>JAOTBA010000006.1:31440116-31488125 GCA_025629845.1 Erythroxylum squamatum | reverse complement strand
AGAAAATTTAGGAATTTACAGTACATCATATGCTTTGCATAATTGAGTATTCGCTAATATATGCATATGAATTTTGAATTATACAAATAATTGTACATGCATTCATTGACATTTCTGGGTAAATTTGATTTATAAATGGAAATTGTGAATTAAATTGGAGTGTATTAATTATGATTTGGCAATTTTGGTATATTTTGGATATTTTGGATATTTTGAAATTTTTGGTGAATTATTTTGAGCTGAAAATTTATTTGGAGAGTCATATTATTATTTTGGAATTTTTGGTTAATTTAAAAAAAATATTGATTTATGGGCCAAATATGGAGTGACAAATGGATCAATTAAATTGTGACATGTGGACAAAGATTTAAGTGACAATTGGTAGCCTTACTTGAGGACACATGTAACACATGCATTGGAAGCATGTGTCAAGCCTAAAAAGAGACACCTAACCTTAGGAAAAAGTTTCTGCAGCATCTTTCCTTGATTCCACCAAAAACCACTATCTCCCTTCTTGCTTTGCCATTTCCAAAACCCATTGTTTGCTTTCCTAAGTTTTGGAAAATTTCTGAAGAGAGGGAAGCTTAATCAAGTAAGTTTTATGATAGTGTAAATGTTTTCTGCTAAGATTTTAATGTTTGTTACTGGATGCATGTGTAAATGGAGTACATTTTCGTGCTTGGGGAGTGCTGCATATGTAAATGGTGTTAATGCAAGTGTGGGTGGAGGAAGAAGAAGAAAATATGGTGTGAATTGCATGTTTGATGTTAGTATTTGAAATGTAATTAAAAACTAGAGTTTTTCATTGAACAACCCTCAGTCTTTTGCCTACAACTTTTTCATTCGAACTCCAAATAACTTGAAACTTTGATCAATGGATTCCTAAGACATTTTTTCTTTCTCTTCATAAAAATTTAGAGTTATCTGAATTGATTTGAAAGTGATTGATAGGATGAAAGTGTGGAAGTCTGCTGGATTGATATGAGTTGGAAAAGTTTCATGATCATGCTTCGGTTTTCTAATTATAACTTGAGGTGTAGATTTCTGAATGAGTTTATTTTTATTCATATTAAACTAGAGACACATTTCTACAACTTTCTTGAATAAGTCAACTTTTAATTCTGTCTCTAAGATTTTCAAAATTGGCATGTAAGTGAGTTATAGCTTAAGCTGAAGCACTGTTAGTGAGAGAAATCATATCCTGTAGTTTTTGAATAAACTGTATTGATATAGGCCAAATTAGACTAAGGTGTCTTCACCAAAGTTGTAGCTTATTCTCTTAGCTTTAATTTGGTATAAAGTTTGTAATTTTTAGATATCTGAGCTGAAAGATATGAGTTGTGAAAATAGAGGGTGTGATCATGTACTAGCTAAAAGTTCAAATGTGTACAGTTTGTAGTATTTTGTGCATAACTCTCTGAATACTGAATCAAATTGGATTATTTTGGAGTCATTAGAAACTTGAGACACTACATAACAACTTTCCAGAAGGAAATGTTGCCTAATTTTATCATTTACCCTACCAGATTAATTATGCAAAGTTGACCCGAAATCATATGGGTAGAAAGTCTGAAGTGATCACTTAGGTTATAAAATTGATTTCACATTGTTTTATTTTGGTCCAAATTATAAGTACCAAATGTTATTAATGAGGGCCTTGATATCTGATCGGTTTGATGACGAAAATTACAATAAGATACCCGGAATTATCATGAACATGCATTATACATATTCAATATATATAAATGAATTCTTAATAATGCATAATAGTGATTTGTATATGTGTTAAATGTTATAGAGGAACGCATAGAACCACTTCCAAATATTATCGAGACTTCAAGGCAATAAGCAAACGGGAGCAATTGTAACTAATTTAGATGGTAAATTCTTTGTGAGTAACCTAAGATGGTCTCACCTTAATTTGTTTTGTTTATTACTGAATTGAATTTGATATTGATGAATGTGTACTGAATTGTGTACTGATTCCGGACATGAAGGTCCGAGGTATTGATTAATGAATGTGATATTAAAGTGCTACTTACATGTGAATATAATTGTCTACTTGCTTTGCATGAAAAGTCTGAAATAACTTTGTTTTGTTTTAAAACTGTTGAGTTCTAGTTGTGGGTAAATAGGCATATATAAAAGGGTCTATAGCTGCTTCTGTGACACTTCGGTGTCAAGACTTCAGTCTCTCCTATGACACTTCGGTGTCAAGACTTCGGTCTCTCCTGTATAAGTCCCATTACCTGCCTCTGTAAATGGATTTGCAGTCCTCTGATTTTGTAATATGATATATGTTTGATTCTAACAAAAACAAAAGTTATATTATGATTCTGAAGGGTTTATACCCTCTTATGATATTCAGTTTTGATAAGTATAAAAATCTGTTCTGAAATGCATGATGTCTTATTTAATGTTAGAAAATCTTTTAATGCATGCTAATGCTGTTATATGATTCTGTATGGTGAATTGTCACTTCATGTATAGATTAGTTATTACTCACTAAGCTATATGCTTAGCACGGTGGATTTGCCCTTTGTAGGTTCAAAGTGAAGATTATAAAGACTGGGACAAGTCAACCGCAATGGCCAATGGAGCCTGAGTCTTGTTTTGAGAAAAATGTATTATGAGTTTGTTTTGGGCTTGTATCTGATGTGTACGACTTTTCAATTTGTTTAAAGGTTTGTAATAACCTTAATACATGTTGGTCTTTGAATTTATGGTATGTAATATGATAGGCACAGTATGAATGATATGTTAAGTACTGCATGGTTGATTTGAGATTCTGAAATGCTTGTATGAAATGTTCCGTCTCGCTTGGATTTATCTCGGTTCTATATATATGTTTTGTCGTCTGCGTGACGCCCCCGTATCCTCTTAGGAGGTATTAGAGTGTCACATTATTAATCAAAATTTAGTTATTAAAATTTAATTTTAGGTCATATATATATAAGTATAATATATAGTATTTAGCAACTCAATGTAAGCTTGGCATTGTGAAATGAGGTTGGGCCGATTAACTTTTTTAGCTTAAAATTTAAATGTAATATTAATTTACTTAAATGACGTCTTATAATTTAATGTATTTGAGTTTTGGACTGAATTGAGTTGAGTAGTTCGATTTCAACCCGAAGCCAATCAATTCGAGTGAGTCATATTGAATAATCTAAATCGAACATAAAACCCGTTTAACTTAGAAGGGTCGGATCGGACAAAAATTATCTTCCCTGTGACATTTGTGCCTCTAAGAATCCAAAATGAATTTCTATAAACTAATGTAGAAGAAAGGAGTAGCTTTCTGGACCTCTTTAACTTCTAAACTACACATGAATTGCCCAACAAGTAAAAATGTTGAGTACGGATAAGATGCTCTTATCTTATAAACATCGAAAAGAAATACTGAAATTGACCTTAAAATTGATTTATATGCATTGAAAAATACATGTATTTTTTAATTAATACCAATTATTTAAAGGTGGTCCAATAGCAATCTTACATTGTAGTGATCTCCAACACTTATCAGGTGGCAGCCATGAACGGAACATAAAAACTCTGCAAGAGTTTGGTTTGTCATTTGCTCTATCCTATGATCCTATCCATATAAAAGAGTTATCGTGAGCGTCGATCGAGCTAATGGATATTTAAAGTCTTCCAGAATCTTGTAACAGAGAAAGTACGAAAGCCGGAACTAGCAGGTTTTGCTGTATTACAGAACCGTAACACCCCTCGTAACGTAAGTCCAGAAGAAGACTGAGATTATGTTCGGTGGTGGTGGCGGAGGAAACACCCTTTTGAAGGTTGTTTGTCGGACGGTGGCGAGAGCTGGTGTCACCAACTTACAGGAACCGATATCTTCCAATTGTGTATCTGCTACTTCGCCGAGGTCAACGCACAAGCCAAGTTCAAACAACAACAATCTTAGTCTATGTCATGGTTTTGCTTCTGGTGTACCGGTGTCTGGATATTCCAGGGGACCAAACCTCAGTTACTGGTCTTCTGTTGGTTATGGCGGTGGTTCTTGTTCTGATGAATATGAGTGGGCTTCTGAGGCTGGAGATGGGTCGGTTGATGATTTTTATCTGGGACCTGTTCCTTCTGCAGAGGAGGTTCATGATGCTGTTTCTGCTCTTCAAATGTAAAGGAATTTCAATCGTTTTCTTCATTTCTTCTTTGGTTTTACTGATATGGGTGTCATCATGCTACTATTTACGTACTTTTCGTCATCTCAAGCCAGCTAGTTTATCCAGTAATCCTGGAACTGCTGGAATATTATCAGTTTCTCAAAACACAGATTTTTGCTTAGCTGTGACAATTTGTTACAGGGTCATAAAGGATAAGCTTACTAATGAGTTGGAGAAGGATACAGAAGAACAAAACTCAATTCCTACTGCAGAATCGGAGTTAGATTGGACAGAGCCCTCCATCTATATGTACAGTTCAAGAGCACCGAGTCCTTATGGACCGAGTCGAGTTTATGACGCCTTCCGTATGTTACAGACTGATCCATCCGTACAGGTGCTTGAGATTATAACTCCATGGCTTAGAATGTATAAGTTTCAAAACTCATATTTACCTGAAACCATTTCTGGTGCAGGAAATGGTGATTTCACTGTCATCTGATAAAGCTGTTTGGGATGCCATTTTGAACAATGAGATGGTCCAAGCACTGAGAAACACCTACCATGCAGGTTTGTGAAATTTCTGAGGATTTTCATTAGTATTCATAACAGTAACAAAAATTTTCTAGCTGACCCGCATCTTCTTTCTGTATTAAGATGAAGGTGGTAGACCAAATTCTGAAAGTTCATCCAATCCTGCAATGGGTGCGATTGAGTGGATATTTGAGAACACAAAGGCCAGAGTCATGGGGGTTGCAGAGAAGATGCTGCAGCTGGTGTACCTGTTGTTTAAGCCTAATTATGAGAAGATTAAAGAAGGAAGCACCACTGATCCATTCGAGGAAAAGCTTAGATCCTCCTTCCTGCTGTGTGTAATGGTCCTGCTGATTGTGGTGGTGACTCGAGGCCAAGGGGCTTGACTATAATTAGACGACATGACATGACAGTCAATTATCATTCATGGATACTTCCAAGTCTTCAGTTCTAATAGAATTTTAATGTCCTTTTTATCTGCCAAAGAAGTTGGAACTCTTGCTAATCCAAGTTGCAAATGATAGATAATTTGCAACAAGTTCCCATTTTCAGAATCATCTGATTCCACTTTAATTATTAAATTATAAAATAACTTATTATCTTAGTTAATTTTCAATACTTCAAATGTATGTTAAATAATCGTAATAGACAATTAGTCAAATGTACTCGGAATTAATTATCACAATTAGTCAGTCAGCAACATGAATAATCATTAGAAAACAAAAAACCATAGACAGGAGCACAACCACACATCTAAACAAGCAGAAAATGACCCAACCAAAAAAAAGGTAAATTGACAGAATCTCATGTTGTCCTTGTAACAATCTGTTATACAAAACATAAATCGAAAATTGTCAAATTAAGGAAATTAATTATAGATATGTTGAGTGATATTAGAAATTAAAGGCAACACAGATTGAAACCAAGTAACTGGTTAAGATCAGAATTAACTTCGAAGCAAAAATATACACCCAGACAAAATTTGAGTGATCAGCACCACCAAGAAAAGAAAATTCCTAGTCTAAAATCAGGAAAAGCATCCTCCTGTGTCATTAAAAAAATTAAAGGCAGACCGGCAAATATCCTCTTTCACAGGGTCCAGAAAGGCAGTGACACCACAAATACCTTGCAAAGACTCCTTTTCATCTCAGAACTTAAAAAAATCCTGACCAAACTTTCAGATAGGCATGTTAGCTCATATATTTGAACATATGACAAAATGCAATAGAATCATCAGCCAATATAATCAGGGATTTGAATTCTTCACCAGCACCACCCTGAACCACCATAATGACGTAAGAAATATTAAAATTTAAGCTGCAATTTGGTGGACTCGTGCCGTGCCACTTAATCTACATGGAAAGTGCAAGTAAACTCTGATGCCAGGAAAAAATGCAAGAAAACACAGCTTGGGAGCTGGGGACGCTGAAATATCGAGAAACAAAAGTCGGTAGTAAACCCTCCATAATGGAGAACTTAAGCTAAGCTTCTGAAAGAGTAATGACCATGTAATCCCTCAACATAGCCAGCTATCAAGGCAGGTTAAATGCTTAAATAGCAAACCTCAAACGAGCCATAATCATAACAACAACATTAAAATATTCCAACTGATGACAGTTGCAACATTTTATAGTTGAAAACAAGTATAATTAGACCCAAGGTATGGTTCATGTTCTGCTACCTGCCACACAAAAGCTTAGGGAGAAATCAGACATCAGAATACCATCAACTCATAAAGAATAACAACAAACAAAAGAGTCAAGAAAGCCATACAAGAGCTTCTTCCACATACCCAAATTACCTTCACACTAAGGCATAGTCACCTCGAGAAAATGATTTGAGAAAGCTGACCCAGAGAAGCTTCAAGCATCACTACTAACATGGTTAACTGGATATTATATCAGAAATACACAACCAATATGAGGTAAAGTACAACGAGTTAAACAACCCAAGATTTTGAATATCATAAACAGTTATTTTAGAAAGTCCAAATGAGACAATGAAAAGGATGATTAGCAATAACAGACCACACAGGCAGCACAAGCATCCAGAAGTAAATGAAATTATCTCCTACAAAACAGACAACAAAATCAATAATAATAAGCTGTCACTTGCGTCTCCAAGATGCCTTTGCCTGAACAGAACTTCAAGACGTAATGTCTGCAAATGTCATAACAGTACAGCAAGGTTAAAGATGTGAGTCCCAAACTTCCAACAAAGTCATGGCAAGAGGTAAGAAATCAGGTTGCTCCAAGAAACATCAGGCCTGTAAAAATTAGTCCATAATGGTAAACAAAAAGGGTTAAGAGACATAAGAATAGAATGATAATAGAAAATGTGGTTATTAGGGCGTGGTTCTAAATGATTAGTATGGCACTAAAAATTTACAATGTGGAACCGAATAACTCCACAGATGCTTTGCCTCAAACATAGATGAGAAAATGTAAACAAAATTAATTAACCTAAAGATGTCCATTACTAGGAATGGCACAACATAAAAAGTAGCATTACAAAATGTAAATTCAATGCAAAGCCTACTGCATATAAAGAAGCGGACTTATAAAATTGCAATAAGATTCCCCTTCTTCCCTCAAACTACCATTGGACATACTAATAATCAGATAAAACTGCAAGATAAAATACAAAGATGGCAAGCTAAGATAAACATCAATATTCACGGTATTACTGAGAATAAGCTCCATTTCAACAAAGGTGGATGTCTTGTAAATGAGAAATGTAAACAAAAATAACTAACCTAAAAATGTCCATTACTAGGAATGGTGCAACATAAAAACTACGAGTATAAAATATAAATTGAATGCAATGCCTACTGCATATAAAGAAGTGGCCTTTTATGCAGTGGACTCATACAATTGCAATAACATTCACCATCTTCCCTTAAAATATCCTTGGACATACAAATAATCAGATAAAACTGCACGATAAAATACAAAGATGGAAGCTAAGATATATGTTAGATACTAATTTTCAAGTTCCTGAAGCAATATTCACAGTATTACCGAGAATTAGCTTCATTTCAACAAAGGTAGATGTCTTGCAGGATTTAAGTTAAACGAATATTCAGTAAGAAAGAAGTCCCAAAGAAGGGATGAAGTCCAAAAACTATCTTTCAGCATGCGCCCTGTCCTTCTAGCAGCATACGAGTCTATTAAATTAAACGTGCAACTAAAATAAATATGTCAACTACGCATATAACCACAAATAAAACAAAATAAACAAATGTACATGTTTCTGTACCTTCAACCAAAAGATAGTGCCACTAGACGGCAGGTCATTTCATCTCAGACATGAACTTCTCATACTCAGAATCTGCACCATGGGTTACTTTCTCTGCACTTGAAAGAGGAGGGGCAACAGGTGGATTGGAGGCCCAAGGCACATTAGCCATGCTCTGTGAATAGTCATTGGTTGGGACGGGGGCAGGAGGCGGAGGAGGAACTGCACTGTAATAAGATGAATAACCAAGAGAAGCTGTTGGATAAGCAGTTGGAGCAGCACTCGATGGATTTGGAACTACAGAGTTTGCATAGACATTTGATGACACAGGTGCAGTAGAAGTGCTATTTTCAGTTTGTACTCCTGGTGGGTAGCTTTGTTGGGATTCGCCTGAAGAGACAGTCTGAGTTGGAGTACCTGATGGATTTGCCTGTAATGTTGGAGGATATGGCACAGCATAAGGAGGCATAGGCTGACCAGGGACTGGAGGATACATGGCTGACCCCGGAGGAGGCGGAGGCGGAGGCGGAGGAGGGGCATAAGGAGCATAAGGAGTTGGAACTGGTGGTCCCCAAGGAACTGGAGTCCCAGTATAGCTTGAAGGGGCACCTGCATAACTAGCAGGTGGCATGCTTGGAAGAGGACCACCGGGGATAAATTGTTGCGACGGGTAAGTGCCAACATGCTGAGTTGAAATTGGGTAACTGGGAATTGTAGATACAGGAGGAGCTGGAGGAACAGCGGGTGGTGGAGGCTTGCCTGCAACTCTTACAGCTATAGTTCGACCCTCTAATCGGTACCCATTCATGCTTGCTATGGCATTATTAGCCATTTGTACATCACGATATTTCACAAAACCATATCCTTTGCTCAATCCAGTGACTCGGTCCTTAATAACCTTAGCCATTACAATTTCACCAAAAGGTGTAAACAAACCAATCAAACCATCATCCTCAAGATTGGGTGGCAGATAACCAATATACAAATTCGTATCATCGTACTCTTTCATAGAGGGTTTAGCTCCATTCATTCCTAATCCTGCTTGATTTGCACTACCAAGACCACCCGTATTGCTTGCCCAGGGAGGATTGGTTCCAGAACCACTTGAACCCAAAGCCAAGGTTGAACTTTGCTTAGTTGCCGATTCAGGCATTGTCCCTCCCAACTCTGCCAAAAAGTTCTGATACTCATCATCCATTTTCTTCCCTGTGGTGCCCTTCACTGGACAATCAATAGTTGGATGTCCCCCATCACCACAAATCTTACATAGCACATCACTCTTGAATGTAGTAGTACGTGAAGGACAAGCATACTGCCTGTGTCCTGGCTCACCACAAAGCCTGCAAAACTCTTCATCCCTGATTGTCCCATTCAAAGCAGCAAGCTCCCTAAGTTGCTGTCTCTTATGCTCATTCAAGACCTCATCAACAGGCTGCAACAACTTCTCAACCATTCCGGCAGCAGCATCAAGACCCTCTTGGGTTTCAGCTTCAACCAAAACATGCAAATCCTCATTCTCCGATGGGTCTGGCTTCAAATCCCTCTTTTGCTGCAACCTACCTTCCTTCACTGACCCTTTACCACGAATCACAATCTTTGCTCCAGTCTCCCTCTCCATTCTCTTTTGCGTATTCCCTCTCGGTCCAATAATCAACCCAATAAAATTATACCCCGGATACTCCTTCATAGGTATATATAGCTTCTTCTGAAGCTTTGGCGGCCTATAATCGGCAGGCGGCTTGAAAGCCGGATTCTTCTTAATAATCTGAGATATGATTTCTTGCCTTTCTTTATTCAATCTTTCTCTAGCTCTATACTCTCTAGTATTAATCCTAATCCCCATATTATCGTAAATTGGTTCAGGAGACGGAGACCTCGCTCCTTCAGGCCGGTCATCAAGAGGCATACCAGATTGTAACAATCTACTAATCTCAAGCAGCCGAGCATTCAAGGCCTGAATTTCTGGGTCAAACTCAATACCTCCAGTGAAATCCTTCATAAAATCAGGAAGTTGAATAACAGGTTTCGGCTCTTCATCAGCCCACCTCGATTTCCTTTTTCTCTTTCCCGTGCCAGAGTCACTATTCCCGTCTCCATCCGCCGACTGATTGTTACCAGAATCCGCAGGTTGTTCCCAACGACTCCTTCGCTTGCGCCGACTAGTGGTCTCCTCTTCTCCTCCGGAATGATCCCTATCACCGCTGTTGGTGTTCGTGAAACCATTTTCCGACAACAGAGGCCTCAGAATTTCCGGCTTCGGAGTGGATTCCACGATCTGGCGATCGTGGCCGTTTTGAGGCTCGTCTTGGAAACCGTCAGTAGGATTCAGGGTTTTATCTGGGTTTTGGGGATCCGCGAATTGATGACCCTCCAGTGGCCGGGGAGGATGAATCTGGTCCCCGCCATCGAATGGTTCATTTGGTGGAGGAGGAGGAAAAAGAGACGGATCTAGGGTTTGAGATTGGGGGATTGAAGATGGGTCCATAGATTTGGGGAACACTTCTAGGGTTTGCAGAGAAGAAACTAATTTGATTGAACGAAGTACGAGTGAATTGCACGATCTTTCAGTTATAGAACTATTTATATACCTGCGTATACAAGTGGAAAGCGGTTACGTACTCCCTTGTGATTGCGGATTTGGACTCGGGTTATAAGTAAAACGACACATGAATAAAACGATATCGTTTTAAATACAATGACATTATTTTTTTAATTTAAAAGATAAAAAATTTAAATATATTATTAAACTTTTTTGGGTTGTCATGTTATTATTGCTTTATCAGTTTAAATATACTCAATAATATATTTTATTTTATTATAAAATGGATATTCACTTTTTGTAATGTGCATTTAAATCTTTAAATATATGCAATAATTCTTATCTATATTAATCAAAGAATAAATTAGACTAGATGATATTTAATAAATTTCAAATTTGGAACTTTTGCTAAGAATATATGTTCTTTTCTTTATTTTATTGGTTTTATTACCCTTCAATTTTATATTATATAACTTATAAATATGTTATAACTTACAAATTACATATAATGATAAAAAAGGATAAGTAAAGGACTTTTAATTTAAAATTAGATATGACATATATAATCAATTATCGAAAAATCTAACCGATCGGTTGAACATGTTCAATCATAAAAGTGTTGAATCATCAAACTTTTCAATTTAGCTTTTAACTTTTTAGATCAATTTATTTTAATAACTCTTATTAAAATTGATTAATTTATTAATTAATCTGTCTATTTAGTAAATTAATAAGTTTTTAAAACTAAAATAAATCAATTTATTTTTATTTAACAAAATCTTTTTCAATTAAACTTTAAGCAAGGATAATCTTTTTTCCGATCATATTTAAATTCTTTCATCATCATCGCACTCAGTTCGAAGTCCTGCAATAAGATAGAGTTTGAAGAGGTATGATATTACGCAACCTTACCCCTACATAATAGAAAGGTTGTTTCAAATTCTTTAATTTTATTTAATGTTTAGTTGATTTTATTACGTTTGAATACCGGTTGAACCTTTTAAACTTTAAACCTCTTATATTATTAGTTTGAAGGTTAGATTTTTAAAACATTTTATATAATCAATTCGGTAAAATCTAATATTAATTAAAATTAATCAAAATTAGTCTTAACGCATGAACTCCAACATGAAACAACTCAAAACTCAAAAGACCAAAACAAATTCTCCCACTAATCTGTCAACTCACTGCAGATCCTTCGATAGGATGACGAATAACAAATCGTCTTCTTCGTTTCACATGCTTGGCAGGAACAGAACTCCACGAACCACACCCATCAAGCACAGCTGTTAGCCCGTAAGGTGGCACATCTGTAGCCAGCCACCGCTCTACTTGGAAGATGGTCTGACTGCACTCAGTGTGCGGACCTGTAGAGGTGACCTCCACGTAGTTACAGTACCAACCATGGTGTGATCCTGATCCGTCGGAGGTCAGGTTGAGGCGGCAAATGGGTGCTCCAATGCAAGGACCACGGCCGCTAAAGATATCGAGGTTACCACGCTCGAAGTAGTTGTGTTTAGGCTCCATGAGACCCCATAACTTGAGGTCTGGGATCCATACCGATCGACCATACGAGTCTCCGATGGTGGCACTGATCGTCGAGTCTGTTCCTCCTTTGAACACCGACCCAGTCCTCACGTAGAGGGCATAGACGCACACATTATCCTGCAACACCAAAAACCAGTCAAGAATCTCACACAAGTGACACAGAGCTGTGGATCTGCAGATACCTACCTCGTCGTTAAGAGCAGATGCAGTGAAGAAGATTGGGATCAAGAGGAGTAACGAGAAGTGGAGATACTCCATTGTTGAATCATGAGCAAACCCTTTAACTCTTATGGCTTATATATGCTACTAGTGACTACCATCTCTTTCGACTTGACCATTTCCATGCGAAGAGGACTACAACTTTCTATTATTAGGGACTAAGTGTACGAGTATGCAGTATTCCGTTAAACAAAACATGGAATACTCACACGTGTTGAAGCAAGTTCTTTAATGGTGGTTGTACTAGGATTGTACGAGGTCTTCTTACATCCGAAGTTGAGATGAGCCAAGGCTAAGTTTCACCTTCAAGAGATATGAATAGTTCTGAGCTTCTGGGCATTCTCAATGACAAAACTTTGAACGATGCATGATTGCAACCTTGTGTGAACAGATCTTTACTTTTCATTCATCGTTGCTTAATTTCTTATGAAACATATTGGAGTAAAATTCCCAATCCGACTTAATTATGGACCAAGAACTGATATCCCGACTTCAAATCTAAATTCAAATTTGATCAATATCTGTTATCAAGTATTCGGTTGATGTAATTTACAGATTATTGTGTCAATTCGAAAATTTACCCTGTGTGCATCCAAAAGATAACAACTACGGTTTCCTTCGTCTCTAAAAAAGAATAGAGCAGATGTAAATGAGTAGAGCAAATGTAAACTCTGTACATTTGGATAATATTGATGATGGTAGCTAAAATAAATCGCAAAAATAATGATTAAGTAAATCATTAAAATAGTAGTTATGTCATTGACTACATAAAGGAATTACGCATCACTGAAAAACTGATACGAGTAGTATCAATTAACTTTGGTCTATTTCTTTCGCACAGAGCACAGGTCTTCAGTTTTCTTGCAAACAGCAATGTCACCCTTTACAAACCAAAGCTTATTAGACATTGAATGACAGACTAAAGGAAGTTTATAGAACTTAAATTAATTTACAGAAGTATCAATAACTCTTATGTAAATAGTGATGCCCCAACTGAAATTCGTGTTGATATTTGGATAGGTATTTCATTGGTGGTGAAGTTTCTTTCATATGTATGTACAATATTTCAGTGTTTCCGAACAGAGGTTCTTCAATCCACTGTAGTTCCACCTGGAAAGACCAAGAGTGATGAAATAAGTTACAAGTACCAAAAACAAACCGCAACAGAATTGGAGACCCACAGAAGCTAAATAAAAGGCTGCTTTAACTGAAAATTGATCAGGTTCAGTATGAAAGTTCTTGTGATACCAAATAAGCTCATTGATTCAAGACCTAGCAAGTTAACAAAGGTCTCATGTTATGAATTTTCATTTTGAAGAATAATTGGGCACTTCCACCGTTCCACGAATCACTTTCATTTTGAAAGAGTGGTAAGAATGATAATTTAAATAATCACGAGAATTACCTAATTTCAGCGGCTAGAGCGACCAAGATCAAAGTCCATTGTGTAATCATATTCAATAGTTGGAATCACTGAGGCTACAAATTTCAAGAACAGGAAAAGATACCTGCAGAAAATAAAATTGTCGTTGCAAGTTCTTTATACATGCAAATGAAAGTTAAAACGGGGAGACTAGAAGATCAGACAAGGAGCATACTCAAAATATAAGAACATAAAATAAATAAGTTGATAGATAAAATGGAAGGAAAAACATGGAAAGTTAGAATATAAAACAGGAAGCATACAGTAAATATAGATAAAATAAAAGAAAATTGGAGAACTAGAAAGGAACAAATGGGAAAATAAAACAGTAAAAAAAAGAAGAGAGCGGACCATGAGCCATAAAACAACCCCACATGTCATGGAACACCTCAATCAAAATCACACAAAAACAGAAATACAGTTTGGCTTTTTTTTGACATAGAGTTCAAATACCAACGAAAGAATTATGAGGCAAAAATCAATCAGATAAAAGAATCGACTGTATACAGTTTACTTTAAATATAAGCAGAAATAATAATTTTCTAGGCAATATCCAAATTTTTCCTTAAAATGCAAGAGAATAAACTCACTTGTCAACTTCTGGTTCAACCCCACGTGACACTAGAACATCAATAATTTTCTTCATGACAGCGCCATGTCGGCATGGATGAACAGAAGCATGCTTCCCCGATAGATGAGGATGGACTTCAATAGTTACCTGCACAGATTTGAGTTCAGAAGAAAATATAAAAAGGCTATTTCCAGAATCTAAATAACAAGCAATAAATGCCTGAATAACTGACAGACTCAGTTGGTAAGCTTAATTTGGTATAGAAGGCCTAGAGTGATGAATGATTGGCGCAATCCTAATGTAATTAAGTTCTTAGGAGATTCAAAAAAGAGTATAGTCCAAACATGGGGACAGGCGCATGCAGAGAAGCAGGATGAAGAAAATTGAGACTGCATGCTTGAGACAATAATTCTCACCGTCTTCCGGGCATGATCTTGACTGACATCCTCAAGCACAAGTTCTGGTTGCAAAAGCATCCTTGACTGCGAGCACCAAGGAGAAAGATAACAAATCAAGTTGATGAAAATTTAATCAATTGGATATATTCACAGAAACAGAAATCACTAACATAACCAACTATTATGAGCATTTCAATAACAACTAATAAAGATTGCTCAACGACAGAAGCACGTGGAGCAGTAAAGAGCACATACCTCATCATATCCAGTAAGCCACACTCGAGGAGTTTGATAATATTTGTCATACCTGGAATTACAAATAATGCTTATAATTGATTAGAAAAACATATTTGATTAACATTCATATAAAATTCTTTGCAAAATTACAAAATATTATGTTGTGCTTAAATGAATTTACAGCAATTCAAGCCATGAAAAGTTGCAAAAAAGATCAGAGAACTGATAATGTAGATTAGTAAAGGAGGTCCATTTTTAGTAAGTTTAAAATCCAATTAAATCTTACGTGATGCTGACATCATAAGTTCTAGTGTGCAGAATATTGTCATCATCTGGTTCATGAGCCACAAGATATGTGGACTGAAGAGTTGCCTGCATTAAGTAGTCAGTTATAAGAAGATTCCCTTCCTAGGGGAAATCATAGTGATTACCTTATAGAGCAAGAAATTGAACACTTACAGGATCCGTGTCAACAAGATTGTCAGGATCTTCATAGTCTGCCATGTCAGGTATATCTTCTTCTTCCTCACCTCCGAAATATGAAGGGATTGACTGAATATGGTTTTGTTTGTTGATATCTAGGGCCTCCATTGAAGGCAAGTTCTCATCCTCGTCACCTTTGGTTTCTGCAAAAGAACACAAACAATGAAGTCAGAAGACAAAAGTTTTATCACAAGATTACCAGGCCCCAAGAGCAATTTACCTTTTGGTTTCCCATGAGTTGCCAACCAGCCTTCACTGTCTTCAGTATCAAGTAAAACTTCACCTCCAGCGGCTTCATATTCTTCTTCTACTGAGGCAACTCTTCTTAGGCATGGTACTGAAATGAAGCTCAATTTTCTCATTAGCCTTGATCCTCCAGTATGATATTTGCCATAAATATGTAGATAAATTCTGAATTTTTTATGAAACAAGTTAAGAGCAAAATCTCCTATTACATAGATGCAGTGACTTACAAACTTTTCTCACCTTTCATCTCTTACAAAATTTTCTTAATTCTCACAATAATGTTGGAAGTTCACATGGAAAAAGCTACCATGGGCTAAAAAGTAAACACAAAAATTTTCATGTAACTTTGACAAGGACTAAAACTAATGCATGACAAGACATGACAACAATTACCATTTCTCGTAATCAAGAACTGTTTATCGGCAGGCAAATACGGCTTTCTCTTGTTCGGCTCACCAGATTCCCTATAGCAAAAGTAGAAAACTCATAATCGTATGTCAAAACACAGGTGACCAATTGCAAAACCTAAAACTTTGGTAAAAACAAATCTGTAAGGCATAAGTCATATGCAATCAAAAGAACTATATAAGGCTTTCTCTTGTTCGGCTCACCAGATTCCCTATAACAAAAGTAGAAAACTCATAATCGTATGTCAAAACACAGGTGACCGATTGCAAAAGCTAAAACTCTGGTAAAACCAATCAGTAAGGCATAAGTGACATGTAATCAAAAGAACTATATAAGGTAGTTGAGCTAATAAACCAAACAGTACCAAAAGCAATTAGGAAATACCCAAATTGATATGCCCATTACTCCTACACACAATTGATATCCATAATCAACCCGCGAATTTACATTAATAACCAAAACCAAGTCAAAAGTACGTACCTTTACAACACAAACTAGAAACGTACTAATCCGCCCTAAACTAATTTCGAACCACGTATCTCAAATTATGCAATAAAAGAAAATCTTTTGATGAAATTGAGAAACGTAAAATCAAATTGGGAGATCATACCAGGACCAAGTAGGGCATTTAGCAACGAGATTGTCACCAGCGAGAACGAATTCGCTGACACTAAGAACACCTTTCTCTTTGAATGCGGAGACCGTGCGTGGCCCAGTAATTCTCTCCACTGTGCCTTTGAATGCTTCGTGAAGCTTCTGTGAAAGCACCATCTCTGAAATTCTCAGAGGAAATTGAAAATAGAGACTTTGGGATCGATCACAAGAAGCCCTAAAATTGAAAGACGGATTGAGAGAGTAGAGGTTTTAATAGATTTAAATATTAAATAAAATTAAAAATTTTGAAATATTTAAGAATTTAAATTTTAATAAAAATTATTTATTTATTTTAACTTATAAAAATTAATTAATTTATTAAAATTGATATATTGATTAATAAATTGTTCAATTTTAAATAATAAAAATTATTTAAATAAATTTAAAATTAACAAAATAATTAATAAATTAGTCAATTTTTAATAATAAAAATTATTAAAATAAATTGAAATAAAAATCTTAAATCCTTCTATTTTAATTATTACTTATTTGAATCTCCTAATACATATTTTAAACAAATGAGACTTATATATATGAATCATCACAAAATAATAGGTAGGGTTGGCAATTTGATCCTATAAATTCGAAATAATTGAATTTGAAGTTATATTTCAATTCGAATTCAACGAGAAACAAAGTTTGAGTTAGACTTTAATTCAAATCTGATAAAGATAATTCTAGTAATTAAAAAATCAAATCAGATTAATTATAAAATTTTTGAATTTGTTAAATTTTTAGTTTGATTTATTTTAATAACTTTTAATATTAAAAATTTATAAGTTTGTTAATTATACTAATTTTCATAAATTACAATAAACCAGTTATAATATTTATTTACCAGCCTATTTCTTTAATTAATAAATTTTATATTTTTAAAAAATTTATCTGATTAAGTCAAGTTGGGTTTGGATTCGGGTCTCGAGCCTGGGCCGGTTTATCCATTGTCATCCCTATTATTAGAGTCAATTTCTGAACCCTTACTTTGAAGATTGGCCATGTTTAACAAATTGCTGATTGCATTAACTGTTAGCTAATTCTATCAGCTAATTTGTAAATTGTAATAAGCGTAGCAAGGATATCACACTATAATTTATATTGATATTAATATTGATATGACATATTACTCATAGTTGTTAATATTTAATATTATTTTAAATAATTTTTAAATTTTTATATATTTAAAATTTAATCTCCTTCTATAATTAAAGTTGTAAAAGGTATATTAAAATTAGACTTGATTATTTAATTTAATTACCCTGATATAAACATATTTTATCATAGCAACTATTAAATAAATTTATTTTTATTTGAAAATAATAAATATTTTTTGACATTTAAAAAATAGTAAATATTTTTAATTTTATAATTTATCTAAGTGTTGTCTAATATTTCGATCTCATATGTATTAAAGTTTTTCTTGAACTTAGATTGCTTGAGCCGATTCGACCCAAAATCTAAAGATTTTAAATAAAAACTATGTTATTTTAAATAAAACAAAGTCGTTATTCAATTTTTAAATTAAAAGGAAAAAAATAATCGAGTTAGGTCTGTTTTCGATCAGGTGTCAAGCCACCTAAGTTGATTAAGCTTGGGCGTCTATTTTAAACTTAATTAGACTTTGGTTGGATCCAAATTTGGGCATAAATTTTTTAGCTCGATTTGGGCATAAATTTGAAGTCTGATCAAATTTAAGCCAATCGGTTGAGTTTGAGTTTGATTGAACCTATATAATCCAAAGTCTAATCCAATTCGATTAAAATAAAAATAAAGACCGACAATATTTTACTGAAAAACAACATTATTTTCTTATAAAGTTTAGGTTTCGAGTTGAAATCTAAAAATTAAAAAAATCTAAATATGATTCGAATTAGGTTAGACTTAAACTTAATTCTCTTTTGTGAAAAAACAAAGAATGTATTAAATTTGATATCATTTTAAATGCTAGGTAGTCAGGTGCGGAGCGGATAACTGCTGAAAGCATCTAAATAGTAAGCTCAACCCAAAATGAGTGCTCTCGTTTTCGGATTTTCCCAGAGCTCTCGGTAGCACAGTTGAAACAGCAACGGAAATGATAAATTTATTAACCATTATTTTTGAAGACAAATTTTGAAATTAACCTGTTTCAAATAATTAAGTACATTCAAAATTTCAATAATTTGATATTTTTATTTATTTATATTTGAAAAATTCAATTATCATATAATTTATTATCGTTAAAACCTTTAAGTCTCGACGCAACATTATTTTAGATATAAAAATTACAGAAATAAAATATAATAAAAAGTTATACAATAATTAAATAATATTACAAATAAGTAAAAAATCAAAATGATAAAAGAATCGTAATTAATCTTTTATGATTTAATATATACGCACACATTAAAACAAATTTTCAGATTTATCATAATTCAAAATTCTTTCTAATTATATATTTAAAACTCTAAACTCTAATATTTATAGTTCAATTAATTTTTTATTACTATTTGAAATATAAATAAATATTATTCAAGAATAAAATTGTTCATAAAAATGAGCTCTATCTAGTAAGCCTTGATCTCAAAAAAGGTGGAATCGCCCCTTAAGCGCCCCCACACTCTATCTAGTAAGCCTGATCATTGGTCTGGTCCCTGTACGGCCCATTGAACCATTGGTCAATATGTCGGTTGTAAGGACTTGAAGATAAATACGCACACAGGCAATTAAAACCACCACAATTCAGTTTTCAACCTTTTTGCCTCTCATCGTTTCCGTCCCGCGGAAGCTTTGGGAGGGAAAATGATGAGAAACAGCAGAAACTAAAACTCTTCTTCACTCTCAATTTTCCTTCAATCTCTCAGGAAAGTTAGGGAAGATGCCAATCGAAATGCCCAGAGGGCTGCCTTTTTCGGTGGACACTTGGAGTCCTTGTTCAAAGAGGAAGAGACACCATTTCTTGACACATGCCCATAAAGATCATTGCTTTGCCATTTCAACGCACTCCTCTTACCCTATTTACTCTACCCTTCTCACCAAATCTCTTCTATTTGTCTGTTTTCCTGAGGTATTTGTGGTATTTACGTTTTATGAGTTCATTCATGTTTCTTCTTTTTGTATTAAGCCTTTTAGTTTAGTCTTCTTCTCTTTTTTTTCCCCGTTCTTTTAGATCGAGGATTCGTTGTTCGTGTGTATTGAGGTGGGCCAATCACTAGTCATTGATGATCCTGATGGGGAATTCAAAGTTACGGCTTTTGATGCGAATCACTGTCCTGGTAATTTCAACCTACTCGTTTAATTTATCTGATTCTTGTAGGTAGTAGTAGTTGTTGTAATTCTTCTGACTGTTCTTGCTTTGTTCAATTGTTTCATTTTGGAGATATTTGGCTTTTCTAAATGAATTGCGTGCATTGCAGATCATTATCTACCTAAGCAAGAATTGTGTTCGCTTGTTTTTCTGTTTCCATTTTGAATGTTGCGAAACTTGGGATGAGAAAATCAAATGGAAAACTCGTTTTATACAATCCTTAAAATTACCTTCTAACCAATGAGGTTTGTTCTAAATTATTCCAACAAAAATGATGCTGGGAGAGCTTTATTGACAGATGATCCCTTCTGGCATGGATTTATGAACCTCAGGAGCTGTGATGTTCTTGTTTGAAGGCAGTTTCGGTAATATCCTGCACACCGGAGATTGTAGGCTTACACCTGAATGTCTACAATGTTTACCCGAAAAGTTTATCAGCAAAAATGGAAAAAAGCCTAGATGCCAACTTGAATATGTATTCCTGGACTGTACATTTGGGAGATTTCCTCATAAATTTCCAAGCAGGCATACAGCAATCCAACAGGTAGTCTCATTTGGCTCCCTCCTCACATTCCTTTTGCCATTTATGATGATTCCATATAGGCATTCTCTTGGTGAACCAGACAAACCTTATTATATCAAAATCGCCACTGGTAAATTTGAAAATACTTCTACGCATGTTTCTATATGTTTGTCCATATGTATTCATGTTTGTCCATATGGATTCGAGTTATATACAAATAACTAAGTTTCTATCTGTAGCTTTTATGATTGGTTACGTGAACTGCTACACTGTAGCTTATGTGACCTTGTTGATAATCTGTTTTCCATTTGTAAAGTTTGTACGATGGCATTAATATACAGAATACTGCTGGAATATCTGGTAACAATCAGGTTTTATATTTGAAATTGCGCCATTGATGAAACAGGTCATTAATTGTGTGTGGAAGCACCCTGCTGCTACTAGGGTTTATCTGACATGCGACCTTCTTGGTCAAGAGGATATATTGGTGAATGTGTCCCGTACATTCGGGTCAAAGATATTTGTTGACAAAGCTGCTAATTCGGAATGTTTCCTAGCTTTGACACTTACGGTTCCTGAAATTCTCACGCAAGATCCATCTTCCCGTTTTCATATATTTGATGGATTTCCCAAGTTGTATGAACGAGCAGCAGAAAAACTCGCTGAGGCCCGTGCTAATTTACAGCCTGAGCCCCTCATTATCCGGCCCTCAGCACAGTTTTATGCATGCGGGGAAGAATATTTAGATGCTCAAACTCGAAAGAAGTTGAGATTCAGTGAAGCTTTGATGGATCAGTTTGGTATTTGGCATGTCTGCTACTCTATACATTCTTCTAGAGAGGAATTAGAGTGGGCTCTGCAGCTTCTTGCCCCTAAATGGGTTATCTCGACAACACCCCCTTGCCGCTCTATGGAGCTTGATTATGTTAAGAGGAATCGTTCTGGCCATCGATTAACTTCAGATGACCCTCTGTGGAAGCTTTTGGACATTATTGGAGAAACTTCTCCAGAAGCCAGTTTATCTGTCAAAAGCATTGTTAATTCTCCTGTGATTCAAGACACCATCCAGATCTCTGAAGAGTCTCAATTACAACCAGTAAAGGCATGCTCTCATGAATTCTTGAGTTTGCCTCCTCCCAGCAAAAGGCTCGAGCTGACTTTATTTGGTAAAGCTAGACTTGGAATCCAAGGTTCTGATTTTGCAATGGACGACAAAAGTAAAATTGCATTGACAAGAACTGAATCTTCACAATCCACTGTTAATAAACAGGAGCAAGAAGTTTCATTTCATGACACTCCTGAATTGAAATGTGAAAGTAAGTTGGAAAATATGTTAGAAAGTAATGACGTTGGAGAGCATGGCAAGAAAACAGCTAAGGAAGAAGTCAACAAGGTTTCTTCTTGTTCTCTCATTGGATCCTCAAAGAACTTCAGTGATCCCGTGAGGAAGTTATACAGGAGCATGAATATTCCTGTTCCTCGGCCTCTTCCCTCGTTGGTTGATCTCAGGAATGCCAAGAAACAAACCAAAAGAAAAAGGTTGAATCTTGCGAATGGTTCTTGAGATCATAATATAAAGTTTATACCTTTCATCATCTCCAGTTAGTGAATTCTTTATATTCATACCATTATACCTATTTTGATCATTGATTGAATAAGGACTTAAAGTCCTGTAATTCGAGTTCAATTAAGCAACTCGAATCTGACCGAGTTTTAGATTGAACTTTCGTAAGTCCGATACGATCTGACTTACTGTATTGTTGCTAACTATATTGGTGTTAGAACTGAATTGCGTAAATGAATGATGTACGCTTCATTTCTTTTTTCAATAATCAAAACTGCAAGTTGATAAACTATTTATAGAAGAAAGGGGAATTAGTACACAATCCTCTTGCATTACATTGTTTATTATTATTCTGGTTCCCAAACTTCCACGTGGAGAGAAGAAAGCTTGTAAAGCAGAAATCTTTCTCATATATGATATACCTCAAGAACTAGGTTCGGGTAATAATTAAAATCCAAATCTAGGGATTTTGGTAAATACAGGAGAGTGAGAAGCTAATCCAGTGGAAGCCGGGCAGGAAGGAATTGAAGATAACAGGATCGTTCGGTGACGCGAGATTAAGACGTGATTAAAGAATTAAAGAATCGGAAACTTAAGCAAGCGATGAAAGAATTTCGAAAGGTGAAAAAGAAAACCTCGAAAGGATGAAACTGAGGAAGTAATAACGACTCAAGAGCTTGGAGATCAGAGACAAATTGGAGACGAGGATACTCTACGATGGGTCGGGTCAAAGAAGTATTCGGGTATTAATTCGGGTCGTGTTTCCTCCTATAACCACAGAAGACGGTGAAATTAGAATACATAGACTGTCCAATCTAATTATATATTCAAACAGCTCAAACTGAGGTGTAGTTTCACCTTCGTAGGCTCTAAGCCCTCAAAACGTGCGATTTTCAGATTATATTTTAAATTTAATTATATTTATTAATAATTATTAAAATTTAACTACATATAATTTAATTACAAAAATTAAATAAAATTAAATTATTCATAATTAATTTTAATTTATTAAATATATAATGTTGAATTAGATCATAATTTTTATTAAATTTTAAATAACTAAATAGTATATTAAATAATAGTAAATCAGATTATAAAAAACAGAAACAAAAACTACTATTTATGGTTTTCATAATTTTTTAAAATCGAAAGAAACCGAAACCAAAAACAAAAACTAAAAACTCATACAAACAGAGTTTTTTACAGAATTTGAAAACAAAAATTAATACAGTCGGTCAATTTTTTAGTTTAATTTTTAACTTTTCGATTCAATTTATTTTAATAAACCTTTTCGTTAAAAACTGATTAATTAATTTATCGATTTTCTTAAATTATTAAATTCATATAAATCAAAATAAACAATTAATTTTATTTAATAATCTTTTTTAATTAAACTTTTAGAATAAAGACAATCTAGATTTTAAATATATTTCAAAATTTTCAACTTTATTTATTTTTAACTGATTTTATTTAAAACCCTAAACATTTTATGTTATCGATCTAATTTTTGTCTGACTTGTAAGTTCTGACAGCTAGATTTGTAATGCTTTTACGGCAGAATTGTAAGTTCTGCAAGGAAAGAAGCTCAACAAGCTTTCTTCAACCAACAAGTTGAAGTCCCAAAACCTCACAATCACACAAAAACTTAAAGCCCTTTTTCATGTTCTTATCATAAGTATCAATTTCGCTCAAACCTTTATCAGAGACAGAGAGCTGAAGGAAAAGAAATTTGTCCAACGTGTGATGGAACAGAGACAGGCTCAGTTTCCAGCGAAATCTCTTACAGTGAACCCAACCTTATCAAACTTGCCTTTCTCATTGCTCTCTCTGAACTTCAAGTACTCTTTACAGACAAATGGCTTGAACAATGACTCTTTTCCTTCTCCAACCACTTCAATGGGGGCTGAGATCAGTTTCTCATCCTCAAAACACCAAAAGAAGGCCAACGAAAATCGATTAACGTTCCTTCTCAGAACAACTCTGTGTTCAGATGACCTTAACTTGGCATTGCTCCAAGCGTGCATTAAGTCTCCAATGTTCACTAGCAGAGTATCTGGACATGGGTTTATGTCCATCCATAGACCTTCTTTGGATCTTACCTGAAGCCCTCCAGTCTCGTCCTGATAGACAATTGTAACACAGCTCATGTCTGTGTGCATTCCAAGTCCTTCAATCTCTTCTCCTTCCAAGCTCTCTGGTGGGGAGTAGTTGATTATCCTCATGTATCCGTGGCAATCACTGAAGTCAGGTTCATAGAACTTCTCTGGAAAATCTTCTCCTAAGCACAAAAGCACCAGCTCCACTATTATTTTAGATAGTTCAGACATCTTCTTCCCATATTCTGTCAACTTTTCACTGTTGAATCACAATTCAGAGAACTAAATAACTCGGGATGGCAATTTAAACTTGCACGAAAAGCAGGAGAAAGAAAAAAAAAAGAACAAGAACAAGATGAAACCGAAATAATTACTTGAATTCAGGGTTGGGCTGATCAAAGAGTACTTCAGCTGAAACCTGTGCAGAAGCAAAGAAGTTGGGTCCAGAAACCCGAAAGCTTTCGAAGAAAGGAGACGCTATGAAATGGGGAGTGTACGTTCTAGCTGAAGATGATGGTCCAGCCTTTATCTTAGTCTCATAAGGGAGGCTGAAGAGATCATTGGAAAGGGCATAGATTTTCCTGTAAAGATCTGTGCTAACTCCATGGTTGCTTATAAGGAAGAAACCCCATTCTCTGCAGGCTAAAGACAGGGAAGAGAGTATGGACGGGCTTAGAGGCTTAGCGACATCAATTACAGGAAGCTCTACCGAAGTTTTAGAACCAGGCATTGCTTTGCAAAAGAGACAATGATGTGCGCTAGTTTGTTCAGTTTGGAATTTAGATACATCACTTTATAAAGATACCTCTATTTCTAACTTCTCATCAAGATTGAAGTACAATCCACCACAACCCTACTTTGTAGTTGGTATGGGGAGACACGGAGATAGGGACATTATTAATTAGACACATGGAAACTATGTTCATATAAATACAGTTCGTTGCTGTTTGACCTTGAAACCTTCATTTCAGGACAAAACCACAGGCTGTCCTGTCCCATTACAACCATAATAAAATCCTAACCTGAAAAAGTCAAACAACACAGCTTGGCTATTCTCGGGTGGAACTCGTCATCTTCTAGTTTCTGCAAGGCGAAGGTCAACTGAATGAAACTTGTATTTGTTAATCTGCAAGCTAATGGGAAGCAGTAGGCGGGAATGAAGGAGGTTTTCTGTTTCGGGTACTAAGTCACACAAGGTTTTTTGAGCCTAGATTTTCTCGAGGAGACATTGACCGTTCTGTGTCGGAAAAGTATCTATCTTACCGTATGGAACAATCGCATGTCATGGAACTGAGTAACTTGTTTTATCACTTTATGTAATTCAGATTTTTTGTCCAGTTTTACTCTGTCTTATTCTGTCTCATAAAATCTTAGTCATTTATTTTGCGAGCCCCACGTGAATCCCATGCGTGATCCACATAAATAAATGGCTGAGATTTATTGGACACAATAAGACACCATAATATTGGACAGGAAATCTGAACTCTGTTTTATGTTGTGTTCGAGTTTCAATTACAGACTTACGAGATAGGCTAACGAAATTTTGTAAAATAATGTCGGAGATGATCAAAGATGGTAATTTTTACCTGATCCGATTCAATCCGACCTAAAATTAACAGACTCAAGTTGATCAAATTTTAGATATAAGTTCATATTCTTTAAATTTTTGAACTTGAGACATAGTTATAATTTTGAGTAAAACAATATGTTTTTTATTAGGGAGAAGAACCAATTACACGACTAGTCTAAAGAAACAGATTTTCGACGTATCCTCTAAAAGGAGTACATGGCACCTAATGGGTGGACGATAAAAAAAATAGGTCCTAGGTCAAAATTCTCAACATAGATCGCTAACCAGTCTGCACACCGGTTACTCTCACGGTAAATATGACGATGAACCACTGTCCAGCATCAGATCGATTAAACTCGATTAAGTTTCAAGTTAGACTCGAATTTAAGCATTATGATAAATTGTGAATTTGATTTTATGTTATGATCGTGTATTAGTTAAAGACTTATAAGATCGATTAATGAAAATTTTTAAAATAATATCAGAGATGATAATTTTTGTCGGACTCATTTCAGTCTGACCCAAAATCAATTTAAATATGTTAAATAAAATGATATTGTTTTGAGTAAAATAATATGTTGTTTTTTAATTTTAAATAATAAAATTAATTAAGTTTTGCCTGAACTTGATTAAGCATCAAATTAATTAAACTCGATTGAGTTTCGGGTCAGACTAGATTTTAAACGTTGTGATTAATTGTGAATTTGATTTTATGTTATGATCGAATATTAGTTAAAGACTTACAAGATCGATTATTGGAATTTTTTGTCGAACTCATTTCAATCCGACCCAAAATTAAGAAACTCAAGTTAACCCAATTTTGAACTAAGTTTGGATATTTTTAATTTTTAAGTTTCAAGTTGAGTTTAAATTTTAGCTTTACAAAACTTTAATATGTCAAATCAAATGATGTCGTTTTGAGTTAAACAATATTATTTTTAATTTTGAAATAAAAAATAATTTAATTTGACTCAAAATTAATTAAGATTTGAACCGTTTAAGCTCGATTAAATTTCGGTCAAATTTAAATTTAAATATAGATTTTTGACAAGTTCATAAAGTCCATGTTCGTCTCGAGAGTGCGCGTAGAAGCATGTCTAGCAATAGTTTAATGGTTTTTAGTCTGAAATTTGAATCTTGACTCTACATGTGCGTTGAGAGAAGTGCAATATCATATCATATGGTTAAAATCATTTATGCAGCTGAATTTCTGGAAGAGAATGGTTGCCTGTTAAGTAACCATTAGGGACCGCTCGTCGGTGCAGTCAGTGACGGAGCTAAAAATTTAAGATAGGGATTTAAATATTTAATTTTTTAAATTTTGAGGGGCCCAGTGCACCACTAACCTTTAAATAACTCCGTCCTAATATATATATATATATATATATATATACACATATATATATATATATAAAATTATTTAATAATCTTGGAGGTGGGGGGCCTAATGTACCACTAGCCGCCACCTACCTCCATCCTTGGGTGCAGTAGCTCCAAGCGGGTTTCAGCAAAATATAAAACAGAGGTTCGCTTTTAACTATCAAACTCTGGGCGTTTACTCAGAACTTTAGTTGGCTTGAGAAATGGGCTATCGACACAGGTTATTGTTGAAACTGATTCTCTTAGGTTATTAATATTCTTTCTTCTTCTTATATAGTTCTGACCGAGGATAATTTTTTGGTGACAGATATTAAAGGTCTCTTCAACCAAACGTGGAAGGTCCAACTTCAGCATATTTATCGTGAAGGGAACCAATGCGTTGATAGCCTGACAGTTATAGCTTTTTTTTTCTGAGCCTAAGTCTGCATCTTTTACGGGAGCCTCCAATAGAGGTCCTGAAACTACTACACTAAAATGTGCAAGGAGTGTGGTATTCTAAAGATTTGAGTTAATTTTGTGTAATTTACTTCATTTGTAAAAGGAAGGAATGGCAAAAATTGTCAAGTCTGCCCTGGCTTAAACTCGACAATTTGACCTGAATTGATTAACAGCTTCTGCTTCGACCTAAGCACGAAGTTTAATTTGACTTGATTTTTTATATTTTTATAATTAAAATTTAAAAATAGAAAATGACTTTTTCCTATAATTATTGGGTCTTGGCTGAGGTCAGGTTTGGATAGCCTGAATTCAAGCCCTATTTGAGGCTCAATCGAACCAAACTTGGCCCGTTGCTCTTAGGCTGAGCTGAGGTAGCCCAAGCCATGCCCGAGCCCCTGTATCCAATTGAACCAATCCAAAATTCAAAATGGATTGAACTACTAGTTGCGGCAATTCTTTCAATAATAATTATGCATTCGAGAAAATGTGATACACAATCTTTAAGTCCTGCCACAGAAAATGTGAAACCTCCAAAGATGGGCACACTTCCTAATTATGGTTTTAGCTTCAAATGTGATGAACGAGCATAGAAAAGGCAAGAGGTTAGCTTTAAGCCTAAACGAGAGGTTACTTTTTCACAAAGAGCTTTTGGAAGGATTTTGATGTTTGGATTGTTATTTCATATATTACAACTGAATGATAGCACATCGGCATATATACCGCGAAAGTAATTGATGTGCCGATTTAGTTTTTCTTTTCCTCTTTTAGTGAAAAAAAAGAATTTTTTTTTGGTTGTGTTGATTATAAAATGTTAGATCGCAAAGTGATAGCTGGTTGCAGTTTTTATTATTTTGATATTAATATTAGTATTCAACAAGTAAGTTTTTTTATGTTGCTCTCCCTTTTTTTTTGGCTCTTTCACTCTCTCTTCCTTCTCCGCAGTCTCCTCGTTTCCGGTATGTTTTTTTTTATTGCCATAATATAGTTTATATTTATTAGTGAAATTAATTGATTATCTTTATTTATAAAAATTAATTAATTTATTTTTATTTATAAACATTTATTAGTTTATAAAAATTGATTAATAAATTAATTTATTTTTAAGTTATTAAAATAAAGGTCTTTTCTTTTTTTTTTTTACCCTGCTTTTTTTTTTCATCTTCTTGTCAGGAGTCGTTAAAAAGTCAAATCAAGCAAAACGAGATTATGGTACTCCGCATACAGACAGGAGAATCCTAGTAACGTGTTTTGACTCGATTCTAAAAAAAGTCAACGAAATAGCTTAATCGTTTTGACTGTTACATAATGACCAATCAGTCACTACGCTACTTCTATTACAATCGTGTCTCTCTTTGCCTGTCTCCATTTGTTAACCTGGCAGATGGAGATGGAGAAGAGCTCATGGGACCAGTGGGTAGAGGAAGCACTTGCGAGGCTTGATTCACTCAGAGTTCTTCGTTCTCTCAGACCCATTTACGTCTCTAACGACCCACACCAGTCAAAATTCGAAACTCTTGAAGGAGGAGATTATGAGGTGTTCGATGAAATGCAGCCATGGGATCGGTCCTCAGTTGAAATATCGATTTCGGAGGAAACTTGTCGGAAATGGTTCCTTGACATTCATAGTTGTGGTACTCGTCTCCCGTTTCTCTTTGACTTGTTTCCCTTTTGCTCTTTTGCGTGTAAGTTTGGCCGTGTATTGTTAGTGGGTGTTGCACTGGTTTCTTATGCCTCGCTTGCATCAATGTGGTTGTTTTCTTTGAAAGTTCTTTTCTTTCTTTATATTTCACCCTCTTTTTGTGGGTGAACGGTTTGTTTTCTGTTGGTGAGAAGTTGAATTGTGTGCAGGAGATGATGATGGGTATAGTAATGGACTAATTCCTCAAGTTCGGCAATTCAAGAAGCTACTTTTGTTCTCTGGAAATGATTATTTAGGTTTAGAATCACACCCCGCTATTAGGCAAGCTGCTGCAAAGGTTTGTTTTTTACTTAGCTGATGTGGACTTGAATGTTTTTCTCTGAGGCAGTTAAAAAGTGTGTTGAATTCAATACTAAATCAGGCATCCCAAGATTATGGAATGGGGCCTAGAGGTTCTGCTTTAATATGTGGATACACCAATTACCATAGGTTACTAGAGTCCAGTTTGGCAGAGTTGAAGAAGAAAGAGGTAAGGATTTTGTAGCTTTAAATTATTTATATATTAGTTTGGCCCTTTGATTATTGATAACTGCCATATTCATTAATAACTGTTTTGGTACACAACTTGAATCATAGTATGGACAGGGTGGGCATTAAACATAACACATGTAATTTGCAATTATTTTGGATGTTCTGCACATTCCTGGAACTTGCTCACAAAAGTAGTTATATTGGCTTATTTGGCTATTATTAGAATAGAAGTGGGGAGGAGATACCAAGATGATGAAATTGATACTAGCCATTTGAACTCTCTAAATGATTGATGACATAATTTACATTTATCGGAGTTGTATATCCTTTGTGGCCTAATATACTTTCCTTTGAATAGGTTATTTTGTAGAAGACTGATCTATGTTGTTCTTATTTGTGCAATAGGATTGTCTTCTTTGTCCTACAGGATTTTCTGCCAATATGGCAGTAATGGTAGCTTTTGGAAGCATTGGTTCACTTTTGGCTGAAACTGAAGAACCCTATAAAAAGGAAAAGATTGCCATATTTTCTGACGCGTTAAACCATGCTTCAATAATTGATGGTATTCGTCTTGCTGAACGGCAAAGGACTGTGGAGGTCTATGTGTATAGACACTGTGACATGTCCCACCTTAGTTCATTACTGTAGGCCCTTGTCTTATGCCAATTTACCGTTGTACACCTTTTATGTTGTAGCTTGTATTAGTCATATTTAACATCATGGGCATTTTCCTTGACAGAGCAAGTTGTAAATGGAAGAGGAAAATTGTGGTGACTGATAGGTTAGTCTGGCTATTCTAGCTGCTGAGATTCAGCAACTTCTTTCTTTGTTTCTTTGTTGTCTTCTTCTGTTTTCCTTTTATAATTTGTATGCTTCTTTTCTGTATCCTAGTGTTTGCACATGTTATGTGCTAGTTGTTTTATTTGGGAAGTGTAATTCTGTGTTTTAGAAACTAGAGGCATTCTGATTAGTTAAACGCTAACCTGTTTCTAGTTTATATGTTACCTAATGTTGCCTATTTTCAGCTTGTTTAGTATGGATGGAGACTTTGCACCAATGGCTGACCTAGTGAGTCTTCGGAAGAGGTTTGGCTTTTTGTTAGTCATTGATGATGTAAGTGTTCAGATTCTTCTGAGATACCATTTCAATCTCTCTTTCCACATGAAGCAATTGGGATTTCACTCTATAGATTATGGAACTATGAGATTTACTGCCTGCTGTCAACTGCCACTTTGTTGTCATTTGATGGAAATCAAGTTGAAAAGAAAAGCTCAAATTTACTCAGAATTTTGTAGGCTCATGGAACATTTGTTTGTGGAAAGCATGGGCGGGGAGTTGCTGAAGAGTTCAATTGTGAAAAAGATGTTGACATATGTGTTGGAACTCTGAGTAAGGCTGCTGGATGCCATGGTGGATTTATAGCCTGCAGGTAAAGAATTTCCTATACTTTCGTTTAACTGTATCCATGGAACAAAGTAAAAGCAAAACGATAAAACCTATTTACTTTATAATTCACCAAGGATAAGCGATGCTTCATCACATTAGGTGAGCTGTTTGGACTTTCCTGCTTGGAATGGAAGTCTTTCTTAATGCTCCTCCAGAATGGTGTTTTTCTGTCTATCAGCTATTCCTATTTATCTTTTGGCCTTTAAAAATTGGTTCCACAGAGTTGTCCTGCAAATGAAATTAATATATCCATGCTGATGATGTATGAGCAGCAAGAAATGGAAGCAACTGATTCAATCGAGGGGACGCTCTTTTATATTTTCAACAGCTTTACCAGTTCCTCTTGTTGCTGCTGCACATGGTAAATGGTCATGCTCTTTCTCTCTTTTTTCTTCAGGCAATATGTTAGTTTGTTCACCTTTGGCTAGTTAGTATTGTTGGCCAAATCTAACTTACTTTGTTCAAAAGAACTTGGAAGATGTGCATTTCCTATGGTTAATTGGTTATTGCTACAGTTTTCAGTGCCCCATGCTGGAACCCCTTCATGGATAGTGTTATGCGTCTATTTTGTTCCTATATCTACATTAAGCATTGATCTCAATTCTAAATGTAGAAGACTGTATTTTGATGGCTAAGTGTTCCTTGTCGCATAAGTTATTAGTAATTGTCAGGTAATGATTGCATGTATGCGAAGTTAGTACGACTTTTATGACATTTCCTTTTTGATCATTTACCTTATGTTAACAACTTGATTATGACCGAGCAGCAGCTGTGATGGTGGCAAAGAAGGAAGTATGGCGCAGAAGGGAAATCGGGAACAGGGTACGAGACTTTCAAGCTCTAACTGGACTTCCCATCACAAGTCCCATAATTTCACTAATTGTGGGGAGTGAAGAGAAAGCCTTGCAAGCCAGCAGGTTTCCATCTAGGCCTCCTCTCGCTTTTCTCTCTCTGTATGTTTGTGAAACGTATATTCAGTAACAGCTCCTAACCTATTCTTACTTTATGAATCAGGTTCCTCTTGAAATCTGGTTTTCATGTTACAGCGATACGACCTCCAACAGTGCCTCCAAACTCATGCAGGTTGTGCTTCAAATTCTTCATTGCTCTTTCAGTCCTGGTTACATATATATAAATCCATGTGGTTTTGTGTGGGATTCGGGTTCAAATCCAGTGTTTGCTTCATTCCCTGATCCACTGGTATCGATTCGTGTTACCGAGAGGTTCTACACTTAGTAGCAACATACACGAGCTCCCTTTAAAGTAGAGCTAATTCTCTATTTCATAAAGCTCAGATAAGGTTATGATTTAGGTTGAATCCTACCCAAGGAGCCATAGCTATTCAAGTTGATTATTTTTTTTTCCATTTCATGAGCTTTTGGTAATAATTCTAGCTCTTCAATAACTTCATATCAAGTATCTTGAAACAGGTTGCGGGTGACTCTCTGCGCAGCTCACACATTTGATGATTTGAAGAAACTGACAGATGCACTATCCTGCTGCATTAATTTTGAAGACATTAGAGGCAATCGTTTAAAGGGTCATGCTAAACTATAGAACTCAATCATTGTTCATGATCTGTTAGCATTACATTGAAAAAGTTTTACCGTTTAGGCCATTCTTTAAGAAAGCCTTAACCTTTTTAAGCAATTATGTTGCAAGTATTTAGTGGGATGGTTAGGGTTCAAGTTCCCGTTCTTTAAAAATCGGTTCCTCTGCCTCTTTAAATTGATAGGAACAACGTTGCAATTTATCAAAGGGCCAATTCTTGTTGCTTTTCATTGAAAGGCCAATGCTAGTATACGGATAAGAGGTTTAAAATTTAAAAATTTAATTGATATTAAATCATTCTAAAATATAATAAATATTAAATAAATTGAAGACTCCATATTTTGCCTATTAGCGAGATTTGTTTCGGGTATTTTTGTTAAATAAATTGAAGAAAGAAATTATTCTTATCTTTTGAAGAAATTAAAATTTAATTGAAGAATATTGTTAAATAGAAATTAATTAGTTTATATAATTTATGAAAAGTGTTAGTTTATAAAATTTGATCGATTAATTAATGAATTAACTAATCTTAATAATAAAAGTTATTTTCTAATTCTTGTAAGTAAAACGATATTGTTTTGTTTATAAAAATTACCGGTGTTCAATTAAAAAAATACGTCATTTTATATTTTTAATTTTTAAAAAATTATTTTAAAAAAATTATCAGACTATCTCATTGTCATCCATATTCCGAACTACAAATTTTGATTTTTTTTTTGCCTCCTTTAGATCATATTTACTTGCAGTTCTTCTCAGAGTTGCAGGCAAAATTAGAATAATGTCTGGAAAAATCAATATACTATTTATTTATTGAAAAGAATGCAACAGCTTGAATCATAGACTCTGCTTAAATCCTACTTCACTCTTTTCTTGTGCTTTCTCCGTCTCCTGGAAACAGTAAACTATAGAATAACCACATGAAGTAAAAAACCTGTAACATCTGTAACTTGTTATACTGGGGCTTTGATGGTTCCCAATTTCCCATTAATAACATATATGTGATAATGGAGTAATAATAATACCTATTAATCTGTTTAACCCCGTTTAGATTTGTCATCTGAGGAGGAGTTAGATGCAGCCAGAGCTAGCCAAGTTCCTCCACTGTCTGAGTATCCCCTTTGCTGCTTCTCGTTGAGCTTAGCTATTTCCTTCAATTCATCATTGGACTGGCTCATAACCTGTTTTCTGGGTGACAACTGGTGTAGAAAATGCAAAACAACGGAAGATAATCAGAGGTTTATAGTCTAACGTAAGCTAAAGGAGATTTGCCAACATGGGTTATTAAGAGTTTTGGTCTCTGTGCATACCCATTGCTCTGTAGAAGTTGCAGTCGAGGTTTGTTGTCGTCTATGATAGGTGACAGGGTAGGAGGAGGTCTGACCTTGAAAAAAGTTATCTTTTTGATCGATGGGAGGTTCATTGAGGTTTAAGACAGTGACAGTACTAAAAGCAGAGTTGTTGGTGCTGCTGTTCTCATGTTGAGTGTGGAATATTTCAGGGGTTGAAGGAACAAGTTTGGCAACAGTCTTGGATTGAGGAACAGTGACGAGCCTTTTGTCAGGAAGTGGCTTCACAGGTGACAGAACGAGAGCTTGTTTTGCAGATGTGGATGAAACAGAAGGAGGTGTAGGAATGGCGTGATATTCTTCGAGTTGGACCATAAACTGAGAGGAAGGAAAGGTCGTGTTTGGCCACAGGAAAGTCCCCTGAGGCTTGCATATCTTGAATCCACCCTTCAACCTCTGTATCTTCGCTGCCTTGTCCTCTACTAGTTTTGGTGATTTTCTAATGTGTAGATTTTTCCCTCCTCCGTGACAATGTGCTTTTTCCGATGACTCCCCTAATATCATTACTTTCCTGTTCTGCGAAGGGCTTTGTTTCTTCATCTCAGTTGATAGTTTTGAATCTGATGATACTCCAAAAGATGCTTGTATCTCCGTCCTGTTTGATTCTTCCACTTGTGTTTTTAGTTTTCCCATTTCCTCCTGGAGCAAGCACAGTTCAGGAAATCCTTTCACTCAATCTCATTTCATCACATCTTTAGTCAAAACATAAAAAGTGTCATCAAGCATACAGTTCAGGATGGCATTTAGAGTGTTATATTGATGTTTAAGGAACAATAAAGTGGACAAACTTCATGATTAATCACTCAGCTTAGAATGATATACTGACAAAATTTAGCAATTTAGTGCATGATACCAAAATAAGTACTTATGACTAGTGTTTTGTATTTCGTACCATACCGGTCAGTACTACTACTAAAACCGATACCGATAAAGAGATCCGATACACTACTAAAATTGATACCGATGAAGAGATCCAATACAGTATTGACAACTATTCTATTAGAGGCAAATAATCCCACTTCAAATGTATGCTTCCATACCTCCATCCCAGTCAAAGATTGGGAAATTTCCAACAATTGCTCCTCAAGCTTAGCCTTTTTGTTCACCAAATCAATATACATTTCCTGCATTAGGAATTGATAAGATACATTTGTACATTGTTGGTCAAAATATGCAATCCAACTTATTGATATACATACATACCTTTAATGGAATTAAAAAGTAGTCTTGCTCTATGTTTGTACTAGCAACAGCATAGAATGGTGTAGTCTCAACAGCTTCTTCCTGGTCTTGTTTCTTGGATACCAACTCCTCAATGTTCCTGTTTTATGAAACAACACAATCAATAGGAAATTAAGTGAATACAATACTATACATTCAATAAAGAATTATGATTTACTTTTTGATCTTATTCATCTCTTCCTTGAGCTCATTGATCTCCTTGGCACAAATCGGATCCCTGGTTGGGTTATCGCCGGGTTTCCACCCGGGTGGTGGGATCCAATAAGGATCCTGAATTCCAGCCTCCTTCCTGATATCAACCAAATCGGCATTCTCAAGCCAGTACTCCATTGCTCCATCTGCATTGTGCCTCCTCCTAAACCTCTCTCCTCCCCCTGGTGCTATTTTTCCTGACATGTGCTTCAACAAATGGTCTAATAGACCCGTATCACCAATCAACCTCCTGGCATGAGTTCTCAGTGCTGGCCTCAATATGGGTCTCTCGATCACTGCTCCTTGCTCTTTCATTATCTTCAGCATATTCACCTCTGCCTGTTTATACCTCTCAGTAGACCATCTTTGTATGGAGGTTTTGACCTCTTTGTTCTTCCTCTTCTGTTTGCAGATCGCAACTTGATTCTTCACTTCACGTTTTGGCCTTTTGATTGTCTGGGTTATGTTCATAATCTCACGGCACTTTCTCTTGCCATTCTTCCTAACATCACCTTCCTCATCACTCTCTTCTTCTTCTTCCTCTTCATTGTCATCACTTGATTCCTCTAATCTCTCCTTCTTCGATTCACGCGTAACATTACAAGGCACAATCGCTCCACACTCATTGCTCTCCTCAGGATGAATCAAAAACTTAACCTGCCGGCGTTTTCCCCACTTGACCATCCCCTTCCCTTTTAGCTCCGACCACAGAGAACCCTCTTTCGAGACCGCAACACTCCTGGGACTCGAACTCCAGAACCGCCACGAGTTTCTCTTCTCAGTAAGTTCATGAGGTCGGATTCTCCGGTAAAGAGCATCAGCAGCGACCTCCGACCCAATAATATACCTCTCGTCCAACGCCGGCAGCTTCTTGAAGTTGACATCGGACTTCCCACGATCACTACTCTCGTCGAAGAACGCTCTCAGAGAATGCAAACTCGGGTATCTCAGAGATACTCTCATCCTCGTCTTCTCATTCACCTGCAAACAATAACAAAACACCAAATTAGCTAAGCAAGCAAGCTGTGAGCTCCAATGGCGAGATGGGGTACGTTGAAATGACTCACCATGACGATTCTGATGCACTTGAGAAGGTGATGAGGTGATTTGGAAGGGAGCTTGGAAGGATCAATCTCGTAGAAAGAGCTCACTTTGATATGGTCAGCAGGATCTTGAAGCATGAAACTACTCTGAGCCATTGTAGTGAGTGTGTGTGTACTGTGTAAAATCAAAAGCTTTGATACGAACGAACCAGAAGCAAATAAAAAGAGGGAAAAAAAAAAGGTGTCTACTATACTACTACTGTACTATTACACTCGTCTTCGGATTGAGTGTAGTACACGCTCATTCCTTCTCAGATCGTGCGGCTTATGATCATTCATCAGAATTTCTTGTTACTTTAACGCAGACAAACATCTCTCTCTCTCTCTCACCTCCGATACAAAACAGAAACACAATAATAGCTTTTCGATTCTGTTTCCTTTTCAAGTAACCAACTTGGACGTGTGGGTTTCCCACGCACATTTGATCGAGTGAAATACACGTACTAACGATATAGTAAGCATCATCGTCGTGACAATGAAGCAGCGGCAGAGTGAGATAATGCATCTGCGCTGCACACGATTGCTGGTAAAAATAACAAGACTTGCTTAATTAATTATATAAACAAAAAACACTAAAAAATATTAGTTTTTTCGAAATTATGTAATTATTATTATTTTATTTTAATAATAATAATAATAAGGAATAGCTGGGGCGAGAGAGAGAGAGTAGGATTTCTGTTATGAGTGCAAATGAGGCGGCGGTTGCATTGTGTGCTTGGGGAGAGAATTTGGTTTGCCGGTAATGATGATCACGGCACGTGATTCGCCTCACGTGGTCCTTCTCCCTTTTTAAATTTATTTTTTGATTATAACAGCTTCCCAAATTTTGCATTTCTACCGGATTGGAACATCGTATTTATGCTAGGGTGTATTGCGAGTTAATCTGATTCATATATTTACGTAGATTTTATATAAATATATGGATAAATTTTAATAGAATGGAGTAAGAATTAGTTAATTGGAATAAAAAATTTGACCTTTTTTTACCCTTTCTTTATCGACTAATTCATCCCGATAAATTGAAAGATAAAATCTAATTAATTATGTATTTTTTTTGTTAATTAATTCTAAAATTTTCAAATTTTAAATTTTTTATCTAATATCTACTTTTTTAACTGAGTGACGAACTTTTAAAAAACTCGGTTTAAAACATTAGTTCCACTTAATAATTTATTGATTTGACTAACAAAATTTGTGCTATTCATGAAATGTCAATGTCTACGTGAAAAAATAGTGGACATGGTTAGATTGGATTTTCTGAACATGCATATCATAAACAACAAAGATTGTTTTCATTAGTCAGACTAACAAATTATTGTCGGAACCAATGTTTCGATATTATGGAATTCTATTGTTATAAAGAATAAGTTAAAAAGTTAAAATTTAATAAACTTTAAAATTCAATTTTTGTTTAGATTACAATCAGCACTTGTTAAAACTGGGAATTAAACATTAGTAAAAAGTTGTCAATCCGAGAATGTTTTAGTTAAGAACTATATTTGGTTATATAATATTGAATTAGACGAAGATGAAAAGAGTAAGACTACGTACTATTGAATCTTTTCAGAGTTCGTGTTTTAGCGAGACTTTTGTTGTTGTTATATTAGCTGAAGACAACAAAATGGGTAAAAAAGTAGAAATTTTCTAAGCAAATCACTTGAAATTTATTGCAGATGGGTAGGTAATGACAGTGATCATTTTCTGTCAAGGAATCAACATGACTGATCCTGAGGTCTTTCGGCTTTCAAGGTCTGAATGTGCCCGTGCGGCCTTAGACAGAGGGTATTGGTGATTTACTCGAACCTTCAATACTCCTGAAGCAATCTTGGCAAAAAAATCCATGGAAGTTTCGAGCACGTCTTCCCGAGTACTGATGTACAGCATCAGAGATGGCCTTGTCAAGAACAGAGACTTCGCCCCAAGTTCTGGCAATGGGACGGGATCCGGCGTACCAGATGACTGCCCGAAACTCACTATGTGTCCTCTAAGTTTCAAGCAATCCAATGATCCCTGAAAAATTATTGCTTTCCCCATGAGTGACAAGAAGTTTCAGAAGGCTCTGCTATAACCATTTTGATTGAAACCAACTGAGATGAATCAAAGCTGAAAGGTAGGACGTGATATATATCAGATTCCCAAGCCTACTCAAACTAAGTGGTGCAGCAGCTAATCATAAAACATAAGATGTCATGACAAGAACCTTAAAACACATCGAAATGCAATCATAAGTTGCTACAAAAGTGAATCCTAACAAGAACAGAGGATTCCATTACCTGAAATGTGTCCTTACCCACAAAATCATAGACAACATCGACTCCTTTTCCTGATGTTATCTCCTTGACACGGCCGACAAAATCCTCCTCTTTGTAGATTATTACGTGAAGACATCCATCTTCCTTGGCTTGTGCTGCCTTTTCCTTGGTCGTGACAGTTCCAGTGACAGTGGCACCAAGGGCATTCGCTCATTGACATAATAATGAACCAACTCCACCTGCTGCTGCATGAACAAGAACAGTGTGCCCAGGTTCAACCTGTAGTAGAAGGAGAATTCACATCACCTATTTTTCTCTAATGAACAAACTTTTATGAGTAATGATTAATGTAGTACTGAAACTAAGTATTCCGCAACAGTGGGAAGTGAACTAACAAAAGCTTGCTTATAACATGCCTTAAAGCAACGATGCAGTAACATCTGAGCAGTCATGCCTTTACTTAGGACAGAAGCTCCAACAATAGGATCAATGGCAGGAGGAACAGGAACAACTTTATCAGCAGGAAGGATCAGCTCTTCAGCATATGAACCCATACGACTACCAGCATAAGCAACAATATCTCCAACTTTTACATCAGAGAGTCCAGGACCCACGGCCACCACTTCTCCAACAGCCTCATTACCTGAAACAAGAAATAATTTTCAATATCTCAAGTTAAGAGAAGTTTTTAGAGGATATGGAACCGATATAACAGGAAAGGCGAAAAGAAAAAGTTTGGGAAGAATATTGCATCTTCTACTAGTTTATCACAAAAATCATTCAAGTTATTAACATAAGTGTAACCTGGTATAAGAAAGAGACTAACTACAAAGACATCATTTGTTGCTGGAATGCAATTCCGCTGAACTTAACCATAAAAGAGAACAAGAGGACCTGGAGTGAAGGGTAGGGAAGGAGCCTTGTAAACTCCTTTGCTCATGTACACATCGATAAAGTTAAGCGCAATAGCCTAGTTTTTCACACGTATCTCACCTTCCCCTGGTGCCGCTACCTCCACGTCCTCCCACTTCAGCACCATGAGATAATTTACAGTATGGGCATAATCAGAACAAACAGAATAATTCCAAAAGCTATTGCACCCAAGAAAGAGCTTATCAGAACACTGTAAACGAAGGGGATCAGATCTCTAAACATGAATACCAAAAGCAAAGAATATTAAAGAAAATGATCTCATGGGTTTTGCCTCACTTGGTAGCTCAAGTTCATGGAGAAAGCTGTAAACTTTACTCCCACAATGACCGAATCACAAGAATTGAAGGCTTACATTATGAGCATAAACAGAAGAACCGCAAACCTGACAAGAATAATAGTTTTAAAAATTATTGCAGTCAAGAAAGAGCTAGTGAAAACACTCCAAACGAAGGAGACCAGGCCTCTAAACATCCAAAACAATTAAAGAATCCTAAAAGTAATTGACCTCATGGGTCTTGCCTCACTAGATAGTTCAAGCTTAGGGATTAGGTCCTGAGTTTCAATAACACTTTTCGTAGCCCAAATCACCTTCCTATAGAGAAAGCTGTAAAATTTAGTCCTAACAATGTCTGCATCGCTAAAATTCAAGGGTTCTTCGTACAAATAATTGAATTTGCGAATTGAAAGGGTACAGAACCATGAAAGGGCAAGACATTATCGAACCCTTAAAGAAGCTCAGAAATTAAACTAATTCCAACTGAAATACAGTGACAAAAATGAAAAAGATCGAACCAAATAAAAGCATGGAAAGAGAGAGAGAGAAACCTCAGGACCACCAAGCTCATGAACCCTAATAGCTTTCACCATTTGCTACTGGGTTTTGCAGCTGATACTGTAACAAGCTCTCTTGCAACCAACCTTGCTTGGTTTAATATCGTAATGAGGCTGAGCTTGTTGTTTACCAATTTTCCAATTAAACTCGTCCACCTTGGACGAGGGTGATGTAGGAGTGGCAACGACAGTGAGCTAATGCTTCCTTCTGTACATTTTATTTTTTTTATTTTTTTTATCCAGTTTTATAAATTTCAGTCATTTATTTATATGAGTCTTATATAAATAAATAATTGAGATTTATGAGACAGGATAAAAACAGAATAAAATAAAAAGAAGATTCCGTTTTGCTTTGTAGTAACTTGCGTCTTAATCAACCCATTTAGGATTATTTAATATATATTTAAGAAATAAGAATGTGAACTCTATTGTTATAATTTAAAAAATAAGCTTAATTAAAATTAAAATTGAGTTTACTTTTTCACGATTTAATCTAATTTTAAATTGAACTCAAACTTAAATTTAACTTAAACATCAATTTTATTCCTTTTATTTTGACTATAAATTCAATTTCTTTTGAGTTGAGTTAAAATTTAATTAAATTTAAAATTGAGTTAATTTTTTTACGATCTAATCAAAATTTGAATCAAACTTGAACTTAGGAATTAAATTCAAGTTCGAGTTTAAACTTTAAAAAACTCGAGCCAACTCAACTCAACTTCATTCTCACTTTTAAAATTATGGTTTTTTAAACCAACTTCCAAATTCATATTCTCTATTTCTTAAAAAAATGGTTTATTGATAATTAAGCCTTCATTAAGACTCAAGATTTTGCATAGACTAAACATTAGAGGAAACATTAAGTAGAATCAATCAATAAAACATTTGAATTTTAGAATAAATATGAATTTATTAACCCTTGAATTAATCACCTTAATTAGTTACATGATTTCATCATTCATTTACATAATTACTTCAATTATTCTTTATAATGAATATTGTTTGATTTGTTTACAATATAATTTTTTGATATTGGTAAGTCAATAATTTGTCTTTTTTTAATAAAAATAATTTAAAAAGTTTAAAATTAATAATTAAAAAATTCAATAAATTTGATCAGCTCAACCGTAAAAATTTTGAACCGATTAACTTTCAAGTTCGTTTTTTAATAATTCAATTCAATTTATTTTAATAATCCTTATTGTTAAAACCTCTTGAGCTACTGGTTTTACTTTTTAGTTTGACTTTTAAAACATTATTCCAAACCTTATGAAACTATAAGATATAAGGACTTCTTGAGTACTTCAAAGTCAAGACCAGACACTAAATTCTTAAAGAACATACTCATAGTCTTAACTTATGTAGATTATAACATTTGACTTAAACAACCAATGTCCTCATGGACATTAACAAGCAGCGGAACACACCAAATTATGCATATATTGGCCACTAGGCACTACATACAACCCCATGTGATTGGTTCAGGCTCTAACCTACATGACCAATGACCTCCAATGGGATTGAACACTGATTTAACATATTACCCTTCACTGGAAATTGACTACTGATCGATAAGTAGCACCAGGTTGCCAACCATTTGGAATTACATCCTTAGCGACCAGAGTTTCGCCGGAGTACTGTGACGTAAGTTTGATCGAAAATGGCGGCTTAAGTTCTGTTCCTGCATCCAACTTCCACACTGCACCCCAAGATTGTTGCAGTTCCCTCCATTGCTGACCGTTAGTTTGTGTCTCTGAAGCAGCGTCCTCCAGCTCCACAGCCGCAAGGTCACCGTCACCGTCTTCAAACTCCACCGCAACTGCGAAATAATTGGGGTTCGAACCCTGGTCCACGTGAAATGCTATCTTCCTCCCTGGATAATCGCATGCAACCCTGCAACAGATTTATTTCTTAGAACAAGGTGCAAGAAAGATTGGTTAGAGAGTAAGAGATGTAAGAATATCATCATCACCACCTCGCGTAGAGAACTTGCAGGACTCCGGCGTCGCGAAGTTGTTGTTCTTGACCGGGAACCGCCAGGGCACCAAAAGCTGTGCCACTCAGATCGAAATGAGCGGCGTCCGACGCGCAAGGACCTCCTGGGCACGAATCTGTTATCACCACCCTCACTGGTTTGCCAGAACATGACTGATGGTTTATGCATTTAACCTACAAGGACAAACAAACGAACGAACAACTCATTCCTGAGAAGAAGAATGAGAACGAATTGCAGATACGTGAACCAATTCGACTTTACCTACCTGATAACAAGCTCCACATTCCTTGCCGGAACCGTATAGAGAAGGACCAACCGCAGTTATTAACGAAGAGAATGGAGGCTGTGAAACAGCACTCCCATATCCACAGGCACCTCCTGCAACCATTATTAACAATTTTTTTTCTTAGTCAGGCATTCATGGTGGTGCCATATAATACACAGAAATCAACAAACAAAACACAGTTTTCTCTTTACCGTCACTTCCTGCGCCGTCGGGGCTACCATACCAGGTGGCTCCGGCTGATGACCATTTGGTGCCAGTACTGGTGAGACTCAAACGTTTTGTATTGAAACAAACGCACAGGTCCAAGTAACTAACGAGTAGTGATAGTAATAGAAATAAATAAGGAGTGACGAAGCCATAGAGGGACAAATGTGAGGTCGTCATAGCTTATCACGAATCTCACTACTTTATCAGTTATCACTACCTCGCTACTTCAGCTAGCTCCGTGTAGGTAGGCTACTGAATTTATGTATTCCATTCCCATATCAATGCAAGTATTTATAGATAGAGATAAGCTTTTGTCTTTGTAATTAGGCATATTATTTACTCTCTCTCGTCCAAAATAAAAGTCCTCTTAAAGGAATGCACACTTATTAAAAAAGTTAATGAAATGTTTGATATACCCTTATTAATTACATGTTAAAGTACCTTGAAAATATAATAGGTGTAATTAAGATGTGAAAAAAATTAAAGAGTAATTTTGGAAATAAAATCATAAACATGCATGAAAAGTCACGAACGACACTTATTTTGAATAATTAAAATTCCTCTAAAACGACTTTTACTTAATTGTTAGCTAAGTCAATATAAAGGGATAAATTCATGATTTGACATATTATTAATGTAATTATTAACTTTTTAAAAATATCAATAATTTTCGTATAATTTTTATTTTATAACACTCGTATTGTTTGATATGAACTTTCTATTAAAAAAAACTCTAATTATAGACCCAAACGATACTTCTTACATGTGGGATTATACGACGTCGTTTTAAATGATAGTACGATGATATGTTATTAAGTTTTTAAATTTTGAATTTATAAGTAGAAAGAAACATTACATCACTTGGAAAAATATTTAATCCAAGCATAAGCATAGCCCTGAATTAAGGCAATCAAGGCCATAATTCTTGACTAAAAGTTGGTGGCTTCATTTAGTCCTCTTATAATGAAAAGCATTGTCGGTTGAACTGGGTCCGTACCTTTTGATATTTGTTACCAATTTTGTCTTTACAACTTCCCAGGATTTTGCCGTTGATGTTGGTTGTTGGTCGTTAATTTAAACCACCTAAAGATCCCCTCCATCGGACGGCCAATACTCAATCCCAAGAGTCCCAAAAATCAAACCTAGTGACGTTGATTGACTTGCTTTAGTGGAAAAGCCTTCTTGTTGGTATATACAGTAAGCACATGCAAAGAAGGAATTTTGCTTTGGATTGTACCTGTATTAACGGTCAGTGCTATATCCAACAAGCGTTTACAATTATCTCCATGAGAAGGAAGTTTCAACGACCGTATCTTCTCCTAGTCTTAGCTCCATGGATCTTGCCATTTATTATGCTTTTATTTAGCCGTAATCACGTACTCTATATCGTGTAGAAATTGGTCTGCTGCAAAAAAATAATGAATACAATTTTATAATTACAAAAGTAATGGCAAGATTATCAGCAACCATTAACTGCTCCTTTATAATGAGAAGGAAGGTTATAAAAATAATCCCTTTGTAAAATATAAAAGAAAGAAAGACTGATAGAATTGATGACTCTTACCCGATTCTTATAAAATGGGGAGCTTTACGTATTGAGTTTACGCTTTTTAGTTACAAAAATAAAAACATTAATTTTTTTCTCAGCAACATAATGCAATTTAAATTTTAATGTTTTAAAGTGTTTAAATTGAATTATAACTTTTAAAATATTTAGAACAAAATTTAATTAGATGAAAAATTGACTAAATTAATTTCTTATTAATTAAATATCACATCAACTGACGTGATATTATTTTTTATTTTTAATCAAAAAGTGGACTCTTTATTATATGACTAAATGAGACACACTGTCTAATAATTAAAATAAAAAATATTATGTCAGTAGTGACATTACATTTAACTAAAAGAGAATTAATCATGTTAAATTTTATATCTATTTAAGGTATGTTCTAAATATCTTGAAAACGTTAGGGTTTAATTTGAATGCTTTGAAATGTTAATGTTCAATTTGTATTTTTTTAATATAAAGGGAAAGTAAAAGACACATTACATGCCGTTTCGCGGGTGACAGACCCCCGACTCAACCTCTATTAGGAGAGGTATGCAACCCCTAGGTGGGTGCTCAAAAGTAGTGATCCCTAAGGAGAACTGTCCTGCAAAATTAGCGAGCCAGTCTGCGCTTCGATTACCCTCGCGGTAAATATGCCTAATTATTACAACCTAGTTGTGGGAAAGCAGTTTGTGAATGCCTAACACAAAAGGGTTTAAGGAAGTAGCATGCGCTTGCGGAGAATAGAGCATATCGGTCACATTGCGCGAATCCACTTCCAAGACTATGTGACGGTACCCCAAGGACCAAGCTAGTTGAAGGCTCGAAAGCACCCCCCAAAATTTTGCTGTCAATGGGAAACACCCGCCAATGTTCTGGACAAATCCTCTCAACCAAACGTCGGAGCTGTCGCGCAGTAGCCCTCCTACTGTGGCAGAGTTGCTGGAACTTTTGAAAGCACCATCAGTATTGAGCTTCACTCAGCCAGATGCAGGTTTGCTCCAACCTACATGTAGGTCTCGTCGTGTGTCAGTGGTCAGCTGAGACTGATGTTGCCAGCTTGCAGCCAAGTGAATATGGTTAACATATTCCAAGGCAGGCTGCTCCGGTGAGGTCAGCCAGGAGAAGAATTCGTCGAAGATGGCATGGTTTCTCCAGGACTAGAGAAACCAGCATGTTGTGCTAAAGATAATAGCCCAGTCAAAGCCCCTTATCACCCTGTGCGAGAGTAGGTTCGTTATGAGCCATTCGTTGCAGTCCATGGAAAAGAATTATGTCGTGATGACTTGAGGGGGAAATCTCATGCATAGGGAGCATGCTTGGGAGCAGTCCCGCACTACATGGAGAGAGGATTCCTCGAGGTGGCAATGGTAGCAAGTTGTATCCGAAGTGAATCCTCGGTGGACGCGCTGTTGATTAGTGAGAAGCTACAATTTGTATTTTGTTATAAATATTGAGATTCAAAATGTAGTTTTAACCTAATTGAAAGTGATATTCCAACTTATGTGGTAAAGTGACGAGAAATTTAATCCCTCTTAAATAAGTTTTAGATTAACTAGTCTTGATGAATATAATAAATAGGTTCATTACGAGCTTTGTAATTATCCCTTTTCGAGTCTATTCAATTAAGATCAAATTAATTGAAACTTAAGTGGGGAAAAGTTTAATATCTCTTAAGTATAAGTTTTTAGGTTTTAAATTTTGTAGATGTAGATGGATTAAATAGTTATTTTGCTCCTTTTGTAAATTTAGTCATTTTATAATTAAGAGCCTTGTTTTTTTTTGTGAAAAATTGTTGAAGGGCTTTTTAATTATTTGTTCTCTGAATCCTAAAGACATCCAGAATTTACATATATACTTTAGAGTCATCAACACTCAAATTATCCATATTCGGAACAGGACTTTGGGTAATGCACTGGTAGCCCTTATTCCATGCTTGAAGTTGTTTTTGTTAGATTATTAATGTCTCATGTAATAAACGTTTATAAAGCTTAATATTGACATGATGGGTGTGGTAGTTAAAAGGTGGTTTTCTCAAAAACCACTTATAAGTGTCGTCTCTCTTGGTAATATTCTTGTCTATTAAGTTGCTTTTGTCAATAACCATCATATAAGAGACACAAGTGAAAAAGTGAGGAAAAAGAATAGAAACACAGAAGAGAATCAAGAGTTTTGAAGAGTCTAATTTTCATACCGACATCAAACAACTTTATAGATCAAGGTACGATTACTTTATATGTGAGAATTATATATGTTTAAGATCCTGCATAATCGTATAATGAAGTGAGAGTATTACATGTGGTATCAGAGCATCTGGTTGTGAACTGTATGATTCTCCGTGATGTTTTTGGGTTCTGAAAATCTTCATGCTTTTCTATTTGGACAAAACCGATGATTGTATATATATATACTGGCCAATTTTATTTTTACAACAAAATTTTCAAGTACAAGAGAAATTTTTGTGTTTCCTCGGTGGTGTCACCAGGGACGGATCCATAAATTTTTTTGAGTGGGTTAAAATATTTAAAGTACTCTTATATTACTAAAAAAGATACAAATATTTGTACATTTGATAAACAAAAAATTACATCATTGTCTTGAGCTTCTTACATATAAGTATATAACCTATTACAATCGTTCCCTACGAGTCCTCATATTTTGATATCGCTATAAAATTTTCTTATTGTCAATACTATTGAAGATATCTTTCTCAACATATGTGATCAAACAGTCATTCATCCAAGAATCTCCCATTCGATTACGGAAGAGATTTTTCACTATCTTCATTGCAGATGCTATTCATAACAGCAAGGGGAAAAAAGAGAACCATAATTGCTGCTATAACATAAAGAGGCATCTCAAGAGTATACACTTTAAAATGCATTACACTAGGACGTATATTTATAATTTGCTTTCTCTTTTGTAACTTATAACTGTTTGCTTGCAAATCCTATATCTGCAAGCAATTAAATTTATGGATAAACTCTTTCAAATACCAAAAAAAGGGAAAAAAATATTGCTCTTACTTTTCCAATTAGATGTTAAAGTTTGAATAAATGCCTATGTTCATTGGGGCCAATCTTCTAAGGAACCCAAAAAATGAAAGTTGCTAATGGATAAATCAACTTTTCTAAGATAGGCCAACCAAACAATATATTTTCAATCTCATCAACAAATCAACACTACCAAATGACTAACCTCTATAAGTGAATTTCTGACCAAACCTTGAAGATAAAGCTAAATACAAATCCCCATATTTCCAAGTTCCTTTGTATAGTAGAGTAGGTTTTGAATCTATTACATCAGCCCCCTAGTGCAACAGAAGCCTGAAAGTCCCATAGACATTTAGATGTAAAGATCACAAATGTAACAAAAGTACATAGAAACCAAGGGAAAATGACATATTAGAAGCTATATCTGAAAATGCATTTGA
>JAOTBA010000006.1:31381118-31393759 GCA_025629845.1 Erythroxylum squamatum | reverse complement strand
ATATATCAATATGGACTATTTTGCAATTTTTAAAAAGTTTAGGGACTATTTTATAAATTTAAAAAATATCCCAAAACAGTACCCGGTACCGGTATAATTCTGTTCCAGAGTTCAATCCAATACCAAACTCGATACGGCATTCATAACATTAGGTCTAAGCCTATACACCCTAGCTCGACCTTGGTTACCCTGGCTTGACCTTGGTCCGCCTCACAGTCACCAATGACAAGTTTGAAACTACTAGTGATGTTAGTATTCCTTCCCCTACAAGTAAAAACTTTGAAAGTACCACAACAAACAGTAGCTATAAACACATCAGTGTCTCCATGCCCACCTTCCAAGACTAGGGAAGCGAAGGACAAGTCCATAGTCCATATTCCAAAGCACTTTCCAACGGTATGTCGTATTAAGATCACTCCGTATCTCTCTTCTGTACAGAAAAATTTCAAAAAAAAAAAAAATTCAAACCACTTATTTAATTCTTTTGTTCAGTTTTATAGTGTCTTATTGTGTCTAGTAAATCTCAGCCATTTATTTATGCGAATTTTATATTTATTTATGTGAGATCCATACAAAACTCGCATAGATAAATAGCTAAAATTTACTAGACACAATAAAACATCGTAAAAACTAAACGGAAGATTTATTCCGAAAAAGACACGCTAAAATGGCGGAAACCCAACAAAGTACTGATAAAGTTATCGAATTGCTTTTCTTTATTCTTGCTTTTTGAATTGCCAAATTGCTATATTCAAATGAATCCACAAAAGGGATACTGTATATTTTTTTTTTTCTTAATTTTTGTGGGATGCTGACGTTTGTCTAGTAAAGGAATTACTTTTGGAAACGGGACAGAGTTCAATCTTCTTAACTTCAAGAATTGGGAGAAAAAGTCAGACTTTTATCTTTATTTATTTTTTTACAAGATTAAGCTTAACCCATCCCGTAAATCTATTATTAATAAATAAAGATCTCTGCTTTTTTTTATAAAAAAATCTAATGGAAAGAACCAAAGATGATACGAGTAGTAATGCACATATGATGGGGGATAATTCTCACCCCACTAGTGAAGAAGGTGCATCATCGTCACCTTCGTCGACTTTCAGGTCGACCCTTTTCTTGGACAACGTCGGGGAGGTTCTTCTTTCATTCAATTCCGATGGGTTGTGTTGGGAATTGCTTGATACCCCTCTTAATGTAAGTACCTTATTACTCGTACCTCCGCCCCAATAAGATCTTTGCTTTCGATTTCAACATTATTATGAATCTCTGATTAGCTATCTGTGATTTTCTGGCCATGAATATATTTGGTTTGTGGCTTGTTATATTGATAAAGCGGGGAAGACTTTTATTTGTTGAGCTTCATCTGTATCAATAATGTATTTCTCGGTCTGGATCATAAGCCCTATGTTTCATGTATGTGAGATAGGTTTTGATACACTTTCTTTTTTTGTTTTTTGGTAGTCTTGTTCTTTCTATGACTTTTCTTTTCCGCTCTATTGAAACAAGTAGAAATGTGAACTTCTCCACAGAAATTGAGAGTTTATTTTTTTCTGGGTGTTTAGTACTCTGTCAGATTACGTAGAAGCTCAGTTTTCTTCTACTAATGGCTTTTCATGCATGCTGAAACAGGACAGATCAATATGTTTTGGTCTTAAACTTAACCCTAACTTTGCAACTGGGATCAAATTTTCTGATGTGTATGGCGTGGAGTTCCTGAATTATGGTTTAATTCATGGATATAATTTACCTAATGTTGGAAAGCATTTCTTGGCTCGAGTTTCTCAAGACTTTGAGGTTTGTTACATTCATAGAGCTGATGAATCATTGTTTAGTCCATTGCATTGCGATCCTAGAGGTGATACATTTTTCTTTAAGTTGATGCAGATGTATCGCTTTTCTGTGCATGGATTTCAGAAGTCTAAGACTCAGCCTTGTCTTTGGGTCTTGTCCTCATACACTTTTGGTCTCAGTGATTTGAAGTTGTGTAAGAGATGGATTGATCAAATTAATACTTCTCTGGACATATACGTGGGGCGACCAAAGAATCTTCTGGTTTGTCCTACATTCTACAACCAGTTAACATTGATGTCATATAGTAGATTTTGATGGTAAACTAGTTGATAAATCTCTCCAGAATCTATTTCTTTTTCACTAGGTTTTTGTTAATCCAAAGAGTGGGAAGGGAAATGGCTGTAAAACCTGGGAGAATGTTGCTCACGTATTCTCTCATGCAAAAGTAGAAACAAAGGTAATTTTGTAGAGTAATTTGTGTTATTTATTCATTTTTGCTTTATTGGGACACTAGTACTATCCAACATCCTTGAGCTAATTGCTTGCAGTTAGTATCATCTCATTGATGATCCTCTTGTTGCAATAAAAAAATGTCAAGCAGTTTCCATGTTTTTTGTTGTGAACTGACCTATTGAAGCAGTGGTCTTGAGTTATAATGTCTTTTACAAATCATTGGCCAATTTGTTTGATCTTATTTTTCTGTATCAGGTGATTGTGACGCAGAGGCAAGGACACGCATTTGATGTCATGGCAACTATGGCAAACAAGGAGCTTAATTCATATGATGGTTTCATAGCTGTTGTAAACATCAAATCCCTTAACTTCCATTCTTCAACGTGACCAGTTATCTGACCAACATCATATATTTACTTTGTACATTTACAGCAGGGTTGCTCATATAGGTCAAGCATGCTGTTATTTATGGTGATATGCTTAAGTTGTTCAACTTTTACTTGACACTGACATATCTGTTTGTTGCATTTTTTTAAAAAATCTGTTTCTCGGCTGTGCTCAACTCTTACAAAATTGTCCATCTGATTCCTGATTTCTGGGTTATTGTTCTAGGGTGGTGATGGTTTCTTCAATGAAATCCTTAATGGGTTTCTTCTGTCTAGGCACAAGGCTCCTCTGCCACCCCATCCTTTAGATTTTGCTCGATCTGTTGAGGGTAGTAGCAGTGATTTAGTTCAGAATCCAAATGAGGCAATTGCTGAAACTTCTTATCCATCTGAGGACTCTTCTCCTCTACTACTATCACAAGGAACACTTGGTGGATCAGGATTAGCAAATAATGGTCTGAAACGCCACAGTGACCTATTTATTGTACAGTTTCTAGCTTTGGATGATCATTAACATCTATACACGTCTTAACTTGCAGGAACTTATGATGGTCCTGGCAACACTGGTTAGTTATCCAGTACTGTAAACATGGGTGATTAGTTGCTGTTGCAGAGTGTTATTAGTGCTTTTTCACTTCTACCTATCACGAAAAGAACCAAAGGAAGCAGATAGAAGTCCATCTGCATTCATTATGAAATGATATTTGACAAGAATTCTTTGTTTTTTTTCTTGGTGTTGACCACCTCCAGATCAAGAACTTGACTTCTCCCTTCTAAATGATCGGATTAGGTTTGGAATTATTCCTGCGGGTTCAACTGATGCTATAGTGATGTGGTAATTTCATCTTATAAACAGTTGTTCGTTTATTCAGGAATATGAATCATTTCTTTTCAGCATACCCTAAGATACACACATACAGAGGGGGAGAGAGTGAGAGAGAGAGAGAGTATTGCATCAGAACCTGATTGTTTCCTGGTATAGAGCTTTGGCGAGTTAATTTGGTGGACTAGCACATCCAAGTAACTAGTTGGCTCAACACTTGATCCTTCATGATTGGGATTACCATCAATATCCTACAAGTTTATACTTTGAAAAGGATAAGAGATGAAATGATAAATTCCTGTGGTTTTCCCTCTTTATTTCTAATTAGGCATAATACTTTTAAATGTAGTCTTTCAAACATAAATATTGTCATATTAACCCTTCGAATACTGACTTAACTTTTTACAATCAATTAAAGAGAAACTTCATAACACTTGGAGCTTTTTTCCATTTGTATACCCATGATTTTCCATTGCAATGATGCATGGTCCATTATGAATTGCGTGTTAAGTATATATCAATGTTTTGCACCAGGTTATATCAAAATTTTCAGTTGGCCTAGCTGATTTGTTTTTGCATTATTGTTCTAATGCAGTACCACTGGAGCGCGAGATCCAATAACATCTGCATTGCACATTGTACTGGGTAAAAAGTTGCACCTTGATATTGCTCAAGTTGTGAGATGGAAGACAACATCTATATCTGAAAATGAGTCTTGTGTACGCTACGCGGCTTCTTTTGCTGGGTAATCTCTAAATCATTGTTCTCATAATTCTTTGAATGATTTCAGCCATACGAATTTTCTGCTTTATTATGGAGGGAGAGTGAGGCATTGAATACAATGGCCATTTCCATTTATCTGCTCATTGTCTTCAGGTATGGTTTTTATGGGGATGTCATTACTGAGAGTGAAAAGTATCGCTGGATGGGCCCAAAACGCTATGATTATGCAGGAACAAAAGTATTTTTGAGGCATAGGTAATCCTTTTTCTTTTAATATTTTGCTTACCTTTCTTGAAACTCGTCAAATCTGGAGATTTTCCAATTATATGTTTAAGGAAAATAATAGAAATACTTTGATGCATATATAGATCCATGTCGCTCTTATAGGTACTTAGTTTGCATTAATAATTTAAAAGTAGAAACAGCAGTTGATCTTGAAAGTTGGTGCTTCCGTCAAATATACTCTAAAATTCTGTTCTTTATAGAAAGCCCTGATTTTATCTTCAAGTGATGCACACAGGGCTATTCTTTGTTCAATACTAAAATTAACAGTTATTTGTCTTTGGATTCTCCTTGATCATCAGCTGCAGTATACGTTCTTTAGGGTCAGTTTCTACTTGGACTTTCCTTTATAATGTGCCATGCGAATGTACCATGTGCCATGTGAATGTACCATGTGGTAGGCTTAGTCATTTTTTGTTTGTGATCAATGTTTTATGTAAGCAGCACTTGATTGAAGCAAGTTTTGAGATCTTTCTGATTGAAATTATAGTTTTGTTCTTCAGGTCATATGAGGCAGAAGTATCATATTTAGAAACTGAATCAGAAAAAACAGGTCCAACTTTTGATAAAGGCCCTCTGCTTAACAGGATAAGAGCAGTGTGGCGTCCAGATAAATCAGAAAGAATCGTTTGTCGGTTGAACTGTGGTGTCTGTAACACAAACCCAGTTCACCTGTCTACCGTTAGTCCTCATTCAAAGCCGAATCTATCTTCTGAACATGCTAGATGGCAGAGATGCAAAGGAAGTTTTCTTAGTGTTGGTGCTGCCATAATTTCGAACAGAAATGACAGAGCACCTGATGGTCTGGTGGCTGATGCACATCTTTCAGATGGTTTCCTGCATCTTTTGTTGGTCAGGGACTGTCCTCGAGCGTCATATTTATGGTATTATGAAAGCCTTTGTCTGTTTTATCAGGTTATGTTGTTACAGTGGTGTTATGCTGATAATGCTTTTCTTTGTCAAGATTCTGATATGCGGTGATTGTTGATAATGATGATACTTCAAATTACAGAATGTGTATCATAATTATCAACAGGCAAAGGAGAACCAACAAAAAGAGAAAAAAAAGATAAAGAATTGAACTAGAATATATTGCTTGCTAAATTATTTCATTTATACAAGTAGAAAATTACTGTTAACCCTGATTTGAACTTGCAGTCATCTTACCCAGCTTGCACGGAGAGGTGGAAGGCCCCTGAACTTTGAATTTGTAGAACATCATAAAGTACGTAACTTCGACTAGTTCGATCTTGTTTTATATCAGTCAGAAACTAACAACGATGTTGTTTGCAGACTCCTGTCTTCACATTTACTTCTTTTGGCAATGAAAGTATTTGGAACTTGGATGGGGAGCCCTTTCCTGCACATCAGCTGTCGGCTCAAGTATTTCGCGGCCTTGTTAGTTTATTTGCATCTGGTCCTGAAGTATAATTGGTCACACCTTATCAACAGGTCTTTTGATCCTTGTTCATGACCAGTTTTGTACCTTTTGAGCGTTGCATAGTGCCAGGATGACATGTTTGGTTGGGAACCAATTTTTAGGGGCAGGACATGGAAACAGTTGGTGGGTTACAACTGTTTCTTGTCAAATGCTAATGGAGGCAACTGAATTAAATTGAAATAGGAAAGACAAATAGCAAACAATTGAATAGTTTTTGTATCATAAGATGATTTTCCACTTTAAAATGTGAAGGCTATGATCTTTAATCCTTTAAATTTATACATACCATGTCAAGATTGGCAGGAGGTTTAGTAATCTTAGTGCCACTCGTGTCAATTTTCTCCTTTCTCTGATTATCTTTTTCATAAGAATTTACAGGCGAGTCAAAATTTTAAACGCATCCTTAATATGATATTTGCCAGATATGATCAAATAACTTGTTCCACTTAAATTGGTTAGGAGTTTCAGGTTTCGGGTTTGTTTTGGACAAGTGTAAATGTTACTCTCGCTTGCAGGCTCAAAATGACACCGCTTCTCAGAGAATTCCAGGAAAATGTATATTGCAGGTCTTAGTCTTCTCTCTTAAGGATTCAGAAATCTTTGTATTTTAATTTAATGAGCCAAGTAAATCAAGCAATAGTTATCGTTCCGTGTTGGATTGGGAACACCATTAGTCATAGACAAACACCGTACGCTACTGTTTTATAACAGATTCCACTTTAGAGGCTAAAATATTAGGGATGATAACGAATACGTAACACTAATTAGGGATAATGATGAATAAGGATGGAAAATGGTTGGAGTTTAAATTGACTTGGAAAATCTTTTGAAATTAAGTTTGAGTTGCTTGTTAAGAGTGGTCGAGTTGGTAAAGTGGAAGAGCATGGGGTTAAAAAGTCTTATGTTTGATTTTTCCTACTTACACTCTCTCGATCGATCGTGTCGTACAAAACTTACTTAATGCAGAGTACTCGGTTGATGTGATTTTATTTATAGGCTATTACATCAATCCAAATGTTTACTCAGTGCTTATCCAAAGAGTAGCGGTTGCGGGTTCCTCCCCTTCAAAAAAGAAAAAAATGTTTAGAATTTTTACATATTTAAAATACTTCAACTTGACCCTTTTTCTAACTCTAAAACTCAAAGCCCAAAACCTAACACTTTAAACTCTAAGAACCCTAATACTTAAAACCCTAAAACCACAAAATTCAAAAGCCTTAAACCCTATTACTCAAAACTTTTAAACCCTAATACTTCGCTTGAAAAAATAGTATTAATGTGTCATTTTTATTTTGAGTCGTAGATATAACAAATAAAAAAAAAGATAAGACATGAAAATTAAGATTGACTATATATGAATAAGGATATTTGGTCTTGTTCTCAATTAGTTACAACTAATGATTAAAAAATTGAATAATTTTGGTCAATTTAATTAAAATAGATTGGTTTATAATTAAAATAAATCATACCGCTTTTTTTAATTAAGCTCTAACTTTTTTGGTAGATAAGAATATGCTTCTTTTTTAATCTTATTTTTAATTTTTAATTTTATTTAATCTTTATTATATATCAATTTTATGACAGTTTAATACATATCGTACTTTTAAATTTTAAACTTCTTATTTTTTGATTTAATTTTCGATTCGGTTTTTTAAATATCAGCTATAACTTAACAAAATTTAATTCAATCTTGCTATTTTTAGGTTGAATTGGTTCGAATTGTATTTTTTTTATAATCATTCCTACAGCACAATAAAAAGATCATATTTTACTAATTCTTAAACTTTAGAGCATAATACAGTTTTTAAATGAAATTATTCTTTAAATATATGTTAAATCTTTGCAAGTTTGAAATCAACCATACTAAAATGTTATGACTAATATATTCAATTTAAATAATTTAAATTCTTAAATTATCTAAATTTGTAAGATTTTTTGTACCTTCCACATTTTGTGGGTAGTGCCGACATCTGACGTTGTGTTTGTCGAACCTTAAAAAATTGCCAAGATACTTGGAGAACTTCTTTTAATAGTCACCCACAAGGTTCCCCAAACCTAAGAGGACCGACCACTGCCTTCTAACATTGGAACTTTGTCAGTTTCACACTAACCATCAAAACTGGTAAGATTCCTGCCAAATCGAAATTTTAATATAAAGTTAATTTAAAATTATAAATAAATAAAAGGTTTATCGAATATAATAAAATGAATTTCTGAAATTATTTTTAAAATGTCTTTGAACATCATCTCACTATTCTAAGTAAACATACCAATGTCATTGAGAGGCTTGCTTATAATGTCTTATTGTTGTTTGAATCGATCGAATTAAGGTCTAAACTCGACTTGAATTTTAAAATTTTTAAAAAAGTATTAGAATTTTAAAATTTTGAAAATTTATTTGAATTTAATTCAAGGTTTGATCAATTTAAACCGAACCTGTTAACTTCAAACCGAACTTGTTATTGTCTAAAGTATAACTACACTCTTAATTCGAGATTTGATCAATTCAAACCGAACTTGTTAACTTCAAACCGAATCTGTTACTGTCTGAAGTATAATTACACTCTAGAATTCTGCCCAACCTTATCTTTTGTCATTCATTCCAAGCTTCAATAGCTTCCCAGCCCACAGCTTTCTATCAAATACAAATCCTCTGAGGATTTGGTTGTTAAAGATTCAAACCTATAAAATAGAGCACAATAGTCAAAGGGTATCCCCAGATCATTTATAATTGATAAGACTTGCAAGAAAATTATTGGAACCCTTTAAAATTGTGTAAAATACTGATAATTAGGTATAGACTTAGTCCTCCTAAACCCCTCAAACATACATGCTATTGACAAAAAGTTTTGGAATAACCTCAACTGAGATTCAAGAGTTAAAAGGATAATTGGACTTTAGGTTAGATTATAGATCGATCGGTTTAATAATTAATCGATTAATTTTTATAAATTAATCAATTTTTATAAATCAAAATAAATTATATTTTAAATTATTTTATGGTAATATAATATCAGTTAAAATTTTAAATTTCAAACCTCTTATCTCATCAGTTTAACTTCCAATCTTATTTTTAAAATATTAATTACGAAGAGTGTTTTGGGTCCACTAGGGGTAAACTTATGTTAGCTAATAAAACTAGGTGATATTGGAGCAATGAAAGTGAAAAGTTTTGGATTTTTAACCTGGTCAAGATGACTCTTCCCATTTCCGTGTACTAATGAATGAATGGATGAGCTAATGGATGGATGAAGGGTGGACATGAGGTGGCATACAGAAACAGGAACTGAAAAATTGTTCCCTTTAACCTATTATGAAAAAATTAGGGATAATAATGAATAAGGATGGAAAATGGTTGGAGTTTAAATTCGACTTGGAAAATCATTGAAATTAAGTTTGGGTTACTTCCTAGGGGGTGATCGAGTTGGTAGAGTGGAGAGACATAGGGCTAAAAAGTCCTGTGTTTGATTTCTCTACCTACGCTCTCTTGATCGAGCCTGTTGTACATAACTTATCTAATGCGGAGTACCCGGTTGATGTGAACTGTAAGCTATTGTATCAATCTAGAGATTTACTTAGTGTGCATTCAAAGAGTAACGGTTACAAGTTCCTCCATTTTAAAAAAAAAAGAGGTTTAGTTTGTTTAGACTTTTTGCATAATTGAAATAGTTAAACTTATTTATTGGACTATTTTTCTAACCCTAAAACTCAAACCCAAACCCTAATACTTTAAACTCTAAGAACCCTAATATTTAAAACCCTTAAAGCCTATTACTCAAAACTTTTAAACCCTAATACTTCACTTGAAAAAATAGTATTAAATGTAACATTTTTATTTTGAGTTGCACATATAAAGACACCCTTGTTCTCAATTTAGTTACAACTAATGATTAAAAAATTGAATTATTTTGGTCAATTTACTTAACATAGATTGGTTTATAATTAGAATAAATCGGTTGTTTTTATTTGACCGTCTTTTTTAATTAAGCTCTAACTTTTTTAGTAGAAAAGAATAGGCTTCTTTTTAAAATTTTAAATTTATTTAATCTTTATTATATAGTAGTTTTATGACAGTTTAATACAGATCATACTTTTAAACTTTAAACTTCATTTTTTATTTAATTTTCGATTCGGTTTTTAAAATATCAGCTACAACTTGAAAAAATTTTAATTCAAAATTTCTTTTTTTATTTTTTAGGTTGAATTGGTTAGATTTTTTTTAAATCATTCCTACAATACAATAAAAAGATCATATTTTATTAAGTCTTTAACTTTAGAGCATAATACAGCTTTTGAATGAAATTATTCTTTAAATATATGTTAAATCTTTGCAAGTTTGAAATCAACCATACTAAAATGTTATAACTAATATATTCAATTTAAATTACCTAAATTTGTAAGATTTTTTTTTACGTTCCACATTTTGTGGGTAGTGCCGACATCCGACGTTGTGTTTGTCGAACCTTAAAAAATTGCCAAGATACTTGGAGAACTTTTAATAGTCACCCAAAAGGTTACCCAAGCCTAAGAGGACCGACCACTACCTTCTAACATTGGAACTTTGTCAATTTCACACTAACCATCAAAACTGGTAAGATTCCTGCCAAATCGAAATTTTAATATAAAGTTATTTTAAAATTATAAATAAATAATAGGTTTATCGAATATAATAAAATGAATTTCTGAATTATTTTTAAAACGTCTATCAACATCATCTCACTATTCTAATTAAACACACCAATGTCATTGAGAGGCTTGTTTATAATGTCTTATTGTTGTTTGAATCGGATCGAATTAAGTTCTAAACTCGACTTGAATTTTAAAATTAAAAAAAAAAAGCATTAGAATTTAATTCAAGGTCCTGGGTGAAGGAGTGGGCCCCCTATTAGGAGTGGCCACGTCGCCAATTCCAAAGTCGTATCTGAAATTGACTATAGCGGACATGATTACGGCAGATGGATACTGGCAGTGGCACTTAATCCAACCTTACCTCCCTTCCCCAGTTTGCTTGGACTTCGCTGGTATCACGATTCCTACTGAAGGCAGTGCTGAAGACTTCAGTGGGGTCCATCGACAAATGGTAGTTTTACAGTGGCATTCGCTTACGACCTGATCGAAGGAAATTCCCAGGCGAATACTGCTAGCCTTTGAACCCTAATTTAAAAATAGGCAGGGCCTCAGCGGATCCCAGCGTTTCTTTGATTACTGAGCAAGGAGAAGCTCCTGACTAACAGCCAAAGAGTCATTCGCCATATCGCTACGGATAGTTCCTGCCATGCTTGCAGACAGGAAGAGAACATACTCCATGCCCTTCGGGATTGCCCGAGGGCTCAAGCTATTTGGCAACAATTTCCCTCGAGCATCGTGAATCCAGCCTTCTATCAGCACAATGCGGCGGAGTGGGTGCAATCCAACCTTCGGACTCCACAACAGGTAGCGCACCAGCATTGGACTACCATCTTTGGAGTTGCATGCTGGCTATTTTGGACTTGGCGCAACAAAAGACTGTTTGAAGCTGACTTCGATTGGCCAGAAGACGGTACGCGTGTAGTGCTGGAGTATGTGGATTGGATAATCCGAGCAAGAATGATCGAGAGCTGTGTGTTCCCGACACAGGGCCTCCCAATGGGGAGCCTAGTGGGGTGGTCCAAACCACTGTCAGACTAGATCAAACTCAACACCGATGGATCGGTTCCAAATGACTCCTCCTCTGCTTCAGCTGGTGGTTTACTTCGAGACTGGAGCGGCCAGTGGTGTGGGGGGTTTCTGCAACATATCGGTAGGGTATCTTCGCTTGAGGCAGAGCTTTGGGGTATCCATTCGGGGCTCCAATTGCCTTGGTCGCTAGGGTACTGCCGTGTCATTCTCGAAATGAACTCCTTAGAGGTAATTAATCTTCTCTCCACTTCTAGTACTGTGAATTCTGTAAATTTTGTTTTGTTGTCAGGCACCGGAGCACTGCTCCAACAAGATTGGGAGATCATAATTCAGCACGTGCTTCGAGAAAGTAACCAGTGTGCATATTTTCTAACGACTCTTGTTGTCCCTACAGACCCAGGGGGTACACTACCTCCAAAAGCCACCTCTGTCGATCATAGAGCTCATCCACCGAGATCAAAACGGAGCCCTGTACAGCAAATCGTTGCGTTAGCTTCCCTTTTGTGTTTTTAGTTTTGCTCCAATGTAACCAAAAAAAAACTCCCCTCCTAAATGATAGAATAATATTATATTACATTTTATTATATTAATAAACTCCCAATTAAATATTATAAACTCTCCTCCCGAATGATAGAATAATATTACATCACACAAAATTCGTATTTGATTATGTACAAACATGATGAATTTTTAATTTATATTTTTTAGGTGAGTAAAAAATGATTAACTTAATTTCACACTTAAATTAATTGTCATGAGAAAAAAGATGGTAGGATAATAACATGTTACTTAAATTTCATATAAATAACAATCTGGTATATAAAGACTTGTTCAACAATACTTAAATCTTGATATGATTAAGGCATATTAATTGTTGATTTAAGTGTTTAGTCTCTTTCGTAAAGGTCAGTACTTTATCATTGACTTTGGTGGTAAGAAGGGCTATGATCATAATTATGAATTGACCGTCTTTGCAGCTCAATTTTTTTAGGGGGCGCTTGGTTGGGGAGGGTAATGGGAATAGGAATAGGAATGAATATAGTGAGGAATGAGAATGGATATAATCATTATAATTATGATG
>JAOTBA010000006.1:31366254-31381018 GCA_025629845.1 Erythroxylum squamatum | reverse complement strand
AAATTTTGTTTTGTTAACAAGCACCCGGGCGCTGTTCCAACAAGATTGGGAGATCATAATTCAGCACGTGCTTCGAGAAGGAAACCAATGTACCGACTTTCTAGCGGCTCTTGCTGTCCTTACAGACCCAGGGTTGCACTACTTCCAGGAGCCACAGCTGTCGATCATGGAGCTCATCCATCGAGATCAACACGGAGCCCTGTACAACAAATCGTTGTGTTAGCTTCCCTTTTGAGTTTTTAGATTTGCTCCTTTGTAACAAAAAAAGAAAAGAATTTAATTCAAGGTATGTTCAATTCAAACTAAACCCGTTAATTTCAAATCAAACTAGTTAGTGTTTAAAGTATAACAACACTCTAGAATTATGCTAAACCTTATCCTTTTGTCATTCATTCCAAGCTTCAATAGCTTCCCAGCCCACAGCATTCTATTAAAGACAAACATTAAAAATCCTCTAAGGATTTGGTTGTTGAAGATTCAAACGTATAAAATGGAGCACAATAGTCAAAGGGTACCCATCAGATCATTCATAATTGATAAGACTTGCAAGAATGATTGGAACCCTTTAAAATTGTGTAAAATACTGATAATTAGTTTTGACTCTTAGTCCACCTAAACCCCTCAAACATACATGCTATTGATAAAAGGTTTTGGAATAACCTCAAGTAACATTCATTTGTTAAAAGGATGATTGGACTTTAGGTTAGATTATAAATCTATCGGTTTATTAATTAATTGATTAATTTTTATAAATTAATTAATTTTTATAAATTATATTTTAAATTATTTTATGATAATTTAATAGTGGTTAAAATTTTAAATTTTAAATATCTTATTTTATCGGTTTAATTTTCGATCTTGTTTTTAAAAATATTAATTATGAAGGATGTTTTGAGCCCACAAAGGGGGTAAATTTATTGTCACACGTTGTGAGGTGTCTATAAATCAACGAAGGGATTAGTCACTGAATTTGCTCTGATTATTTCTGTTTCTATGTGCTAATAGATAGATGAATGGACTAATGAATAGATGAATGAAGTTGGGCAGAAATTGACAAATACTACAAACCGGAACAGAAGAATTGATCCCTTTTAAGTTTAACCTGCCATGGAAAATTTAGGAGAGCTGAGTTGATATTAGATGAAGATTCCCAACGTCTCCATCAAAATAATAGAACAATACAAGTCAACAGCTTTTGGTCAATTTATCTTTTCTTTCGTCTACTAGTTAGGAGATGCCAAAACGCGTTGATGGTTGTTTAGCTTCCTACCTTGTGAAACGCCAACGCCTGGACCCTCCATTGGCTTCTTTCCCAAGGTTCCTATCATCGTTACCTTTGACAGGAAGGAAAGTTAGAGGACGATGATGTTGATGGAGGTTTTAAGAAAAGTGACATAACATTTCCTGTAATTTTTTTTCAGAAAAAGCCATTTCTTGTAATTTCATACTTGTCGTTTAACGATGAAGATGTTTGACAATTTCTAAGATTACGTAAGACTCTTCCAGATGAATTTCCAGTTGAGATCCATCCGATTTTTAAGAAAATTTCCTGATAATTCGTAGCCCACAAAAGGTAAAAGATCTGTTAGAAAGATCCGATCTTTGTTTCCTCAAATGTTCTTGCCCTTTCGTATTATAAGTTGAAACAGGATGTCATGAAGAAGAGAGATAATGAGCTCAAGAAGCCATTAAAATGGCGTGTCAAAGGCTCAAAGCTGTAAAATATCAAAGAAAAATACAAAAATAATGAGTTTCCCATTAAAATATCACTGTTAGTCGGAGATTACTAATAAATGCTGAAAAAGATGTGGAAAGTCAACTTGAATCCCATGCCAATGTGAAAAGGCAGTAATTATTTGGCGATGAAAGGGTCTGTTTTTTATTTCCCCAAACTAATCCGTTTTGCGTCTGCTCAAGAATCAAAGCTATAGCACACAAAAAAAGACTCCTTAAACACTTCGAATTCCACAATTCTAGAGCTGAACCACAAAGTCATTGTCACTTCGTCTGAGACCCTACACGGTCTCCAAGTTCTAAATATTGTATCAGGAAAGAGAACACACAGAACACGAGTTTGTTAGAGAAGACCAAGTTACCTGGCCTAGCTATGGGCCCATAGTTGATGCTAAGAATTGCCTGCACTTTTCCAGGAGAAGAAAGATTGCCCATTTTGTGCTTATCCTGAATACTTCTCCACTTAAGTGCCGATAGAGCTTGATGTTGGTTTCAACTGCTGGTATGTCTGGTTGCTCCTCTGTTTCTTGTTTTCTGAGTTCCCCTCCAATCTGGTCATGTGAAAACCGAATTGATTTCCTTTCGTAGACTGATTTCCTCAAAGCTTCAAGGCCGAAGTGTTTAAATTATGGGAAACTTGACTCCAGGTCTCTCTCTTTTATTCTGATTCCTGATAATTGGTTTTGCTGCAACTTTAATTGTGGCTTGTTTTCTTCAATTTTCACTGTGTGATATGGCCACTTGAGAGTCGAGGAATGATTACTATATTCGAATGGAACGAGACAATAAAGACGCAGAGGACCACATAAGGGAAGAGAATGCCGACATTTTTTTTAAAGGGTCCGCGTCAGACCCGTTTCACCAGAACTTTCACACAAATAATTCCGTCTCTGTTCATCGTTTCTATGTCCTGTCTTAACTTCTGGTTATCTGTTTCTCTACTCTGAACTTGTTAATGTCACGGCTACAGGAATGCTTTTTAGATTCTTTTCACGGTGTCTTTGTTAGTAGTTCGTAATTTTATAGTTTGGTGAGTGTAGATTCAGGATTACTTCATAATTGCAGAATCTGAATACTCTGAACTCTGGCTATTTCTTTGCTTAATTTGTTAGACTGACTCACCAACCCTTTGGTTTCTTTATTCTGGTGGCTTAGAAGATTCACTGAGTTCTGAAGTAATGAAGGATGGTGAGATAACTGAAGCTCAACATGTTGTTGGATTGCCACCACCACCACCGCCATTAACAGTCGCCGTAGCCATTAATGGGAAGAAGAAGAGCAAATATGTAGTAATGTGGGCATTGGAGAAGTTTATTCCTGAGGGAAAAGTTGTATTCAAGTTGTTACATGTCCGTCCAAAGATTACTAAAGTTCCAACTCCAAGTAAGGATACTTTTCTATCCAGAATCACAGTGTCTTTAAATAACAGAAATCCTGTACTAATCTTTGTTGTTCTTTCTGTTCATCTGGTTTTTGTTTTTGCGTTAGTAGTGGGGAACTTCATTCCTATATCCCAAGTTCGAGAAGACATAGCAGCTGCTTATATTAAGGAGACAGAATGGCAGATAAGTCAAATGATTCTTCCTTTCCAGAACATCTGCATTCGACAAAAGGTCGGTTCACGAGATTATTCTTGAAATTTCACGAACTGAGTCATGAACAAGTCAAGTAAAATTTGCTTTTGAACATAGGTCCAAGCAGATATTATGATCATTGAATCAGATAATGTGGCAGAAGCAATAGCACAGGTGGTTTCTGATCACAATATCAACAAGCTTGTAATAGGAGACTCCTCCTCTGGCATCTTCTCAAGGTATGTGAATTCTGTTTATGCAGGCCTTAGTGTTAAGATTTGGCCTTTAGCTCCTACTTCCTCTCATGGACTACTATATAATATTTTCAGGAAACTTAAGCTCGCATCTAAAATCTCAGTTTGCACTCCAAGTTTTTGCACGATCTTCGCTGTTTCTAAAGGAAAGCTTCAATCCATTCGACCGTCTGATTCAGAGACAAACGGAAACTTTAGAGATGATAGTAGTTTTGTAAGTTCTACTGCCACTACTTCAGGTCTGACTTCAAACTCTCAAACGGGTAAGTTGGTTCTTGAGGTTTAAGCAGCCAATGTATTGTCTATAAAAAATTTTACAGCCCGGAAACTATTTCAGCACACATTGAATCTTTTGTTTTCTGGAATGTGCAGATATTTCAGTTGCATCATACTCGAATTTGCAATCTTTTTCTCTACCGATGCAGCGGTTTCAAGCTCTTTCAACGATAAACAGGGGTGTTCTACATTCAAAAACTTCTGAGGAGACCAATCATTCAAGATGCCAATCTCTAGATACTGAAGAAAACAGGAATTCTGTTAGTTCATGTCACAGTGGTTCAGAATATGAAGTTCAAATGAGTCGGAGTTCTAGTTCAACAAGCTTACCTATTGATTACCAGTTATCTGATCAAGCTTCCAAGTCATATGCACCCACGGACTGTTCAGCATCTGATAGTCAGGTTACTTTCTCATTTTCTCTTACATTATGTGAAACTTCCTGCAGTTCCACCAGTAGAACGTGCTAATTTTTTAAATTACATTGCAGGAGAACATTAATCTTGAGCTAGAAAAGCTGAGGATTGAACTTAGACATGCTCGAGGCATCTATGCAGTAGCACAAAGTGAGGCAATTGAAGCTTCTAGGAAGGTAGGCAAAACTACCCTTGTTTTGTATACTAGTTATCACCTCTGTAGGTGTTGAGGGAACATAGAGGTTCTATATTCTTGGATTCGATTAACGTGTTCTACCTCGAATTCAGCTGAACGATCTTAGTAAACAACGGTTAGACGGAATGATAAAGCTCAAGGAAATCAACTACAGGGAGGAGAAAGTCAGAGAATTAGCAAATCTAGAGAAGGAAAGGTGTGAAGTTGTAATAAAGGAAGCTGAGTATATGAGGCTTCAGGCTGAAAGAGAAGCTTCACATCGGAGAGAAGCAGAGATTAAAGCCGTGAGAGATGCAAAAGAGAGAGAGAAACTTGAGGAAGCTCTTGTAGGTCCTGCACCTCAATACCAAATGTTCACTTGGGACGAGATCGTATCTGCTACCTCATCATTCTCAGAAGAACTTAAGATTGGAATGGGAGCTTATGGAACTGTTTATAAGTGCTCACTGCATCACACAACGGCAGCAGTGAAAGTACTTCACTCAAAAGACAATCACAATGCCAAACAATTCCAGCAGGAGGTACGAAAGTTTCAGGATTTTCCCAAAAACATTCATTCATTCCTGTTAATTGCAAAGAAATGGTAAATTTCTTCAATCTGCGATGGATACTCAGTTTGCTTCATGTTTCAGATTGAGATCTTGAGTAAAGTTCGTCATCCACACTTCCTCATCCTTCTTGGTGCTTGTCCTGAACGTGGTTGTCTGGCGTATGAGTATATGGAAAATGGTAGCCTGGAGGATAGATTGTTCAGAGTGAACAACACACCATCAATCCCATGGTTCGAAAGGTTCCGAATTGCTTGGGAAGTAGCCTCAGCTCTTGTGTATCTCCACAACTATAAGCCAAAGCCAATTATCCACCGTGATCTGAAGCCAGCCAATATCTTGCTTGATGGAAATTTCTTAAGCAAGATTGGTGATGTTGGCCTTTCGACAGTACTACAATTGGATGCTTCTTCTGTATCGACCTTGTACAAGGAGACAGGACCAGTTGGGACACTAAGCTACATGGATCCTGAGTATCAGAGAACTGGATTGATCTCGGCCAAGTCTGATGTTTATGCTTTTGGACTAGTGATTTTACAGTTGCTGACTGCAAAACCCGCAATGGGATTGACACATACAATGGAATCAGCAATTGCTGATGGTTGCCTATTGGAAATTTTAGATTCAACAGCTGGTAGCTGGCCACTTCAAGAGACGGAGGAGTTGGCTAAGTTGGGTTTAAGCTGCTCGGAGTTACGACGGAAGGATCGACCGGACCTGAAAGAGCAAGTACTTCCTGTCTTGGGCCGATTGAAGAAAGTTGCTGACGATGTCCAAGATTCAGTTTCCAACCCTCCTTGTCACTTCATCTGCCCAATACTCAAGGTATGATCGATCATACAATCTGCCAATTCCAACCAAAAATGTACAGTTCTTTTATCAGTCAAAAGCTTGTTTTGATCATCATTGTAAAAGGTTAATGTTTCTGATTTCAGGAAGTAATGAAAGATCCTTGTGTTGCTGCGGATGGTTACACCTATGATCGTAAAGCAATCGAGCAATGGCTTGAAGAGAATGATAAATCTCCAATGACCAACTTATTATTGCCACATAGAAACCTCTTACCAAACTATACACTTCTGTCTGCGATAATGGAATGGAAGTCCAAAAGCAACCAAGAACAATTGTCTTGTCTCTCCGGTAGGACATGAAGTTCTTTTAAGATCCTCCTAAGCTTATCTTGTAAATTTGATTACAGGTATTTTCTTATCCTACAGTCACATGACATAACATTAATCTATTTTAGCTCGTCACGTCAATCACATTAACAAAGAGCTTACCGTCAAATTATTTTAATAAAAAAAATTAAAAATTGAAACATCTTAAAGTTACTTTTTAAAGTTTAAGATACAGCCAACTCAAAATTTAACTTTAATATATTTATAAATAACCTTATAATTTATTTAAGATAATTGTTTTTTAAAATTAATTATATTTATATAATATTGTTTATTTAAATCTTATTATAATTATATATATATATATATATATATATATACACTACATAACTGAAGCGTCTTCCATGTTATAGATGCCCATGTCAAGAGCGAGTCCACGAACAGGATGATACTCATATTATCTGTAAAATATATACAGTTTGGCTTCTAATGGCGTCCTGATGATGATGGTGAAGAAACTATTGAATTAAACCCCATAAGCAACGTTTCATCAACCAAGTTTTGAAGTGGTACCCATTCGTACTCATCTGTTCTTCCACTTCCCCTTGATTTGACTAATTGATCTCCTGTAAACCCAATTCTCAGATGATCTCCAATATAGAACCGTGAAACCATAAGAAGTTTTCCTGATAATGATGATTCAACAAGGTCTCCAACCCTCTGAAGGTTCTGCAATGGCGATACACTTCGGGTTTTGGACGTCATCAATATCGCAATCAAACAGGTAACCACATCGCTCTACAACGTAAGACTTACCCATGTAGTAAATGATGTCATTGTAAGAATATGAGGGTGGTTTTGGACATCGATCCAACCTTTGTCGTCTTCGTCTCCAATTCTAGCAACAGCTAGTTTAGTAGAACGCAAGGAGATAGTCATGACTAGACTGTCAGGATTAGGTTTTCAAATCTTATGTATTATATAATTTGATTAAGGTTGATAAATTGCATTTAAACTATTAAATTAACCGAATTTTATTTGAAATTTAAATTTGATTTAGTTAGAGGCGATTTGGTAGAATAATTATTACAAGTAAAATAAATTTATCAATTAATCGGTTGATTTTTATAAACTCTTTAATTTTTATAAACTAAAATAAACAAATTAATTTTTATTTAATAATTTTATTTTTAATTAAAACTTAAAACTTAACTAATTAAATATTACTTCAACTAATAATTTATTATAATTATCTTAAATTATTAATTTAGTTTATTCAAATTCTTCATCATCATCGTCATCATCTACTCCAAAATTTCGCAATGAAACGGAGTCTGGAAAGGTCCGATAGTACGCAACTTTACCCCTACATAATAAAGAGACTGTTTCCAATAAATCTACATACAAATAAGACAATATACAAATGATGCAGGTGACAGAAACAATTCACCTGCATTATGTTGAGTTACTTAATAGTGATATATGATCAATTTATGTTTAATATTTATTAAAGATGACAACAGGCTAAGTCGAGATAGGCCCTCTCAGACCCTAAATAGCTGGCCTATATTATCTTTTTTAAAAATCAAAACGACATCATTTTGTCGATTGGCGTTAAGCCGAGTTGGGCTAAAACTGTCATCCATAATATTTATACTGTTTGTGTTTTTTTAATCCATGGCAATAAAGAGGACCACCTCTGCTTCTCCTCCTGTCATGCATCTATCTTTATTAGGCAGCCATGAATTTTGAGATTATGAAAAGCTAAGAATTCAATGCTGCATTAATTTATCATCGATGCTTCTGGTCCGGCTAGTGGTTGAGGATAGGCTTGATGATTGATTAGTCCTTCATTTTTCTTCTGTTCCATCGACTAAATCTTTATTTTGTAATTGTCTATGATTGATTCTATTATTGTATTTGCGAAGTATTACGATCTTACGGCTACCAAAAGTTGTTGACATTAAATCGCATCACACTATGATGATGAAGAGGAACAAGCGTTCTGATTGGGACCCCACTTAGAAAAATCCAATCATCCCAAGAATGAATGTAAAAGTAGGAATGGCAAAACCGGCCTAATGTGGCCTAATTTTGGTCCGGTTTAAACAAGCCATAGTTTGATCATGATTGGCCTGATCGGATCATAGGTTGATTATGGGTGGGCCCAACTATTTTTTAAAAAACAAAATAATGTTTGACTTTTAAAAAAATATATGACTTTAAATTTTAATGTTTTAATTGAGATAAAATATACAAACTTTTACATTTATTCTAGAAAATATCTTTGTTAAAACACATTCTTTTTAGTAAAAACTCAAAAGAGAATATATGTTAATCGTTTATCAAATTATATTAACAACAAATTGTTATATGCATAAATATAATTGCACTAACTCTAGCTTAAAAGTAGAATTTATATTAAATTTTAGAATCAAATGCTTAGAATTATAAAATAAATAATAGAAATATGCAAATTTTAAAAACCAAATCAGTTCGACCAATTTAATAATAAAAATCTTGAATCGAACAATTTTTTTGTTCGATTTTTAATTTTCAATTTGATTTAGTTTAATAATTTTTGTTGTTAAAAATCGATTAATTAATTGATTAATTGGTCAATTTTTATAAACTAATCATTTTTACAAACTAAAATAAGTTATTTATTTTTTTAAAATATTTTTAATTAAACTTTAAATTTTTCTATAAAGAAGGACAATCTTTTTCAATTATTTTTTTTAAAATTTTTAATTTTATTCAATTTATATTTTATGACGATTTAATGCCTTATAAATTTTTTAAATTGTAAACTCGTAAGATAAACTTCTTGTCTTATCTTACGAGTTTAAGTTATGTTTATGCATGTCAATGGATCAGCTCGTGACCAGATGGGCCACAAGTGAGCCAGCTTGTTCCAGCCCATCCAATTATATTTTTTTTAAAAATTCAAAAGTGATATCATTTTTTACAAAACAATGTTGTTTTTAACGTTTTGATCGGGTCACAGGTCTAACCTGACCAGACTGACTCGTGCTCGACCTAATTCAACCGTGACCTAAAAAGTCAGGACCAAAATCAGACCAAAATTGACATTTATGTTGGAATTTTGAAAACATTGGAAATATGTCCTTTCTTAAACTCTTCCAAAGATGCGAATGATGTGGCTGTCACAACTATATTCTAAACCAATGGTACGTTCGGACAACCAATAATAAAACCTCACATGGCTACGTAGATGTGTCGCACTAATTTCAGTCCTGTATAGTTAATTGCACAGCTTCTTCTACACCATTGCCGATGCACAATCCCATTTTCGTTATAACAATAGTTTTTAACTTTTCTTTTTTTTTTTCACAGACAAAAGTTGAACTTAGATCTTGTGTTCTACAAAGTACAAAAGTATTTCTTTCTTCCTGTCTTGTTCGCACGTATTTCCATACAAACTTGAACTGAATCTTCATCAAGACTAACTCTTGCAGTCTTTTGGACCCTCCCCAGGTCTTATTTTTCTGTCCCTTAGACCTTCTACCGTAAAGTTGTTACATGAATGATATGGATTGTCAGTAGGAGAGTCTCAAAGTTTATTGCTTTTTGAAAATGAACGACTCCCAGATTCTAAAACTCATACTGGGACTAGCTCCACCTACTGGTTTGATCATTCTCGTACTTATCATCTTCATTTTCTTGAAAATAAGAGCAAAACGGAATCTCAATGACATAGAAGCTGCTGAGCACAAGTATGGAGATGAGATAGAGACAGAGGACTTGGTGACTTTCCAAGGTGGTCAGGACCTTACAATCAGTGACATTCTTGATGCTCCTGGAGAGGTGATTGGAAAATCCAACTATGGTACCTTGTACAAAGCTTTACTTCAGAGGAGCAACTGTGTAAGGTTGCTTAGGTTCTTGAGGCCAATTTCCGCCGCCAAGGGTGGAGAGTTTTTCGATGTGATTCAGTTGCTGGGTAGCGTTAGACATCCCAACTTGGTGCCTCTTTTAGAGTTCTATGCTGGGCCGAGAGGTGAAAAGCTTCTTGTTCATCCTTTTTACGGGCATGGCAATCTGGCTCAGTTCATTCGTGGTATGTTGTTTAGCTTTGGTATCCATATTTGACGTTTGGTAGCTAAGAAAATGCTGAAACTTTTCCTTCGCATTGTTTGTTTTAGCGAATAGTAACATTTTTCCGGTATGTATAGTTTGAGATAAAGCCAGACGAAGATAACTATTTAAGTCATAGCTTTCTGCTTCTGTTCTCTGTTATATGGATCTTACCCTTTTTAGTATATTTTCTCCAAAATTTCTGGATAAGTGGGTGAAGTTAAGAGAAAGAGATTCATTTTCCATTGTTATGTCTAAGTTGTCAGTTAGTAGTTAATCTGTGATTAATTAGTTATTGAACTTGCTTCTTTCAGATTGTTGAAGAATTATACCCTTTACCTTTCTAGTTATCTCTGTCTTCTTGTTTCTCTGAATTCTTTGCTTGTGAGGTTGGAGGAGCAGATGCTCAACCAAGGAATAACTTCATCTGGTGTAACCAATTTTGGATTTTTGATGCATATTCTTGATCAGCTGATGCCCAACTTTTTTGTCTTTTTCACTTTCAGTTTCCTTATTGAAAAGGAAAGGTATTGCTGGTTTTCCTTGTTAATCTCTGTCACTTTCTTTTGCATAAAGCAGTAGTTGGCATTTCAACACCATCCTACAAATTTCTTGATGCTTTGTGTTAAATCCTACCCTTAAACATCCTTTTTGGTGGGACTGCCTAGCTAAATCACACAGAACATATTTTCTTTTTGATGAACAGATAGAAATCCTGAGTCTCACAAGTGGACTGTCATTCTCGGGATATCAATTGGCATAGCCAGAGGGTTAGATCATCTTCATTCAGGATTACGGAAACCTGTCATTCATGGAAATCTCAAGTCCAAGAATATATTATTTGACCGAAATTATAAACCCTTTATCTCAGACTTCAGCCTATTTCTGTTGTTGAATCCTACTGCTGGACAGGAAATGCTTGAAGCATCTGCTACTGAAGGTTACAAAGCTCCGGATCTTATCAAAATGAGAGATGCAAGTGAGGAGACTGATATATATAGCTTTGGAATCATATTGCTCGAGCTACTCTCAGGGAAGGAACCCATCAATGAGAACCCGACTGCCGACGAGGATTTCTATCTCCCAACTTTCATGAAAAATGCTGTCCTTGATCATAGAATTTCGGATTTATACCACCCAGACATACTTCTTAGCAATGGCAGTCAGAAACCAGCTACTGAAGAATGCATACACAAATATTTCCAGCTTGCCATATTGTGTTGTGCTCCTTCACCTTCACTTAGGCCAAACATTAAAGAAGTCCTCTTGAAGCTTGAAGAAATTGGAAGATAGAAGCAATAAAGATTGTGTAAAAGTACAGTGAAATGATTTGGAGATACACTCAATGAATTGTGGTTTAGAAAAGGTGACGACAATGACATGTTCTAATAGTTGGTTATTCTCTTTGTCGAACAAATTCTGCCTCGTAACAAGAACTGCGGAACTGAAACAACTCATCTATGAAGGTGTTTCACAGATTGAGCAAAATTTGCAACTTTTCAGCCATTGAATGAGAATGGCAGATTTCAATTTGGGATTAGAAATTGGCTTTGTCAGAACCTGTGAATTCTTCATCACCAGAACCATTAGCAGCATCTGATCTCGGATCTCATATGGTCCCTGTTCAAACAGAAGTCCCAATTCATCTTTCCAGCACAAGTGGCCTTGTTGTTTCATCTACCTCAACGCTTGTAAAACTTCAGAATTTGTTTGGTTGGTTTGAGAATAACTAAAGTCTCAAGTTTCTACTGACGATGATTTCATGCCAAGTTTCTCTGGAACTTGCAGTGCTTCTCTAGTAGTAAATATATACTAAACCATAGTGGGAATTGAAAATTGTATATAGATCAATTATTCTACATTTCTTTCCTTTTTTCTCTGTCATACGTAAGAGCTTTATTTTCTTTGCAAACCAAAGATAACAGAATACAGACATCGAACCAAAATAACAACAGGATTATCAATCCAGAAGTTTCCATCAAACCGAAGCAAGACTCTCGATGTACTTGTAAGCTTCAATCAGCGTGAAATTTTCTGCATTCTCGTCTTCCATGTCAGTCTCACCTCCATGACCAATGACATGTAGCTTCTTAAAACTATTATCTGTCAAGTTGTATCTTATCAATTTACCTGGTACGTGCAGCACCAGGAAGGTATAGTCATCACTTTCTCCACTTTCAATAACAGACAGGATCTGGAAAGAATAGTAGTTGGGACAAAAGGGCCTAGGTATCTCCTAGCCATCTCAGGAAATGATCTTGCAACTCCGTCAAGATCAACTCTGTACTTGACTACCCAACCAGAGTAGTCTTTCTTCATCTCACACACATCAAATGGTGTGTCGCAAGGGCCATAATTCTCAATAAAATGCAAGTGCCCTCGACACTCTCCGAAGTACATAACCCTCCTCCGATCGCAACCGTCTGGTATCGGAGGCATTGGCATTTGGTTTAGCTGTTCTTTATCGACATCAAAATAAAGAGAAGGACCATAATCACTAATCCAATGAATAGCACCATTGGAATACACACCATTGAACTTTACATAACCTGTCGCTGCAGTGAAAGGATTACCAGAGACCCTCCACGGCCCACTTCTGGACGAGTAAATCTCGATCAGACAACGATGTCGTGAAGTGTCACATTTACGTACAGATACCACCTTGTAGTCAGGTGATTTCCAGGGATCAAAAGCCAACGTGAGACCCAGAACACGACTTGCTCTACGTAGTCTAGGAAGTGCGCTGAATTGCTTTGTTGTAGGATTGTAAACATACCATGTTTTATACGAATTTGCTCGATAACTACTACACAAGAGCAGTCCATTACAAGATTGAGTGATCTTGATACCTGAAGGGTCCTTGGAAAAAGTCAGAAATCTGAAAGGAGCACCAGAGTTGTTGGAATGAAGATCCACAAAGTCGAACTCAGGCTGGCGGGGATGAGAAAACTTTTGAACGAAGAGGGCACAAACCGAGTTGATGACAGGGTAATGACGACGAGAAAATTGAGGATTAGTTATGATAGAGAGCCAATGCTTTGAGACACACTTGAATTTGAGAAGGGACTTGACTGGTAGATGGAGAAGGATTTGAACTAAGAGGTCATCGTTGTTAACAACTGTCTCAACCGATAACGACGGCGAGGTCCGGTGAGGAGAGGAGCAAGCTTTGGGTCGTTTAGTAGAGATCATAAGGATAGCAATTTGCAGAGATCAGAAACCTGAGAAACAGATGCAAGTTTCCGAATAAGAATACCTATAGCTTGCAGAGAAATCTTTACCTATAGCTTGCGGAGAAATCTTTGTAGATATTAAATAAACTATTCATGTTTTAAAACTTATCTTAATTAATCAAAAAGACAAAAACACTAATTTCCAGCAGGAGTCGGTAGGAAGTTGCCGTTGCCTTGCTGTCTTTCTTCTTTTGGCTGAGACTTGACTTTTTACGAAGTCTCTTGGTCCCAGTCTTTTCCAACTCTACTCAATTGAAGTTCCCCTCAAGTCTTGCGTACCCATTACTCCATTCCAGTTCTAGCGAACTAAACTTTGTTTGAAATTCATCTCCAGGAAATTTCTAACAAGCTTCTTGAACCAGAAAACCACAAAATATATTGGAGTAGCTTCATTTCTTGGTGTTATGATTCATAGAGGCCTTGTTGCTGAGGCAAAAATGGGTTCTTGGAGACGGGCATACGATTGTCTAAAGAGTATCAAATGTACCGTTTTTCCTGAAAATGACAATGTCAACAGTCAACACTGATTACCATCAATTTGCAGGTGACCATATATGCTCTTCTGCAACTTTGGAAGATGTGTTTCAGTTCCAAGATACATGGAATGAAGACTGTCATCAACCTCCGTTAAAAAGCCTGGATCTTTTATGTTCTAAGGAAACACTCAGATTTCGACCATGTCCATTCTCTCTGCTCGCTGTGGCTGAGGAAGGCAGATTTGAAGACTTGAGAGAAACCTATGAGACTGATGCGCATAAGAATTCTTGCTTTGCGAAAATTGAGGGAGTGTTATCAATTATATATAACCTTCCCTTTGCTTTTTACAAAGAGGCTGTGAAAAAAGCACGAAGAGGTGAAACTGCTCTTCATTTGGCAGCTATCCATGGTAATCTTGAAGCTGTCAGAGCCATAATTAACAGTCAGAACTTCGGTGGCAATACAACTCTGCAACTTGCCACCCCCAGAAACCAACTTTAAGTACTTATATGGATTCTGTTCTTTATTTCATTTTGATCTTATATGAATCCCATGCTTCCTTAGCTTCCATTTTCTCTTCTTATCTTGCATTTTGATTGCAATCATGCACGTTGTCAAGTGCCCTCTAATTTTCTAACACCAAGTTACACAGACTCTAAAGCTGCTAGTGGAAGAGAGTCCTAATTATGATGGCCTTGTGGAGGTCAATGCCAAGAATCATGGTGGTTTCACTGCTCTGGATATTTCAGACGTCCTTCCTGAAGATAGATACAAAAACACAATTCTGAATCGAGCAGGAGGCTGACGAGGGAGAGACATAGCAGAACAAAAGCACCTGTT
>JAOTBA010000006.1:31341106-31351937 GCA_025629845.1 Erythroxylum squamatum | reverse complement strand
TGTTGTGAGAATATTCCCTGTAATATGCTTTGCTGTAAATTAAATGATCTCAGCATTGCCACAGATGAAACTACATTCGTGAGAGAACCTAATGAGTTGGTGAAAAAATTAATCGATGAGATGTGTTTCTCCTTATTTTGTACTTGGTGTCAAATCTCCATCTCTATGTAGGTGCAAGTCTCGCGCTTGATTATATGGGTCTACTAGAACTTAATAGAAAAGTTTGATAGTAATGAAACGTAAATTCAAGTAAGAGAAGCTCGTACTGTTATTTTATAGGAAAACAACATATTTATAGATAATAAACGAAAAAGCTAAGAAGATTCCAAACTAAAAAGATTACTTGAAATGATTAGTCGATTGATTACTTGAAAAATATGTAAGGCCAAATTGTTCAACGCATTTGGCCCACGAACTACAACGTTGGCTGACTTGAAAGGTACTGTTGGCGATGATATCTTCTAGGTAGAGTCGACCAGGATGATTCAAAGTCAACTGCTCATTGGCGCATCCGATAAGACAACCGACGAATTTAACCGATAGGATAGCTTTGTGAGTTCTCGACATTGCCACTCAAGTTTTTTTGTTTTTTTAGATCATGTTGAGCTAGCATTATTAATTAAAATTATTCGTTCTCATAAAAATATTTCTGTAGATAATTTTCCTGGCAAAGGAAGAAATTAGTTGAAATCTATATATATATATACAACAATTATTAAAAAATAAATTAATTTGACCAATTTAATCATAAAAATTTAAATTATTTTATTTTTAAGTTTAGTTGCTAATTTTTCGATTATATTTACTTTAATAACTTTCATTATTAAAAACTAACTAATTTATTAATTCATAAATTAATTTTTTAAATTAATTACTTTTTATAAATTAAAAATAATTAATTAAATTTTATTTAATAATATATATTTAAATTTATTTTTATTTTTATAAATAAAAAATCATGTTCGATCATATTTTAATATTTTGATTTTATTTAAATTTTATAACAATATAATACCTAGAAAATCTTTTAGATAGTGATTCAATTTAAGTCTATTTTTTATAAAAGCTAACTTGAATGCTACCTAATCTTATCAACAAAAAGGACAATTGTTTCCAGAAGCACCGGAAGATTTCATTTCCTTTTAGACTTTTGTTTCCAATCAGACACTTGAAAATCACAGGTTCATCAATGTTCACATTGTCTGATTAGAAGTGTCCGAGCATGGCAGCTTCGCTAGCCAATTTGTAAGATGAGCTTCAATATCATATTGGTGGCGCTCTGTTTATGTTTTTCAACATTAGTTCACAGCTTGGAGAATCATACTACTCATTCTTTGGATTCATTTCTTCAGGATTAAGCTTCTAAGACGTTAGTCTTACGTCGACCACCGCCTCACCCAGACTTGAAACACATCTCATCGATTAATTTTTTCACCAACTCATTAGGTTCTCTTCTCTCACAAATGTAGTTTCATCTGTGGCAATGCTGAGATCATTTAATTTACAGCAAAGCATATTACAGGGAATATTCTCACAACATCTCATCATAGTAGATTAATAGTATCCAATTCCTAATATGCAGAGACTGGGATTGACAAGTTTGCTCTGCTTCTTCGAGGAAAAAGCCGATGCATGCATGCCCTTTGAGCTATGTAAGTTGTTAACAATAGTCCCTTTTATGAAGAGAATAGGAAATGAGAGAGCGGCTTCTCTATTAAGTAGGGAGAAATTCACTTCATTCATATGTTTTCCTTTGTTTTAGGTCTGCGTGCCATTTATAATGCGTGTCCCAATTTCTATCCTTTTTTTAAAAAAATTTAATCGTAATTAATAATTTTCTCTTTTTTTATATTAAATTGGACTAAAAGACTTCGAAAGTCGTATGGTCTTACCATTGAAGTTTCTTCAATCTTGTGACCCAAAATTGCTATGATAATATTTGTAACCTTCTAAATTCAAATTAACCTAGCAATAATTTTGTTTAAGAAGGTTACAAATATTATCATAGCAATTTTGGGTCACGAGATTGAAGAAAATTAAAAAAATTATAAGTTCAAAGATAAGTTTGATTAATATATAGTTATATCTACAAGTTTAGTACCTAGCTACCAACTCCGATACCACATAAAGTTTGAATATCCCCCGTGATGAAAATGTGGGATATTTACTTTTTTGTTATAATCATGACTTCCGATATGAATTTTCTAAAAAATTTATACCGTTATGATTAATAAATACATATTTAGTCCATTAAAAGTGAATGTATGGTCATCAGAATGCACATAATTCATTCATCTAGTTAAATACAACAAAAATCCTAATGATTTTCTTTTTTTTTTTAATTTCGGTAATAAGTCTGAAAAGGTCTATGACCAATTTATTTTAGGTGTGAACCTATTGATAATTTCGAAATTGATTAAACATTACAACAAAATTTAAAATTTGAGTTATAATTCATATTTCAAAGTAGTTAATTTAAATCAAGTATTTTAAGATCAAAATTTAAATTTTTTATTTTATATATATATATATATACATAGGCTTAATTGATGCAATTTTTATTTAAGATATAATTACAAATATCTTATTTTATGCAATAAAGAATTTTGAATGGATTTTTTAGTGAACGATTTAAGAATATAAAAATGTAAACAAAGTTGTTAAGTGCTATTTATTTTTATTCTGTTGTTTATAATTTATTATTAATATTTTGCCTAATATTTATTTTTGTTTATTGAATTGTGTTTGCTAAGAATTTATATTTTAGTTATATGATGAAAATAATCAATATCAACATATAATGACTCAATTTCTATTTAATTAGATTTCTAATTTGAATTAAATTAAATTTAAATTTAGTTATATTAATTAGAAGTTAATAAATAAAAATTTAATATTGCGTGTACTTATGGTGTCTGAGAATGGTTATAATGGTTTTCGTAGGCATCGCTGACATAATTTTAACATCGACACTATTGGCACTATCATGTGTTATCTAATTTGGTTTAAGTTTGAAACAGCGAAACTTAAATTAAATTTGACTAAATTTAAAATTTAAAATTTAATCTCAATTAAATTTAAATTTGACTCAATTCAATATTTGATTTTCAATCTAAGTGTTAATCATAATTTGTAGATTAGGAAACATTTCCCTTTTTTACATTATCTATTATTTACTTTCGTTTTATTCTCATAGAATAAATAATAATTAAGAAAAGAAATGAGTAGCTAGATTCAAAATGATAATAATATCAAGGTTTAATAAATAGATGTGTAAAACTACCTGTGAGAATTAGCCATTGCTCATCTATTTAATAAACCTTGATATTAATTATTCTCAATTTCCTTTTCCTTATTAGTCCGTACAACACATAAAATAACATGTGTGTGTCCTTGGAATGACGACATGATTAAGACATTCTAGGTCTTCATAACGTACGATTTACAACTTGGAAAATGATAGGCTATTTTCTTACATCCTAGGTCTTCATGCTAACTGTTTACAACTTGGAAAATGATAGGCTATTTTCCAATAATCAGGCTTGGAAAATGATAGGCTATTAACCCAAAAAATAAAGCAAAATGGATATAATTAAACTATTTTCCAATAATTTTGATAGTAACGGAATTGAGAAAGATCACAAAATAGGGACCGGAGCCATTTTCCACATACGTGTTGTTGGACACTACTTAGGTTTGATGTTGAATAGCAAACCAAAATGTTCGTACCATTAAAGTGTAAGTTGGTATAGTTACGCAAAGAATGTGGATGTTTTTGTGGAAATATTCATTTCTTGCATATAATACCCCGTTTGGATCGGGGTCTGGTGTTGGACACCGACCTTTAACGTGTTGAGCCACAAGGGACTAATTACAGAAATTAGATCCTCTGTTCAGTTTTACTCTGTCTTATTCTGTCTCATGAAATCTCAGCCATTTATTTTGTGGGATCCACGTGGGCTTCATGCGGACCCTACATAAATAAATAGCTGAGATTTATTGAAAACAATAAGACACATAATATTGGACAGAAGATCTAGACTCCCGATTACACTAGACCAAGAACTGGCTTCAGATCCACTTACATTAATTGCCGTTTGTCCAAAAGATGGATGTGAGATGTGACGGTACAAAACGGGACAAAATGATAACAATGTTCTATTTTAAAATATTAATATTTTATATTGATGGAATCTGACGTAAAATTTTATTGACTTCTAAACATGTCCACGCATCTTCTGTTAAAGAAATTTATAAATAGCCTGAAGTTTCCTTTCAATCATAACGGCGCAAAAGTCCTCTTTCTAGGTTTTCTAATATGGACCCAACACTGAATTCAATAGCTCTGTTCTTGGATGCCATTAGCAAAGACGATATCCATGTGGTGATTCAGTTACTTTCAACAAATCCAGGACTCCTGGATGAAGCAGAAAGAGCTACGAAAGGGAAACCTTTACTCATCGTGGCCTGTGAACACGGTAGCCTCCTTGTTGCGGCCGAGTTGGGAAGAAGAAAATCCGAACTGGTTTCTGCAAAAAACCAGGATGGTTACACGGCCATGCACTTAGCGTCCTTCAAGGGGTGTGTTCGTGAAATGAAGTTATTAGCAGAACTCAGTTCTCAGGTCTGCCTTGTGGAGGATAATGAATCCATGATTCCTCTGCATATAGCTTCAATGAGAGGAGATGAGGAAGCCATAAGGGTTTTAGTTGATGCATTTCCCGAGTCTCTTCAGAGGCTGACCCACCAGCACGAAACAGCTCTCCACCTTGCCTGAAGGGTGAACATTGGAAGGCTTTCCAGGCATTGTTTCAGGAGGTAACAAAGTTTCAACTAGAAAATCTTCTGGACAGGAAAGATCACGAGGGTAACACAGTTCTGCACATCGCAACTTCGAAAATGTCAATCAGGGTAACCCAATTGCTCTCTCATGTTTACTCTTTAGACATGTGACGAACATGCAAATACCTACCAATTATTTATGTCATACGCAGGTTGTGAATTTGTTGCTTCCGGATAACTGTCCAAGTCCCCCGGTCTTGAGTGTTAATTCCATGAACAAAAATGGTCAGACTGCCTTGGATGTCTACTACCAAAATCCTCGTAACGTAACACCTCGTGAAATCCAAATTGGGCGCATCCTTCGCCAGGCCGGAGCAACTGAAGGGCGATTCTTGATGCAGCCGGAGAAACAGCCTGAAGCTTCCCGACGAGTGCCAAATCAGCAAAGGCCACAATCTTTCATGAGAAGGATACTTCTCTGGCCTTGGCCATTGGAGACAAGGAATACGCTGTTAGTGGTCTTAATAATGATCGTTGGGACTGCTTTTACTGTCATCTGCAACCTGCCTCGTGGACTTGGCGAGGAAAAAGCTACGAAGACAACATTCTATTTCATAGGCGTGATCTCTGGTCAGCTTCCGACCATCTTCTACCTAATGTTGTTCAACACGGTCGGGATGTTCTCCAGTCTACTGATAATGGGAATTCTCATATGGTCACTTCCTTTCGGAGCAGTTCTCCTTTTGGTTGTAATTACTACGTTTATTGTCTATGCCCTTATCATGGACAAGACTCTCCCAAAGTTTTCTGTCAGGATCGGTTCTTCCAACATTTCGAGCTCTCACTTTTTGTGGTTATCAGCTCTTACTTTCATTTTATCCGGAGCATTAGTGTTCACTGCATCAAAATATGTGTTTTGGCGTAAGAAGAGCAAAAGTGGAAGAATCGATCACATTCAGACGGAGCAAGTGTAGCAGGGCCTACATACTGTTTTGTTATAAACTTGCAGGTCCTACTTGATTATTTTTGTGGTAATGTACCCTTACTTTATGCCCACCCATCTCTGTATCGAGCTTCAATTAAGATCGAATTGAAAGATGGAGGTGATGAAGAGCAACCATCTACGTATGATAAAGGATCACAGTTTTTGATACTTTGCTAATCCACTTTTATAGTTCCTAAGGTCTATAATTTCTAATCTTATATGACTTCTATGATTTTTCCTTTTTTCTCTTCAAATTTTATTTACTTTTATTATGGTTCAATAAAGAAGTTTTTCATATACAAACTTCTTAAATTTCATATGAAATGGAAGGATTTTTTATCCAAACTTATGCTAATATTCAAGTTATATAACTTCTACAATTAAGCTTATTTGGATTTAGATAGAACAAGTCTTCCAAAGTTGTTGAGTGACATGATATATATTGAAAAATTTTCATTTCTATCATTAGTATGAACCAAAGATTTTGAACTGCAAATTATAAATTACACTTATTGTTGAGGATGAGTATAAATTTATTCAAATCGAATTTTAAGGATCAAATTTAAGATATAAGAAAATAAATTCCATATGCTAAATTGATCTAAAATTGAATTTTAGCCTAAAATTCAATTTTAGATCAATTTTTTTTATGTCTTAAATTTGATCTAAATGTTAATCAAAATCTACTTTATCTATTAAGTTTAAGTTAATTCAAATTAAGTTGATCCCAATCTTTTTGTCATCTCTAATTACACTAAGAATGCAATTGCAACAAATAGATAATCAAGAATAATAGGAACCCTATTACGAAAATTACCATAAGAGCCAAGCACAAACCGTCGTAAAAAAGTGTATTCGTAGGCAGCAATGTTTTAAAAACTGGACCGGTAATTGAACCGGAGAAGCAACTGATTCAAGGGTTAATGGTTCAACCGGAATTCAACCATGGTTGAACCGGTGATTAATAAATATATAAACTTTTATTTTATATATTATATATATAAGATAATTTTTAAACATATTATTTAATTATTTATTTATCTAATTGTAAACTTAAACGTTTAAACTTCAAAATATACATTTTAAAAAAAAATTTGCCAAACACAACACAAAATAAGATAACAAAGCTCACTAGTCATATTTCATCAAAAAGATAATAAAAAAATCACTAATCGTAATATTTATTTAAGTTGAAATCGTCAAAATCAAGGCATTTTAAATAGACCGGCCGGTTCTTTCTTTCACCGGTCGGACCGCAAAATGAACGGATCAATCACTTACAAAAAATACGGGCTAAACCGAATCGTTTCATGCTCCGATTTACCGATTTTTCGGTCCGACCGACCAGTTCGGTCCAGTTTTTAAAACACTGGTAGGCAGTCGAATATCCTTGATATTGCCGTGTTAGGTTTGGCTCTTGAATCAACTTCTTCGTTCACGCTCAAGGTAGTTTCCAGGAAACGAAACAGTGATGTTGACAATCAGTAACAGTGTTAACGATCGGAGATGCATGGACAGCCCATGACGACGATATCGCTGCAATTTCTTTGTACATTTCAGGTTGAGTATATGCATAACTCTTTCCCCGTTCCAACAAGAACGACAAGCCTCCAGTTTCTGATTAATAATGACTACCCAACACGTATCCTATACGTTGGTGGTGGTTGGAAAGTTTCCTCTGGGTTTCCATGAAAGAGAAAAGAAGAAACAATGCATTTTATGTAAGTCGTAGACTTGGTAGACTGGTGATATTCAAGTACTGCAGGAAAGGAGAGTGCAGCTTTCCTCTAAATTTCCTGCAACATTCATAGAAACACCCCGAGAAATTTTTAGGCGGTTGCAGGTAACGTCAATCAAAATCGTAATGTGAATGTTTGAGTTTAGCATTCAACCAGCTTTTGGGGACGTTGTGCGGTTCCAAAGATCCCTAATGAATTGCTGCTGGCTCGATCTAGCTTGTGCGTCGTCTCTCTTGATGGTTGCTAAAGGGTCACTAAGCAAAAGGTTTATCCAAATGTTGATCCTTTCAGAGAAAAATCGTCTAGATTAACCAAAAATTTAATTGTCATCATGCTTTGATTATAATTAGAATTACAAAGCTCGTAATAAACCTAGTTGAAAATTTTGTGACATCATATAAAATTGTCAAATCTTATATTTTAAAATAGAAAAATAAAAAATTTTATTTATCTAACATTAATTAATTTTAAGTTTATAGTTTTATAAAATTTTTCAAATGAGATTATTGATAGATAAACTTACTTTTAGAGTTAGAATCATTATAAATAATATTAAAATTGACTTTTATGAATATGATGATGAGTCACAAATTTCATATATAGTTATCACCATCATCTTGTTGATATTTGATATTGATTTTCATAGGAGTATCAATTGGAATAGAATCTTATAAGCCTGTTCATTGAATGATGTCACTAAGATACTTTTGTTAATTTATAAAGATTCTTTTAATGCTTTTATGAATTTCAAGTTCCAAAAAATAAGCAAGTTTTGTTGGGTGTCCATCCTTATTTTGAGACTTTCTATAATCGTTGACATATTTATGGTTGGTAGAGATGACGAAGAGTGAAGACAAGAATAATGACAATTGGATGAAACTCTTCCGGGAAGACACGACCGTGTAGGGTACTATAAGTCCATGTCTTTTACTTACACAGTCGTGTAGATCAACTATGTAATCCAAAACTATGTGCTGAAGGACGTGAAGGGTAAAGACTTACACGGTTGTGTACACGTCCATGTTTATGACATACAAGACAATGTGTGATATTAATTAAGCGATAACTATTTTTGGTGCAATTTTCTAATTATCTTAGCTTTGTAACTTGTACGATATTAAGGGTGTGCTTGTTTGAGGGATATGGGAAAAGAGGTATAGGAATGGAATAAAAATTGATGGTTGGTATGAACCTATCATTGAAGACCTAAGAGTTTTATTTCTTGATTTTGGGCAATCCCCCATTCCTCTCATAATCTAGAGGAATGAGAGAGAGGAATGAGAATGATTGCACTGTAATTAATTAAATATGGTGAAATCAATTAAAATATTATAATTAATTAATTAAAATATAATTATTCATTAATTAAAATATTGTAATTAATTACAATATAATTAATTAAAATATTATTATTTAATTAATTACAATATAATTAATTAAAATATTATTATTAATTAAAATATAACTAATTAAAATATAGTTATTCATTAATTAAAATATTATTATTAATTAATTAATTTCAATATAATTAATTAAAATATAATTCATTCATTAGTTAAAATATTGTAATTAATTAAAATATAATTCATTCATTAATTAAGATATAATTTATTTTGTAATTAATTAATTACAATATTTTTTTCAAATCAACCACTATCAAAGATAATGGTAATCATTCTTTCATCTTAACCAACCATCATAATTATTATGATTGTATCTATTCTCATTCCTCCCTATATTCATTCCCATTACTTTTTATAAACAAAGCGCCCCCTAATTAAGGGATAACATATTTAAAAGTGTTTAATTTTTAAAAATTTTTTAGTATCAAAATTTTAAAACTTTAAATTTAATAACTAAATTTTTAAAATGTGTATAAATCTTATTTTTTATTAATTTTACATATCTATTAAATATTATGTTTATCTATTAGTCACAAAAGTAAAAATAAATTTTAACTTAATTTATATAAATTTCAAAAGTTAATCAAAACTTTAGAAAGTTATAAATTAAAAAATCTTTAAAAGTTAAATACTTGTAAGTATGTTATCCCTTAATTAAATATATCATTATAATTTAATTACAAACTATTAAAAATAATTGTAGTGTTATATTTCCTAATTAAATTATATTAAATTAGATTTACGTTTTTTTTAAAGAAGCTGAAATTTGATGGAACTTGAAAAAAAGGTCATGCTTGGAAATCTCAATCTAAGTTTTATGCCTTCCACGTGGAGTCGGCTGGAAGTTGCCCTTGCCTTCGTTTTCTCTTCTTTAATTTGGTGGGGACTTGACTCTTGGCTCCACTCTCTTCCAAGTTCCAACTCAATTGATGTTTCCCTCAAGTCTTGCGTACCCATTTCTGGATTCCAGTTCTAGTCAACTAAACTCTGTTTCAAGTTCATCTTCAGGAAATTTCTTACCAGTTTGTTGAGCCAGAAAAACCCAAAATTTATTTGATGTAGCTTCTTTTTTTTTGCATTTTATTAGGCAATCTTATTATCTTAACATTTGATATTTTTGACATTTATCATAAAATTATATATTTAATTGCATTTTTCAAATTTTCAATGACTTAGTTAAGTTACGTAATTTGAGCTGGATAAAGATGACCTAATAAATTATCTAAGTCAATGGGTCGAAGACTAGGTAGAAAATAGATCTCAATTAGTGTAGACCGGACTCATATTAGATCTGTGATGAAGAAACCTGATTGGATACTATATATAAAGTTTAAGGTCTCTTCTTATTATTCGTAAGTATAAGGATTCTCTGATCAGTATAGAGAGCTTACGTTTTGAGAAAACTGTAAAAAAACTTTACCGTGTCCTATTGAGCAGTTCCGTGAAGGCGATAGTAGATTCAAGCTTGCTTTGGTGTTAGAACGTTCGTGTGAACTGTGAAGTAACGGAATCAAAATTGAGTATTTTCTGCATCTTTTCGATTATTATCCTTTAATGCCTAATCCGAATACATAACTAAGGTTTTGTTACACGTTATATGCTCCGCTGCAACTTTAGCAGAAGATCTGTTCAAGTTCCGAGATACATGGAATGAAGAATGTTACCAAAAAATCGAAGGGGGTTAATTTCGCGAACTTTTCGATTCGTTTCTGGCAAACAAAAATCAGAAAAAATAAAATAACCAAAATAAATCAACATCAGAAATTTGGTAACGCAGTTCGACACACCTTGTCTACGTCTGCGGGGCCCTCACCCAGCTTAATAACTTTCACGAAGGTACAATAATTTTACCCAAGGCCTTACTGAGCCGACACCACTCAACCCTTGACACTATCCCTCAACCTCACTTCCCGTGAAAGAAT
>JAOTBA010000006.1:31262248-31283178 GCA_025629845.1 Erythroxylum squamatum | reverse complement strand
TTGTTATTAATAAAATCAAGTCATCCAGTTTATCGTGTTGTTTTTTATTTCATCTTAAGTTCCAAAGTTCCCAACAAGTATGACTACCAAATAAGAGATAAAAGAACTGACAACTATGATGGTCGTTCTGATTAATAAGAATTAATGGCCAGATGGTGCATAGTTCTGCAAGAATAAGAGTTCCCCGATACCTCTAGTAATTTCCGCGACAATTGTTCCCGCTGCTTTGCTTGTGGCCGAAAATTTTTTCTAAGAAGTGCTTGTTATGCAACCCCTAGGTTTTGAAGATGAAAATCATCCGGATTACGTGATGAAGTTAACCAAAGTTATGTATGGCTTATCCTCGAGTATGGTATAAAAGGTTAAGTAACTTTCTTCTTGAGAATGAAAGAGGAAAAGTCAATAAGACCTTATTTACTAAAAGAAAGGAGAATAATTTACTCTTAATGCAAATATATGTCGATGACATAATATTTAGTACTACTAATCCATCCTTCTGTGAAGAATTTTCAGCATTAATGCAGGGGGAGTTTGAAATGAGCATGATGGGAGAATTATCATTCTATCTCGGATTACAAATCAGACAAACAGAAAAAGGAATCTTCATTAGCAAAAACAAATACACAAAGGAACTCATCAAGAAATATCATTTTGAGAATGCCAAACCAATGGATACTCTCATGTACACTGGAACTAAACTTAATAAAGAAGAAGAAGGCAAAGCTATGGATGAGACAAAGCATAGAGGAATGATTGGATCACTATTATATCTGACAAGCTCAAGACCAGACATTATGCTTAGTGCGTCTTTGCACACCTTTCAATCAAATCCAAAAGTCACCTTCAAGCAATGAAAAGAAACTTTCGATATCTCCACGAAATTATGGATTTTGGACTATGGTATCCAAAAACTGATTCATTTAACATAGTGGGATATTGTGAAGCAAATTATGGAGGTGATAAAGTCGATCGAAAAAGCACAAACGGTCATTGTCAATTCCTTAGAGGATGTCTAGTATCTTGGTCCTACAAGAAGCAAAATTGCACAATACTTTAGATGAATGAAGCTGAATACATATCTGTTGCCAGCTATTGTGCTCAAATCTTAAGGATGAAGCATCAAGTACATGATTTTTCTTTAAACTTTTCTCATATTACTATATTATTTGATAACACTAGTGCTATTAATCTTTCTAAAAATCATGTGCATCATTCAAGGACTAAGCATATAGAAGTCAAACATCATTTCCTTAGAGATCAAGTTTTAGAAGGAATCATTGATCTTCCACATGTTAATACTAAAAATCAAGTAGCTGACATTTTCACCAAGCCACTTTCGAAAAATAGATTTTGCATGTTAAGAAAAGAGTTTGATATGTGCAAACTCTCTGATATTATTTCTGCATGAATTCTTTCTACTACTTGTCATTGCATTTCGCAGGCTCCTTCTATTGTGTTTCCTTATAAACTCTCTTAGTCTAATATGCTCCTCCTAATTTTAGAAGGCTCCTCTTGCTTTGCAGGCTCCTATGTTGTTTTAAACTTCAAAAGGCCCCTGTCACTTTATTCGAATCAAAAGTATCTCTAGCGCGTGTTTGCTTTATCATTTATTGCTTGTCATCATAAAAAAAGGGGGGAGATTATTAGCTTAAGGTTCATATTTAACGATTTTGATGATAACCTTACAATATTTCAAAATTGAAATTGGATTTATTTCCTTATATATAAACAACGATATAATTCTTAAAAGGAAATAAAATCATGGAATAATTGCTTTCCTTCTTGTAGGAACCTTCTTTATGAACTTACCTTATTAAAAAAATAGTTTATCCGAAAGGATCCTACTTATTATGAAGGTCATATAGCCGCGTGATTACTGGAAGATTTTTGGCAAAGATGACATCGAAGTTATTCAGAATTAAATCCTTCCATTTGACTAAGAATGCAAGTGAAGCAACGACTAGTTGAAAAGAAAAGCCTACTTAAGGAAGAGCAACTGCTTTTCCGAATGGAGATCAGACTTTCAAAATACAACTATAGCATAAATTCTTTTGAAAGTGATATCATTGTAAAATCTCTTGTGCTTTAGAAAGTGAAAATATTTTTGAGAGAGATCAGTGTAGCTCATATCGAGCAAACTTCATTTTCTATTTAGAGCTTGTAGACGCTAGCTAAATACTATTAATTTGGAAGATTGAAGAATCTTGAAAAATATTAACTTGTGAGCTTAAATAGGCTCGTCAAATTACTATTTGTTTTTATAATGAAATACTCAATTTGGATATTGGGGACTGGATGTAGGCTTGAGTTGTAAGCTAAATCAATATAAATCGACTGCGTTTTTCTCTCTCTTCTCTTAACTTTTATATTTTCGCATTATATTGTCTGTATGTTCATTTCAGCAAGAGGCTCCTTCACTGTTATAGTAAGCTCCTTCATTGTTATAATAGGCTCCTTCTGTTTTCAACTGACTAAAGGGTCCTTTTATTTAACAAGTGCCTTCTATGTTAAATTGTTTTTAACGAGATTTTTCATTTAGTAAGCTCCTATCGTTTAAAAGGGTTTATCGTTTAACATACTCCTTTCGTTTAATCAAGATCCTATCGCATAACAGGCTCTTACTGTATTAATTATAGACAGGCTCCTGTCATTTCCTTTTGAACTGAAATAACTTGCGAAAAAATTTATATACACAATTCACCCCCCTCTTGCATGTGTTTACTTTATCAGTTGATTTATAATTGATATTTGAAATTTTCTTTTTAAATATCAATTCACTCTGGCTAGAGAATTCTATAAATCACTACTAATCAATAACAGTAAAACATTCTCTCTAATTACTTTAGAGTTATGAATCCTTTATTGACTTACTCAATTATCTCCGTATGGTTCATACTGCATTCAAGTACTACCGATTTAATTATCGTAGGATAGTTCAAAAGTAGCATCAAAATACAACAATTTTCACATGAGATACCTCGATAATTTCAAGTCTAAGGTTTAATTATACTACCATTATTGTGGGGAAATCCATAAACACATATTTCATTTGGGATCCTGATAGTCGGATCAGTTCAATAATTTATTCTCTAATAAGCACACATACATTAGTTTAAATATTTTTATACTTTAATTTACGAAATTAATTACTTTCTTCAAAAAAAAAGAAACATAATGTGTGTCAAGTTTACCGTTTTATTAATATCTCATCTTGATAAAACTACAACTAAAAACTTTTAGGAATAATACGTAAATATAAATTGAATCTCATAATTATAATCTCTTCATAACATTAAATACAAACTAATTATTTTAGAAATTTTACCTTTAGTATTAAAACATCAAATGTCATTAACATAATGTGTAAAGATAATAATAATGTCATACATTAAATTGCAACCATCCGATTGATTACACGGGCATAAATTAACAATCTTAAATTACAAACATTCTTAAACAGAAAATGGAACAAAAAACCTATAAAAAGTTGCATTACTAGTGGCACATCGTACACATTATGCATCGATATTATTGTGACAAGCTCTTAGCTAACGTTATTGAGAACTGACGAAACACGTGTATATGCTGCTTTAATGTACTTGAACAACATTGTGTATGAAGCCAGACAGATGGAGACAATCGTTGCTATCCAGAGCACCATCACAAGGTCCTGAGGTGAATTGGCAATTATTCCGCAAATAAAAGCTCCAACGGACGACAACATTAGAATGTGCAGCCCGAGTTTGAAGGGAAGGTCTTGCATCAGAATATTGATTACGGCCAGTGATGTGAAAAAGGAAACTGAATTGAAGAGAAAGAACAGATGATTGATCATTATGTCATTTTTCTCTCCACTCTTGGATTGGTATGTCTGAATAAAACCTTCTGGGGGTCTTAAAACCAATTGAAAAGTTATCGTAGCCAGCAAAGTCGCCGTCACTAGTACCGCATCAGTACTGCTCTTCAGAGACCTTAACCTGATAGCCTGTAAAGGTAATTGTTGGTGCTTTTGTTCTGCTTTGTCTCTTCCTCTTAAGCCTCCTGCTCGATTCAGACTTCTGTTTGTGTATCCATCTTCAGGAAGGAGATCTGAAATATCCAGAGCAGTGAAACCACCATGATTCTTGGCATTGACCTCCACGAGGCCATCATAATTAGGACTCTCTTCCTCCAGCAGCTTTAGAGTCTGTATAACTTGGTATCAGAAAATTAGAGGGCACTTGACATCGTGCATGATAATCCAGTAAAACCAAACTAAAATTATGATAACTTTATCTGCACTTGATATCCTTCATTGACAATTCTTCCCGTTCAAGGAAAGAAATAAACATAACTGCTGACATTTTCTGGTTCTGCTGCAGAAAATAAACATCTCTGATTTCCAGGTATCACGACCCAATTCAAATATTTTACTCGGTAAATGACACTAGCATGTTTAAACAAAAATGAGATCTAGTTACTGAGACTAAATTATGAGTTTTAGAAACAAAAAAGGTATGAGAATGATCCATTACTAAACCTAAGCCGACGGCTTTAATTTGAAAACACTGATGAACCATACCAACTGCTGTCAACTTTTAACAAACTCATGATCAATTACCAATCTATTTATCCGAAATAAAAAAGTGCAGAATCCAGATAATTACTTGAAGTAGTTTCCAGGTATCACGATCAAATTCAAATATTTTACTCAGTAAACGACTCTAGCATGTTTTAAAAAAAAATGAGAGCTAGTTACTGAGACTAAATTATGAGTTTTAGCAACAAAAAAAGTATGATAATGATCCATTACTAAACCTAAGCCGACAGCTTTAATTTGAAAACACTGATGAACCATACCAACTGCTGTCAAATTTTAACAATCTCATGATCAATTACCAATTTATTTATCCGAAATAACAAAGTGCAGAATCCAGATAATTACTTGAAGTTGTTTCCTGGAGCTAGCAAGGTGAAGAGTTGTATTGCCACCGACTTCTTGACTGTTAATTATGGCTCTGATAGCTTCAAGATTGACATGCATAGCTGCCAAGTGAAGAGCAGTATCACCTCTTGATGTTTTCTCTATAGCAGACACAGGCAATTCTTTCCGCAGTTCTCTCATGTCTCCAAATCTGCCTTCCTCGGCCACGGCGACCAAAGAGAAAGGACATGATCGAAGTCTCTCTGTTTCCTTAGACCATAAAAGATCCAGGCTTTTTAATGGAGATTGGTAAGAGTCTTTACTCCGTGTATCTTGGAACTGAAACTCATCTTCTGCAAAAGTTTCAGAAGAGCATAAATGGTAATCTTCAAGTTCATGGTTATCATAATTTTCGAGATTCTTTAGACCATCGTCTGCGCGTCTCCAGGTACTCATTTTGCCTCAGCAACAAGGTCTCTGTGATAATCACAACACCAAAAAGAATGAAGCTATATCAAATTTATTTAGGGGTTTTCTGGCTCAAGAAACTAGTAAGAAATTTCCTGGAGATGAAATTCAAACAGAGTAGTTGACTAGAACTGGAATGGGGTAATGGGTACGCAAGACTTGTTATTACATGAAACGTGACGAGAGGAGGGAAGGCGACCTCTTAGCAATTTCAGGGGGACAAGAACCTAGCAATTTCAGGGTAACAAGAACCTGATCCCCGAAATTCTTAAGAGAAGTGGACTTATAGCAATCTCTAACATTATAAAATACTTTTTTTAATAATTTAAAATAATTGAAATCTCCTAGACATTTTCATACTGTAGAATTCATTGACCACATTATTTCATGTCTTAGGAAAGAAGGGAAAAGCAAGGCAAGAGCAGCTTCCTAGCACTGTCCACCCTGACAAAGCATAAATCCTGCATTTGAATGGAGACTTCCATGTCTGTCGTTCTTGTCTCTTCCAGGACTGGCCTATGACCTTGTCTGAAACTATCCGGAGATGTCTAAAAGATGGAGCCTTAGAATGATAATCTAGGTCCCGTGCAAGGCATGCTCTTCTGCAACTTTGGCAGAAGATGAGTTTCAGTTCCAAGATACACGGAGTGAAGACTGTTACCAATCTTCAAGTTCATGGTTATTATCATTTTCGAGATTCTTTACACCATCGTCTGCGCGTCTCCAGGTACTCATTTTGCCTCAGCAACAAGTTCTCTGTGATAATCACAACACCAAAAAGAATGAAGCTATGGCAAATATATTTTGGGTTTTTCTGGCTCAAGAAACTAGTAAGAAATTTCCTGGAGATGAATTTCAAACAGAATAGTTGACTGGAACTGGAATGGGGTAATGGGTACCCAAGACTTGAGGGAAACATCAATTTAGTTGATTATTATTACATGAAACGTGACAAGAGGAGGGAAGGCGACCTCTTAGCAATTTCAGGGTGACAAGAACCTGACCCCTGAAATTCTTAAGAGAAGTGGACTTTTAACAATCTCTAACATTATAAAATACTCTTTTTAAAATAATTGAAATCTCCTAGACACTTCATACTGTAGAATTCATTGACCATATTATTTCATCTCTTAGCAAAGAAGGGAAAAGCAAGGAGAGAGCAGCTTCCTAGCAACTCTCCACCCTGGAAAAGCATAAGTCCTGCATTTGAATGGAGACTTCCATGTCTGACGTTCTTGTCCCTTCCAGGACTGGCCTATGACTTTGTCTGAAACTAGCCGGAGATGTCTAAAAGACGGAGCCTTAGAATGATAATCTCAGTCCCGTGCAAGGCCTTGCTCAAACAGTACGATACCTTGCTCATATTATTTAAGATCAAAACGATGTCTTAAATAAAAATTACTGAAATAAAGTTAATTTTTAAGTAGTTCGAATAGGATTGGACCCGACCAACTCATTACCACGCCTATTCAATTCCACAGCACGAAGAATAATTTATGAAGAAGATACAATCCTTGGAGCAGTCTAGGAGAAGCACCTAGAACTAGAATATCCATGGCCATAACCAGAGCTAAGGAAGAAAACTGTATTAGGGCATCCAAACGGATCAACCATTGGATCCAAAACCTAGAGTAAGTTATCTCGGAATTGATCAACAGGTTCATGCTCAAGTTACAAGAGACACCGCAAAACCTCTTTTAACTTTGAAGATAAATGTGCGAACGAATCTTCTTCTGTATGATAATGGCTGATCAGCTGGTTTAACACTAAATGGAACAAAATTCTGTTATATACATGAAAGCTTCTGATTACAAAAACACAAGACTCTCGACTCAGATGTATCATCGTGAACAATGGTCATTGTCCTCATATCCTGTAAGCTCACCTCAAGAAACCTCCCAAAATTTTGGCCCACTGATAAACTCCAACTCTTCATTCTATAAGCTTAAGTTACACAATTTACATTCGACTCAAGAGTATAATTATCGTTTCAAATGGGACCAAATTGGGGCAATTTCCCCAACCCCTTGTAATCTGCCCACATGTTCGCACCCTGGACGAGGAGAAACAAATGTTGTCCGACAATCTTCGACTAGGCTACAAACCGGGCTCTTGACAGAGATAACTTAAATGGAAGTATCAGAAATGGAAACTACATCAGATACTGCCTAAGAGATTCACCACTCATGGATTCCATTTCCTTCAGAATATCCTGAGCAAGGGATTTGACAGATAACTCTGCATCCTCCAGTAATTCACCAAGGAATGGGATGGTCTCCGGTAGTAGTACCAAATATTCTTCTTTTAGACTATCTAGAAGGTACTTGACAATTCTTAATCCTAAAATTCGAGATCGCGTCTTCTCACTCCGTGTTTGCAACAATACCTGCAACATTCCACAAAATGCATGCAAAAGTGCCAGCAGAGTTGTGATTATTATTGTTATTGCATTATTTAACAATTCAATTTACTTCCTTGTTATCATCATTGTACAAAAATTCTCATTGTTACCTCGTGGTTCAGGGGCTTCCACAGGAGGTCAGTTCCCGCAGTCACAGCCATTTGACCAATGCACACAACTAACAATTCATCAACTTCCTGGGCAGATGGAATCTCTGGATGATCTTCCAGGGATGTCGGAGTTTCTATGTTAAGTTGTAACACGATGGGTTTCAGAAGAACCTGTAATTATAGTATAATAAAATTAAGAAATTAACCAACTACAGATATTTGGCATAGGATTCATATGAGAAGAGTTCATAGAAAATACATTAACAATAAGACAATAACAATTGCGTGCAGTCCAAACCAACTTTCTTACTTCCAGCAGATATATGCCACGTACCAAATTGTGTAAACAAATTTAGTAAGGTTAAACCACTAACTACCCAAGACAAAGAAACTTGAACTCATCATCCCAAAAGAATTTAATCATTCTCTAAATTGGTGTAAATTCTTGCATCTAGCATTCAGGGAAAATGGCAGGGAATAGACAGTGGTAAAAGGGGGAATTGGTCAATTTTGCAAGCCCATTCATTTGATATATTTCTACAACCTTAAAACTGTAACTAGCACAGAACACCAATGATAACAAAATGTTCAAAAAAATCTGAAAAAATAAGGATTATTTGGAAGTAATAATTCTTTGGATGATTTTTGCCAGGCTATACAGATTGATTTTAAGATGTGGACAAACTTTTATTTGTTAAATGATTCAATGATGATAAGTAAACACAATATATCAGCTAGACTATAAATTACAATTCACAAACCTGGAAAGTTGAGGAGTCAAGGAACTTCAGGTTTCCAGTGTCGTGCAAAAAACATTTATGTAAGGCTGATATGACTAACGCCCTTAGATGCCAGCTTTTTAGAGATACAATGCTGTTTCCCTCTATATTATCACTTCCTGCTTCCTGAATCTTGGCTTTCTTCTTCTTCCGAACCAAACCAGTAATACTGGCACCTCCAGTATCAGTAAGATGCTTGACACAAGCCTCAAGTAAGTATTTGAAGTAAGGTACAAATAATGACCTGGGCAGAAGAATGATATTGTAAGAATATATTTTTCTTTGTGGTATGATATTGGAAGAATACTCAAAATGCCATTAAATGTTCTCTTAGTAACAAATATATATTTCGTTACTATTTAGAACCACATGAGAAAAGAAATATCTTGATACTATTTAGAACCACATAAGCAAAGCAATAATTTGACTACTCCAACAGGCTGAGATAGTAGCCTAATGCCTGCACTCCTTCCACAAGACCACATTCGCCCAACAAATCCCCTCACACCCCTCTCCCGTAGGAAACACGACAAGAAAAAGAAAATGACTATTTGTATTTGAAGAATTGGAATACAATAGAAGACTTCAGGAAATCAAAAATGGTGATTCTCTTGGTAGAGAATTACATTGAAAAAAGAGAAAGAAATAAGTAGGACAGTAGGGAGTATAGATGCTGGTTTACCGATGGTTCTCAGCAAGTTTATTCACCAGAGCATAGAAAGATATCATTCTATCAACAGGCCCACCTCCGCTGTTCACTGTTTCTTCCAGGTTAGACTCTGCCCATTCTATACTTCTAATAAAGAGAGGCTTGAACATGGTTTCCGTAAGTTTCATTGTCAGAGACGTAACTGCGATAAGGATGCCTTTTTCAACAGCATCAATATTTTGAATAGAAATGGGGTTTTGATGCCGAAGATCAAGAGCACGCAAGCAGAGATCAAATATTTTTCCATGGTAACCACCAATAGCAGATCGGTCCATTTTACCAATTAAGCTTGCCAACATCTCAAAGGCAATCACCACGCATGAATCCCCAGACTCCACAGCACTGGGATATATTTTAAGCATAGGCGGCAGAGCAAGTCGAGCCTATACAGAAGAAATAAGGATATTTATTGCAAAACCAATCAGAAACTAGGAAGAAAGACAAATTAGGTTCTATCGACTCACAGGGATTTTCTCAGTAAGGAGCCTCCGTATTACATCAGCGTGAAGTTTTAGCTTTAGTTTAGATGCTGATGTATACTCAGGGGTAAGCAACATAAGGCTTATGATATCTCCAAGATATGGATTCAGAAAGCCACCAAGCTGGTCTACCACTGCCTCAAGAGTCACAAGAACTGATGGCATCAGAGATTCTTTAGAAGTTAACGAAGCAGTGGAAGTGTCAGTGTTATGATCATATTTCATTTCATGAGTTGAGAATGAATAATTTTTAGACTTTTCTATCACATTCTCCATTATTCGAGGCAGCTCAGCTAATGCTCTTGGTCCAAGGACATTAACCAGGGCACCAGTTGTTCGAAGGCAAGCAGATGATACAGCTAAGTTCTTTGAACTAATTACTCTTACAATAGGGGGAAGACACATGCTGAAGACGGAATGGTTAGAAGAAAAGCTGTGACTCAAGGCTTCAATTGCAGAAACTGCTGACAACTTCAGGGAACTATCAGAGTCATATGTTGTAGATTCAACTAGCTGAACAATTCCCAGGCACATTCTATTGAAAGACTCAATTGAATTATCATCCATATGAATCCAATCAGCTCTTGCTTTAGAATTTAATTCTCTTCTTCTCCTGCTCTTTGCTTTGATCAAATCATGGTCCCTCAATGTCTCACTGACAAGCCAAAGAGCCTGATGGCACATAGAGTGGTCAAAAAATGAATTGATACAAGTTAGAGAATATATCAAACAATTAGCCAAGGAAATAGCTAGGCCTCTATTCCAATACATACTCAAAAAAGTCATCAACATAATGCACACCCATGGAATTAAGTTGACATTTTTTACAATTAAACATGAAAAATTAATGAATATTACCTACAAAAAAAGTATTAATTCCATCAGAAATCCCCAAGAATATCAAACAACATACCTTTTTCTGCACGTTTGAATCAACGTGGCCAAGTAAATTACTAATGGCCCTGAAGTAGGCCGGGGGGATCATAACTGTTGTAAGAGTCCTCAAGACAGTATGCATACGCTCGTTCAATTTTTTCCTCAATTCAACAACAATACTGATTTGCTTTCCTTTCGTTACCATGAGTTGCGAAAGAATAACAACATTCTCCAGTAGATCTTGCAGAGTACTCTGCCAAAATAGCAACCATAAACATAAGTGCAATTGCCATGTTCACTGCAGTAAAAAAAAACAAACAAACAATTTACAACCAAAAAACTGGATCACAGGCATTGATCTAATCGAATATCAAACAAAAAACTATATGATGCAATAAACTGTTGACATTATCCTTACCATGAGGAATAAATGGTTATTAGTACTTATTAAGGGAAAAAAGATATGTACTTCAATGGTCTTTTATAATATGCCTCCAGAATGATAGCAGGGGTTTTAAGTATACCATCTCTTATCTGACAGTTACAACGAGTCACCTACCAGAATCTAGCCATCACCCACTAATTCTGTTAAATCACCACTGCATAAAATTCCTAAACTAGCAGGCAGGGGGAACAAAGGGCAAGATAACAGTCATCATTTATAGTAGCGCAATATATTCTTGAAAACACAAACAATTTTCAGAGATAATTTAATACATTTATCTGAGAGGAAATAGAGAAAAAAGAGTTTAGAAAATTTTTGGCACCTGTATATTGTCCAGATCTCCACTTGATTCAAGACTGAACGTAAACTGTGGATCCTGTAATTTGTTTAAAACAAATTCCATTGCAAATAACAACTGTAGAAACATTTCTTTGTGTGGATTTCCATTTCCCACAAGTTGAAGCAGCATAACAAGGGAAGGAAGCCATATCTTATATGAATACTGATCATATATCTGAACTGCAAAGGCATATTCCCATTCTCTTTGTAAAGAAGATGCAAGATCATCTGAATCATGCATATCAACAAGCCAAGATTGCCCTTTCCTTGAAATTGATGACTGGAAAAGAAGAACGAGCAATGAAGCCAAGCTATTTCGCTCTCCCAGAGTCCTGCACAGGGCATATCAACTTAAGCAGAAGCTCAAAGAAGTAATGGAGGAACTAAAACTTTGTCTAGGAATACTACCTCAGCAGGTATACCATAATTGACAACCGTCTGTGCTTAGCAACCTCAGGCAATACATTCACAAAAATCTGTAAGCATAAGCAGAAATATAACATTAGTTTGAAAGCAACCAGCCCAGCATAACACTCAACTAATGCGCAGAACTAAAACTGATGAGAGAACCTGTAGCAATTTGTCAGTATTTCCTGTCTTGGACAACCAACAAGGAACAACAGCAGATATAAGATCTTCAAAGACACGCTGGGAGTGGCTGTCAATCTGTACATTTGCAGGATACACAGCCAAACATTAAATAATTTCCTTACAATTTCTATTTCTTTTACAGTCAAGGCTTGTTTTCAAGATGGGACAATTCAAAGGAAGAAGTGATAAAGAAGCCAACACTTTTTCTTTTTGAAAATGACAATATTTCTATTTACAAATTTCACTAACAAATATTTGGTAAAAAAAAAGCACAAAATAAAGACAGATGCAAGCAGTTTACACTGCCAGATATGAATTTACAATAGTATAACTTGTAAGAGATCTCTAGACGTATCAACAAACCTGTGTCACAGTTGATTCTCCAATCATAGTGAGTATATCCCATATATGCTCCAATATTTTATCTGGAATGACTTTCATAATGGATGTCAAAAGTGTAAATACATGGTTGCGCGTGACCCCATCTCTCACAGAATGGGCACCCTTGACTAACATTTCAACATCAATTTTGTTTGCAATATCATCCTGCAAGGAGAAGAGTTACTTGAAGCAAACAACTATACCATTTCCTGTAAATTCGAAAATTTGTGATGTAGGACAAACCTTCAGAGGATTGGCATTTACAAGTGAAGCTACAATATCTTCCAGTACTAACAAAAGGGTCTGTTGAGTGTAGAACGCAGTGCTAGAAATGGTCTGGGAAGTATCAGATGAAGCATGGGACCAATTTCCGCCTTCGGATGATATTAACTCACCTGAGATGATTTTCCCAAGAAGCTCAAATAAAGGGCCTACAAGAAATTCCCTACAACATCAAAATGAATCGAGCACGTTAGAGAATGCAAGTATGGAACAGTAAGGCCATATAGAGGTATAATTCAATGTCAAGAATCTGAGTATTTGGTGAAAACAGACCTGTTAGTTATATCTTTCTTCAAAATCAATATGTCAAGTAAGGAATTCAAAAACATCAGTGCTTTTTCTCCTTTGACAACTGCAACACGATCAGAGTTAGATACGTGTAGTTTTGATTTCTTCTTCTTCCCACGTGCCGAACCAGTAGATTGAATTTCACATTCCAATATGAAGCTGAGTGTCCGCCCAACCGTAGGATAAGTAATCTGCATCAGCAAGACTTCTGCTAGTCAAAGCACTGAAAGAATATAATACAAACTCAAGCATACTACAGAGGAACTTATTGATGCAAAGGGAATCCATTCTCCATCAAACAACTGTTGCACTTTTAACATTTTCAGAAAATTTTCCACAATCTATTACAAGCCACATACACAAGGATTGCAATGTAACAATCATCTCAAGTTTAAACTGTCCTCCATATCACCTTGAACACTTCAGCCACCACCAGCCCTACCAGTGCAAGATGCAGGGACATTTTAGTTCATTCCATGATCCTCTCAGTACGTAAACCTTCAAGTAAAAATTCACAAGACCACCTTGCATCTGATGCAAGACTATACTTGATTGTGTCTCAAAGTCCCATATGGTTATAAGGAACAGATACAGGGTGAGTTTATGTTCGTTTCAATACTAGAACATATTCTACATGAAAAGTCAATAGATGCACAAACACAGGCAAAATGGCAACAGAGGTAAAGCATGGTGATTCAAGCATTTATCAGCATGGGAATGACATTGACATTGCCAAGACACACGTAAAGTGATACACCAAATTAAAAAAAAAAAAAAACCAGCCAATGCCACACAGAATTAGCTCCCAAAATGAATCAAAATCGACAAATCCATGGAGAAAAGAACCAGACAAACAAAAAGAAAAAAGAAACATTTAAGAAAACAAAGAAACAAACTTTTAATCGCAGCAAGGCATCTTTGGTTGCATTCTGGACGTCAGCACTAGCGCTTTTAAACAAAAATACAAGCTCACGAAACAGAAGATCCTGTTCAAAGAGAAATTACACAATTCAGTTCACACTTCCACTGGTGGAGAATCTGTAGCCAAACACTATGTCTCTTAAAATTATTGATGACAACCAAAGTAAAAAGGAAAATATCTACTTAGTTCCTGTTAAGAAGATTGTTTCAGCCGAAATATGTAAAGCATTTTGTAAGCATTCCACAAGCTAATGTCCTAATTAGCTAACGAGCACAAGTACTTATAAGTAACCTGTTCTTCAGATTCCAATCCACTGTATACTTGATCTGTCAGCCTCTGCAAAACAGTAAGGCAAGGATCCACGACAGCAGATTCTTCTGAAGAGTGCCCGCCCAACTAGAAGATTATACATCCCCAAGCAAATGTCATACCATCAAAGGCCAAAGATACATAATAAACAGTCATGAAGAAAAATTGTTAAGCAATGCTCACCTGTAAAGCCCTTATCAAAAATTCTCTGCAAGCATGTCTCTCAACTGATGAAGGGGTAGCACAGATCTAATACACCAGACGAGGCAAACAAAGTAAGTACAAAATGAGAGAAGTTGTGAAAATGTGAAGCTTAAGGGGCATTGAAACTTTCAAAATTTTACCTCCAGAAGAAGGCATAATATCTTGATTTCGGTTTTTGACAACTTCTGAGACGATTTATGCTCATAGTGATATTCTCTGCATCTTTTCAGGAGTTGAGACAATAATGACTCAATATCTCTAACACACATGACCATACCACCCAATCCTTTGAGTAAAGATATGATCTTTTGCTGCCAAAGATACCACCTCAATTCTATTAAATGATCTCTATAAACAATGAAGAATCCTTTACACAAACACAGGAATTGGAAAAATGAGAGCAAATAGAAAAAGAGGACATACCTTGGCAAATGCAGAATGTTGCAGAGCATAGCCCAAAATAAATTCAAGAATACTCTCTTTTGTAGATGGATCAAATCTAGAATTGCAATAAAGATGATGGTTTCATAAACAATAGAAAAGGATACTATACTATGAAGTAAGCAACTAGGATAACAAATAATCAATAACACCCCGCTTGAACTTTCCCTCACTAATCCAACAACAAAACAGAAGTAGATGAATGAAAGAAAAGGATTATTCCATTGAGCAGATACCTCTTTTCAACATTTTGTGGTACTAGAAGGCTACCACAGGATGAGCCAAGCAACGATGTCAAAAATGAAGGTAAAAATTTTGTATCCGACAATATAAGCCTTTTTACTTGAACAATGAGGCCCAGAAGCTCATCAAGGAAATGAATCCAACTTGCATTGTTCCCTGTCATCATTCCCATTCAGAACATAGCCACAGCAAAGCTGACAACATGGGAATAAACAAGCAAAATGTTTGGACATTAAAGTTCAAAGGTTATACCATTTTTCTTGCTAATATCATCTACATGTTGGCATAGTGCATGTAACCCTTCAATGCAGCCCATGGCAGCGACCCTTAAATCCTGAAAATACAACATTGCGAATAAAAAAACCCACATATATAAAGCAGGGTTAGTTACATCAGACTTCCCATTGGTCTGAACTTTTTTTGCTTCAGTCTCTAATTTTTAAAAACTATCATACATCCCCCTAGGTGGTTTTTGTTTCAATCGTACCCTCTAACATCAGTATCCATTAGATTTCTAACAGAAAATGGGCAAACAACGTCGTAAGGCTTGATTAGGTGTAACGTGACACAACTGTCATGTTTGTGCCACGTATCACACGATGTCATGTGGTTTGGGAGTCATAACATCCAAATGAGTTTGGCCCACATATAGATGAAATCGTGATTTGGAGACGACAGCAACCATGATCCTGTGTTACATGGCACAACCATGATAGGTGTTGTGCCACCTACCACTTAATCAAGCCATACAATATCGTTTGTCCATTCTTTGTTAGGTTTTCTAACATAGAATGAAGTTAGGAGATACAGATGAAATAAAAACCAAACCTTGGGGGGTATATGATAGTTTTTAAAAATCAAAAACTGAAGTAAAAAAGGTGCAAACTATAGGGGGGGCCAATATAATTAACCCTATAAAGTAATGCATGTGAATGAAACAGCTGTTGGTCAGGTCAAATTTTTCATCATAACTTGAGCAGTTTAGTTATACAAAGCTAAGAAAGGTTTATGTAATAAGGTAACCAAAAAGTTTGACACAAAACCTGGCTTTGATGAGCAAGAGGAACAAGCAGTGAAGGGAAGTTGGCCAGAAGTTGAAACTGTAGCCTGTTATCAGGCTCAACACAAAGGAATGCAAAACAATGTAGACTCTCAACTTGAACAGCAAGAGGAATATCTACAAGATAAAATCCCAATTAAAAAGTATATAACTGTATCATTGAAAAGAGAGTTCAACAAACTCCTTGAAGAATATACCCAAACTAGAGCTAATTGAAGAATATACCCAAACATAACAATGGAATAACCACCACCATATAAGTGTGGACTAACTAAACTAAAAAATGACATCCCACTCGATGCCACACCTTTGAACAGAAAATCAGCACAAGTATGCCAGCAATTATATGATCTTAACTGTTGCTAGAAAATCAGCATAAGTATGCCAGCAATTATATGATATTAACTGTTGACAAGCACCTTCATCCAAGAAAAAACCATTCAGAAAATCAATGGGTGAGATTTTGCATCTGGTAACAAGGTAGCACTGGTGCTCCTTGAAAACATGCTTCAACCTAGAGGAAGCAAAAAAAAGAAACAAGTCTCTAAGTTTAACCAACTTCCCATCATCACCCTGGAGCAGAAAACAAATCAAAGTCAACAAAACAATTGGAAAAAGAAACAATTAAAACAATCAAAACATCAAAAATTCACCAACCAAAATGATATCAGTGGGTGCCACAGAAATAAATGCCTCCAGTAACTTCCAAAAGAGGCAAATGAGAACATGTGCATTTAATGTTTTGGAGTCTGTATCCAGCATCTGATCTAGGAAGCTTCCACAATCCCATTGTAGTATTTCTTTCTTGAACTGTTAAGAAATAGGATAAGGGTAAATTATAAAGCCAAAACCAAGATAAACCCAAATACAAAACAAGTTACATCAACCAACCTCATCGAAAGAAATATCATCAGCAGACTCCAAAACTTCCCACTCAGCCTTCAGAAAAGAAATGCAAGCTTCAAAAAGTGCCAAAAACCGTCCACTTTCTATCAACAAGAAGACAATAATATTGTCAGCCTTTTAATACCCCATGAATAATAACATAGCAGCATAATTTATACAGAATCAGCGACTACAGAAGCAAATTCCAGTCTATATTTACAAGACAACAAAATGTGAGTACCAAATGACTGGAACTATATAGGATAGCTAATATTGTAACTGAAACTCCCTACAAAGTATTTTACAGTAAAGTATTTTTGAATCCGTGGTACAAAAGTCCTCTCATCTAAATGAAGAGACCATCAGAATCTACTTAAAAAGATGGGAACAAATCGCTGTTCATCTGTATTAACCAAATACAATGCTTCCTGAAACTAAATCATAAATTTTGTTATTCTCTAAATGTGAAGTCAGTAAACTTTATACAGGTCGGCGAATTGCTAAGTTCCTTATGTCTTTAGGATCCAAATGTGGCAAATTATAAGCAATAAGGACAACAGAAACTTCACAAAACAAGTAATTGCACCGTTTTAAGTCTCAACTTGGCATGCTTGCACAAAGTAGTGAATACAAAGTTTGCTCCACCTAGCTCAACCCTCTTTATGTTTTGTGGAATCAGTCAAGGATAGATAAACCACACTCAAACAGAACAATTGCACTTATCAGCTATCTGCTTCAAACACTAGACATATCTGTTATACTGTCCAGAACCCAACTAGGGAAAAGCACACAAGTAATCAGCCTCAAGTCAACATGAAATGATTACTAGAACTAAAAAAACTCAACTCACATGCAAGCTTAAACACCTTCAACCATCATACCAAGTCGACTTTGAGTTCTAGAGACCTAATATCAAGAAATGATGTTGAGAGATTCGACTTGCAAAATGGAGAATGTGGCCTAAGAAAGAAGTGAGGAAGATCAGAGAAACATACCATTCCTTGAAGCCATAAAAGCCTGCATCAAGACCAAGAAGACCACTGTTTTTGAAAAGCCAAAATTGTTGCAGCTCTGGATAAGCCAAGGCATGTATTCATTAGGGTACACTAGTACTGTTTCTGCATAGCTGTTAATGATCTTCACATTAACTGAAGATATACTCTCCCGCCGTAATTTCTGCATTGTTTAAACATACAGAAACATAATGTAAGTTGGTTGATAAGGAACAAATATCAGGCAGGCAGGCCAAAATGTTTTCAGAAGAGAAACTAAATGCCCAAGCACAAAAAATTGCAAGGATTAAAAACTACTCACTATTTAGCAGAACTTTCTTCGACGAAATAAACAGTCTAGTTGACTAGACATGCAACAGCGGTATCTAATCTGTGTATAACTTCTCTCAGCGAGCCATTTCAAGCTTAAGAACAACCATTTAGAGTTTTAAAGCTTTAAAAACAGCTGTTCTATTTACTCTTATAAATTTACGCAGTTCTTCACAGTCTTAAGTTACTTAAAAATATATGAGCAAACAGTGACAACTTTGTATAATCAATTCCCCATGGATTAACTAGCTATCCTATAAGTTGAATAGAGACACAAGCCCTATACTTTTTGGTGCACTAAATGATAGACTGTCCTTGTACCAGGCCAACAACAAAATTCTGGAGTTTCATATTGACTTCTATAGTCTTAAACTATTAGGTTTTCAAAGGGTTCTGATCACACAGTCTCAAGCATAAACTTCTAAAAGAAAATTTCCACATAGACGAATGAATGTCCATATGAAAAAAAAAAAAACAAGAGTAAAACAATTCACCCTCTCTTCGGTGGGCACATCAGGAAGATTACGATAAAAAGGCCACTTCAATTCTTTTGCCAGTTCCAAGGCAGATCTATTAAGCTTCTCCGTCTGCATATAGTAATACAAAGAAATTAATAAATCAACAAGAAAGTAAGAAATGTTTCCTTTGTTTAATTCACCAAATTGGCAATGCAGGGATCACCAAAGAAAAGTATATGAGCAAAGAACCTTGGGTAAGATTAGGAGTAAAGGAAAGATAATGGTAGCAACTTTCTTTGAATGCTGATTTTGATCACAGAAGCTTGCAGTGGCAATCTTTACTACGGAAACAGCAACATCAACAGCCAGAGATGCTTTGTCTAATGAACCTGTAGGACATCATTGATTTAGAGAAACAGTAAGGATCAAAACTATAGTGCCACATTTTAAAGTTGGCAATTTCCATGTTTCCAATTTTAATATTTGCAGAGACTAATACTTGAAAATTGCAGCAGTTGAACCCGAGCATCATGGAAGTAGAAGATCAGAGCAATAATACTTACTTGACCAAAGGATGCTGAGACATTTTTTAAGTATATCTCCTAACAAATCAAGATGATCTGGGGGTTTCATCACCTCAGACAATCCCTCAACAGATAATGCAGCTTGAACAACTGATAGATCATCATCACGAAGCTGACACAGTATGGCATCTTGAATAGTTACAAGCCTCTGACAGCAAGTGAACAAAAGGGAAATCAGACAAAATCAGTTTATAACATTCAAGAACCATAATTTGATGATTCGGGCATTTTGTTGATGATGGTGGGTACAATTTATTCATTAAAAAAAAAAAAGACCCATACCTGTCTAATGACACCACTTGTTCAACTTTATAGAAATAACTAAGAAACAAGCTAAACAAGATAAGATTGACACCAAATTGTACCTGTGAATCAGTGCCCTTGCTCTTTGTAAGCCCAGATATACTTAGACCAGACAATGTGGCACGCCTTACCTCAGCCTACATCATATAAAAACCAGTAAGAAGTTTGAAAATATGTTAATAGTACCCAACTTCACATCAAATATGTCAATAGATAATACCTTAGGATGGTTTAAAGCAAACCAAATTTTGGAATCTGACACAGAAGCTGAGAAATTGAAGTTTTCATCCAACATTGAACTCAAGACATCAAAAACTGAATTGCCTTTTTTGGCATTCTACAGTAAAGATAAACGGTCAATACAACCATTAAGCAAGAAAAGCATAGGTGGAAGGGAATTGTTGTCTGACTAACCGTCAAAAAAGAATGAACTGCTAAACGAAATTCTGATGGATAATTCACGTTAATAGCCAACAAAATCTCTTTAGCCCAGCTTCCTAGCCAACAAGAAAGAAATATCTGAGTAACAACAATAAAAATCATGATAGTGATTGAGCATGAGGTAAGTGTCAGTACAACCAACACTCCAACAGAAAGGTGAATGTTGAATAGTTTATTAAAGTTACAAGAGTAACTCACATAAATGAAAAGATGACTATGCATATGGATGATGAGTGATAAGATAAATGCAAGCTGTAAAATAAGAAAAATAAAATTTGCTTGCTTTTAACATACCACATTCAGATGGGACTGAACTGCTATTCTTCTGTGACTTTTTCATGCAAGACGAGAGAACGTTTGAGATCATAAGATCAACAAATTCTTTTACAGGAACTACGCTTATGATGGATACCAATGTATGTTGGCATCCTGGATCAGAATAACTGCAAAACAAAATCAATCAACTCCCATGCAATGACTGTGAAGAGTTTCTTACAAAAAAGTGAAGAGGGAATTAACTCTAACCTGCAGTCAACCAGAGACTCCAAAAGAACAGCAAGGAACCTACTGATATTGAACTCCTTCAATAGGTCTAAAAGAATCTGAGTTATGTCCCTTCAAAATAAAGAGAAAAGAACTCTTTAAAAGAGAATATAGCAGTTGCATCTCAAAGCTAATTAGGAACATCTAATTATTAAGGTTGAATT
>JAOTBA010000006.1:31235801-31249972 GCA_025629845.1 Erythroxylum squamatum | reverse complement strand
TACCAGGTTTGCAACTACATTTATTACTTTGAAAAGTATTTATCAACATAAGCACCAACTTCAAAATTTGGTGACAAATAAACACTTTTCAAGTCATAAATTATCAAAGAGTGAAAAAGGAAAAGAAATTTGTGCTATTATTCTAGATAATAAATTTTGGGATGCTTGCTTGATCATTGTAAAGATTGTGGCTCCACTTATAAGGCTATTGAGAATTGTTGACTTAGATGAGAAGTCATCTTTGGGATATATATATATATATATGATGGTATGTAAAGAGCTCACAAAACAATTATAAATATTTTTAAAAGGAAGGAGAAATTGTACGAGCCTTATATAGCTATTATTAATCGATAATGGGATAAGTATCTTACTCAAAGGATCCACTTAGCAGCTTATTTTCTCAATCCTTATTGCTTATATAGTGGAGAAGAATGTATAATTAATATTATGGGTGGTTTGTTTGATGTGATTGAATGCAAAGGTATTTTCTCTATTGAAGAGCAATCACAAGTGATAAATGAAATTAAATTGTATCATGAAGGTTTAGAGAGTTTTGCTAGATCAACAGCAAAGAGAGAACTTATGTTGAAAAAAATACAGCCAGGTAAGTTTTATACTTTTAATTCATTATTTACTTATTAATAATATATTTTTACCATAACTATTAATTTAAAATACAGATGAGTAGTGGAGATTATTCGGTGACAGTGCTCCAATATTGAGAAAACTCGCTATTAGGTTACTCAGTCAAACAACTTCACTTCAGGTTGTGAATATAACTAGAGTGTTTTTGAACGTATTCATACAAAGAAACGAAATCGTTTGGAATATCAAAGACTTAATGACTTTATTTACGTTACTTATAATCTGAGAATGAATAATAGGTATTTTATAATTTTGTTTTTATTTCAATAATTTTATTTTTATTATTGATTTTATAATTTCTCTTTATGTATTCAGAGTGTTTAGTAAGAAGAGAATATATGATCTAATTAATATTGATTGTATTGACCATACTAATTTTTTTGGATCGAAGAAGAAGAACCATCGCCTAATATTGATTATAATGAACTTGAAAATACGATTTATGAAAAAAAAAATGCATCTCTTACAACGAATGAATTAAGAACATCTACTGATGGTCATTTCATATCTTATTTTGATCATATTGAAGTTAAAATTATATTATATTACACGTTTACAATTGAGAATAATTTCATACATTACTAATTTGTAATTTATTTTAATGCAATAGAAAAAGTTGATGTAAATACTTTGGATGAAAACGTAGTTTACAAATCTTTAAATAGCCATAAAGAATTTAGAGCTTTTAACGATGATGAGACACAACTTCTTTAAGAAATATAATTTTGATTTTTATTGTTATTTTAAGTTTTATGTTAGACTCATATTTATTTATGATTAGCTCATTATATAATAATAGACATTGGTGTATTTTTTATTTCAATAAAATATTTTATTTTTACTTATTCTTATAAGTTTTACTTCTTATTTATTATATATCGGTTTATAGCGGTTCACTACCGGTTGAATATCTAAACCTTAAATCTTTCCTTCGACCGACTCGATGTCCGGTCCAGTTTTTAAAACATTGCTTTTATCATTAGGGATGTCAATGGGTCGGACCGGGCTAGGAGTGGCATTGGATGGCCTGTGGCTCCACGGGTCGGAGTTTGCCGACCCATAATCAACCCATCCTTAGTTTTTTTTATAAATTTTTTTTCAAAACGACGTTATTTTTTTTTGTTCCGATTCAGTCACGGGCCGACCCGACCTCAGCTCGTGGCCTGATCGGGCCAAACTGTTTTGGTCCGTAGCCCGTCAGTGGCCGATTAACTAGGGCCAAAATCTGGCAGATCCGGGCCAAAATTGCCAAGCATATTTATCATGTACATAGTTATGGAGATAGAATTTAGAAGGACAATTTTTTTAATTAATTTAATTAATAAATTTACTTTTACTAAATTATTGGGTCATTCATATTTTATTACAAAAAATTTATTTGATCTATTCGAGTTTTAACGGTGACAGCTCGAAATTTGATTGGTTGAAATCCAAAACAACGTAATTTTATCTTAATCTTTCAAGCTAGGATGACCGAATTTTGAAAATCAAAATTAGCATGTAATTTAATTAATTTCGACTTGATTGAATTGAATTAGATCATCTTGACACTTTTAATAAATCTGATTTTTCTAAATTATTATGTCAAATCTAATTTATGAAAAAAATTTGGCCTACTCGAAAACAACTCAAATTTTGATTGGTCGAAATGTAAAATAACATTATTTTATTTGAATCGTTTAAGTTGGGATAAAGTAATTTTAAAATTCCAAATCAGTTTAAAATTTCATTAATAAGATAAAGTCGTTCCTTTGTAAGATAAGGTTACAGGTTCATTTCACGAAAGCAACTTTTTTTGTAAAAATATAAAGGAAAGGTTGTGTACATCATGACCACTAGGAACGTTGACTATTAATTTCGGTCAAATTGAATTGAGCCAAGTCATTTTGTTAAATTTATTAAACAAAATTATTCAATCAAATTAAGACAATTTGAATCTCAGTTTAAATTAAGACAAAATCATATTATTTTATATAAATTATTTTAATTGGTTTAGATCTTACAATAAAACTTAAATTCCATCAACTATAATTGGACGGATTTGTGAGAAGAGCACTTGGCATGTGATATTTTATAAAGGATGATTAGAAGTCACGTCAACTTTTTTCATGAAAATACCTTAACCGAAAAGACTACTTTGAAACTAAAGCTTTTAGCTTTAATTGCACATAGAAGAAGGCTTCGACGAAAAGAAACGGTTTTTGTTGCATATTCATTGCTTCATATACCATTGTTGTTAGATCTAAGCTGCATTTCCCATTGTTGATGCATTTTTTAGCTTGTTCCAAATCTTCATTGCAATTTTGTGTTTAAAGATAGTTCTTTTTGTTGCTTAAAGCTCTCATATAGAGTATATGTTTTTTCTCTATTACTCCAAGCTAGAAATATCTCTTTTCACTGTTTTTTTTTTTTTGAATTTTTTTTCCCTAGCCATCATCTTTACCACTGTAACCAACACTTCAAGCTTAGCTTTTTAGATCGTATCCCTTCGCATTAACCTATAAGACTCCATTGAAACCAAAGTTTTTAGTTTTACTACACATAGAAAAATGGTACAAGGAAAAGAAACAATTTTTGGTGTGTATGTATTGCTGCAATTACCATTGTTGATGCATCACTCATCACTCAGGTTTTCGGAGTTTTTTTTTCCCTTCTTCTTCTTCTAGTAGGTGAAGCAGTGGAGTTTCCAGTATCTGCAAACGAGCTCGCCTATGCTTTTAGCTCCACTACCCATATTCAGGTCCTGTGTATAAAAAGACTTTAATCACGGTATCTCTATCACTATCTAATTGTCTCATCTTTTTTGCTACATGCGTTCTAACTATTGCTTTTAATTTGTTAGTTTTTGCATGTCTCTTTCTTCTACCTGTTTGTTAGATTTGATTTGTATGTGATTCCCCTGCCGTGTCCATCTAGTTGACCAACTAGGCATCTGCTTGATCAGTTGGTCAGGCTTTTCTTCTTCTTTATTCTTCTTCTTATTATTATTATCATCATTCTCATCATAATATTTGTATTCCTTTTTGTCTTATTATTATTATTAGTATTATTATTATTATTCTTATTATTATTATTTTGTCTTCTAAACTTGCATCACATACTTAAAGATTTTTTTTAAAACTCTTAATGTCATAATTGGCTGTATGTCTATCGGAAACAATCTCTCTACTTTGTAAGGGTAAGACTGCATATTATCAAACTTCTTCAAACCCTGCATTAGTGCGGGATTCAACTAAGTATGATGATCACGACGATAACGACGAAAATACTACTTTATATCGTTTAGCCTTACAACCATAGGGTTGGCTAATTATTAAAAAATAATGCATCCTTTCGTTTTTAATCACTTAATAACCTTCCTAATCCAGTTTGCACTATAAAAAAAGAATGAATGGCCCCCCTTTAAAAGAGGGACATTCTAATACTTCATAAAAATAAAAAGTTAAATTTTATTTTTATTTCATGAAATTAAAATTTACTTTCTAAATAATTTATAATTAATTTTATAAAATTAATATAATTTTAAAAATTGATGGCACATAATATTTAAATTAGTATTAAGAAACACTATGAATTTTTATTATAAATATTTATATATAAAAATACTAAAACTAGATGAACTTATTAATTTAGAAATATTCACTTAAAACAATAATCTTACTAATTCAATTTGAGTGAATGGCAAAAGGGTTCGGGTCATGCTCGAAATCGGGCCTCTAGTTGGACCTGGGCGATGAGTATTTACAAAACAACGTCATCTTGTCTTTTTAAAAAATAATAATAATTTATACTAGATCGCTTTAGGCTTGAGCCCATCTCGACACATTGTCATCTCTAAGAACGACCCTACTTTTAAGAAGCGATATTGTAAACTTTCACTTGTATCACTTCATAAAAATAAAAATATTAATTTATTTATTTTATTATCTAAGTAAAATTTATTATGCAATATAATTTGCAATTAATTTATGAAATTAAGAGAATTTTAAAAAAGAATATGAAAATTATATATAAAATGATACACAATATTTAAATTAATATCACAATTTTTTTTTTACAAATAAAAGAGTGTAACTTATTGCGTTCAACTGCCTACTCAATGACTACGGCCAACCACGTGTTAATAACCAGCAGGCTTGGAAGTTGGAGAACTTCGCTTTCATCTACACTTTAAGCTTAATTAGACTATGTTTAAAGCAATAAATATTTTTTAACTTAATATGATCTAATTGCGTGTCTGTTAACTGAGCCATGAGTTTAAAATAAAACATTTTCTTAAAAAAAGATATTATCAATAATTATTCGTTGCGCACACTTAATCTAAAATCTCTTAATAAAGTGAGATTAGGGAAAGTTTGATAGTACGCAACCTTATCTTTATATAATAAAGAGGCTATTTTTGTTAGACTTACATGCAAATGTGACAATAAAAGAATTATGTATGTTAAAGAGTAAATAAGTAAAATTGAGACGCTAAAATTATTAAGTAAATAAAACACAATAAATAAATAACTAAATAAAATATAACTGTACCTTCAAAAATTATTATTTAGTTAATTAGGAAAAAAATTACGACCTGTTGACGTGGACGCAATTTATTGGAAACGGCCATAATTAAAGAAGAAAATTACAACATGCTGACGTGGAAGCAGTTTATTGGAAACCGCCCATAATTAAAAAAGCCCTTAGACAAAACAAACTTATTCTCGTTTCGTTCGTGATCAGCTATCTTTTGCAGGCGTCCCGTTTTTTGTTCTCTTCTCGCTAACCAACTCAGCGCTTTTTCCCTCATTTTCTCTCTGAATTTTCCCGGACTTTTGGCAGCGCAGCCAAACACTCTACAACGCTTTGTTTTTCTGTTTTATTTCTCGAAATCCTCACCGATTCGTATCGTCAAATGGGCGTTATCTGCGGTGAGGATCGTGAAGTGAGAATCGGTAAGAGTATGGAGAAGGGAATTGTGGGGAACGGAGCCGTGCGGAACGGGGTTTGCTCTTCGGAATCGGTCAGCGGAAGCCGCGACGTGTGGAGTTGCACGTACGCCGAGGCTTCCTCTGCTGATCATCTCGTTATCATGGTCCACGGTATTCTTGGAAGGTCAGTTTTTTTTTTTGTGTTTTGTTGAGGTTCTCACTGAATTGTGAGTGTTGATTCTTGATTTTTGTTAGGGTTTCGATTGTGTTTTTTGTTCTGTCTTATTGATCTTTTATTTCCGTTCTTTTTAATATATGAGTTCTGCGTGTGTAATTTGGGTTTAGTAATTAATGGCGCTGTGGATATTGAACTGGAGTACTAATTTTTCGTGATGTTTATGTTCTTTTTTACCTGGTCCAACATATGAATTACCGTACTTGCAATCTGTGAAGTAAAACAACTGTTACTTATTTTATTTTCGTTATTGTCTATTTAGTGGTTGATCATGTCAAATTAGGTTCTTTTTTAGTCTGATTGGCTTGCTTATGTTGGGTATGCATTTCTTGTTCAGTGCCAAAGATTGGAAATTCGCTGCGGAGCAGTTTGCTAGAAGGCTTCCCGATAAAGTGTTCGTTCATTGTAAGGAGGACCTTCTGTTTTCAAATTCAGTAAAATTCTGGATCCATTCATCTGGTTTTGATGCTTATTTGGTTGAGCTTGAAGGGAATTTACTTTCTGTTGATTATTATTTGTGATGTGAATTGAGATTGGGCTTCATTGATTGTAGGTAGTGAACGAAATATGTCTAAGTTGACTCTAGATGGTGTGGATGTGATGGGTGATCGATTAGCCAAAGAGGTAAATGTTATACTTTTATCACAAGATGTAGAGTTAGTTTATACTTTTCCTGACTTTTGTTTTCAAGTCAGGATAGTTTAATAAATTTGCTCTTGTTCTTGTTATTGATTGACCATTCCATAATTGCAGGTCCTTGAGATAATCCAGAGAAAGCCAAATTTACAAAAGATTTCCTTTGTTGCACATTCAGTTGGAGGATTAGTGGCAAGATATGTCATTGGAAAATTGTACAGACCACCCAAGACAGAAAATTTGGAGGATTCTATGGCTGCAGGTGAGGACTTAAGGGGTACAATTGGTGGGTTAGAGGCTATGAACTTCATAACCGTTGCAACACCACACCTTGGTTCAAGGGGGAATAAGCAGGTATCCTTTTTTTACGATTAAAATTAGCTTTTAGTTCTTTCAGCATAAATGGTGCACTTGATTATGATGTATATTTGTGAGTAGAGGTAACCACATTGGGAACTATTGGAAAACAGAAGATGAAATTTGCAGAAAAAGAAACTTAAAATGTTTCTTTTGGATAGGGACAGAAAGACAAATTGTGAAGTACAAAAGCTGATGGTAATATACCATTCTAACGTGTGCCTATGTATTAAAATGTTCCTGGTTTCTTGATATTTTACATTTTACTTCTCTTAGACCATAACTAATATTGCAATAGTGTTATTTTCTTTGTCACTCATTTAAGGAGGGTAGAGGCGATGACAAACATATCATAGTGTTATTTCTTCTATCACTCATAAGGAAGGCGGATGGTAATCTTCAGATTCGTGTGTTCCATGTGAGATTGGTAAAAGGCAGCATTCCCTGCAGATTGCATCAATGCGCTTTATAAATCAGACATAAGGGCATGTGTGAAAGCTGATTTTTTCACTTCAGCACAAATGTTTCTTTCTACGTCCCCAATATCTTCTTAATAACTTAGAATGTGCAAGTATTCTTGATTCATTTCCAATTTCCATATGAAATGGCTATATATCTATCTTTAGTATGTGTGCTTCTATATGTTTCTCGTTTGCTAGGATTAGGTTTTACTAGATTAGATTTCCTTACTAATTGTGTGCAAACTATCTATGTTTTCCAGGTACCATTTCTTTTTGGCGTACCTGCTTTTGAGAAAGCTGCTCGTCTTGTCATTCACTGGATATTTAGGAGAACAGGTCGACACCTTTTTCTAACTGACAACGATGAGGGCAAACCTCCACTGCTTAAACGCATGATACAAGATTCTGGTGATTATTATTTTATGTATGGCTCTGACTTCCAATATGTAAAAATTCTTTGTACCGAGTTAATTGAACTGTAATTCAATATTTAAGCTGCATAACAATAGTAGAACCTAACACATTTATGCAGGTCGGCATTGCGGACATTCAAGCGTCGTGTGGTTTATTCAAATGTGGGATATGACCGTATCCTTTTTGCCTGTTTGAGGTGTTCATGATTAATGTCTAGCTCTTACCATGCTTTCCAGTTTATTATTTTGTATTCTTCATAGAAAACATGTAGACATTGTGGGCTGGAGAACATCATCAATTAGGTGTAACAGCGATCTTCCTAAGGTATATCTCCTTGCAGTTTAATATTTTGGTGCAAGTTACTGGATCAGTGCTTAATAAACTCAAGATTTGCTTTCTTTATGTAGTGGGAAGATTATCTCAATGAAAAATATCCACATGTTGTTTATGAAGAGCACTGTAAGGCCAGTGGCACTGAGCAGCATGATTTGACAGATGATAGTAGCTCTGACAAGCTGGAAGGTATTACTTCTGATATTAGATCAGAACATTCAATTGCTATGATCACGTTGTGTAATTGTCTTTATCCCCCGCCAATTTCTCCGTTATATTTTTGTTAATTCTTATTTCTTTTTACTGCTTTCCAATTGTTACTGGTTCTGAAACTTCTTTCATGGGACCCTGTTTCCGCAGAGGAATTAGTTACAGGCCTGTCGACTGTTTCGTGGGAGAAGGTAGATGTTAGCTTTCATACCTGCAGAAAGAGGTTTGCTGCTCATAGTGTTATTCAGGTCTCTTCTCTCTCCTCTCTCCTCTCTCTCTCTAACTCAGACACAAAACAAGCGTCCTTACAGTGTTGCAAGTAGACATGAAATTTGTTTTTTAGTCTTTGAACAAGCATGATGAAATTCTGAATATCTTGCAGGTCAAAGATCATGCACTGCATAGAGAAGGTGCAGATGTCATAGAACATATGATCGATCATTTTCACCTTTAGAAGCCATACAAGTCATCTCGCTAGAATCAAGGTTATGGTCGATCTATGAACAGGGGTGCCTGCCTTTAAGCTATCTACCAAATGGATCATCAAGTCTTACATGGAGTCAATAATATGGCAATTCATCGACATTCCTTTGCTCTCTGACACAAAAATGGTGACCCAATCACCAATTAATAGAAATTTTGGCTATTCTTTGAATGTAATTTACGTGGACACAAAAGTTAAATGAATACGAAAAATGCCAATTGGCATCCATCTATGAATTGTTCTTTATCCTGCAAGCATTTGAAATTTCAGTCGTTTGCATTAGAATATTATGAGTTCGAGATATAAAAACAGTCTCTGAAGTTACGTATAATTGACGACAGGGAAGGTCAACTATGACCTTCGCAAAAGAGAACTTGTACTTCGGTTTATTCCTTGTTCCTTTTATCTTCTAAAAGGTTTCTGGAACAGCTTAGCTACCTGAAACAGATGTGGCACACTCTAAAAAGTGAAGATATGTTTTTAAAACTCGATTCCAAACACAGAAACAAACTCAACCTTTTTATATATTTTAGCAATCCCTCCGTCTACTACTCAAAACTCGTCGCCAATGGATTGCTTTGAGCCCTACCAGATCACTTAGATCGACTGTTTCTCTAAATAAGCTTCTTCTGATCATCATCAACATCTCTTTCTCTCTGCAATCAAGCTCAGCTCAGCTGATTTTTGTTAAAAATATATTCTTTTTTCTCATACTTAGTCGCTTTAAATTTCCCACAAATTCATGGAACTTTCACTCTCTTCACCACACTCAGCTTCACTTCCCTTCTTCTACTCCCACAAATCCATTCTGTTACCAACCATCCTCAACTCCAATCCAAAATCCATTGATTTCCCATCCAAGACTTTGTTCCGGCGCCATAACTGCCCACTCAAAGCTCAGTCTTCTTCAAGTCACACGCTTCTCGACGACGACGACGGTTTCTTCCTCGAAGACGTCCCTCACTTGACCGATTTTCTTCCCGACTTACCCGTACTCTACGTTCCTATATATATCTATGTCTTTGCATTTTCTTAACTTCCTCTCTTTTTAGAAATGTGATTGAATCGAAGAAAACGTTTACTGTTTATGGTTTCCCTTTCACAGGCGTACCCGAATCCGTTGAAAAATAGTCAAGCTTATGCTGTTGTCAAGTACGTACTTTTATTGAAAAGAGTATACATTTTTTCGAATTTCTTGTGATTTACTAGTGATCATATGTTTGAAATTTTTGTTTTTATAGGGAAACGTTTGTCAGACCCGAAGATGCGGTCGCCCAAAAGGTAAGTACAGAAGAGTTTGCTTCTTATGGCATCTGTTGGATAGTCTTGTGTTGTTAAACTCGTCTCTTGTCTGGAATTTGTTAAATAGTCCTATATTGTTAAACTTGTCTCTTGTCATTGCTATTCAGATTGTTGTTCAAAGAGATAGTCCCAGAGGAGTGCATTTTAGACGTGCAGGGCCTAGAGAGAAGGTGGGTTTCTTTCTGTCCTTATTTATGTGCTTTCTTTGTTTCTTTTTATCTTTACTCGTACAGACAAACTTGTTCTATTTTTGGAGTCACGACAGCTGATGAAAACAAAAAATGGCGGTGTAGGTCTATTTCAAGCCCGAGGAAGTGCGTGCTTGTGTAGTCACTTGTGGGGGGCTATGCCCTGGGATAAATACGGTCATTCGGGAGATAGTGTGTGGATTGAATTATATGTATGGTGTAGATGATATACTTGGGATTGAGGTCATTTCCCTTCAGCTACAATGTTTCTTTTCTGTTATTCAGATATGGTTCTGGCCTTTGATTTAACTGTTAAAAGTTTTCCCAGGGAGGTTATAAAGGATTCTATTCTAAAAACACTTTGAATCTGACACCCAAAGTTGTGAATGACATTCATAAACGTGGTGGTACTTTTCTTCGTACATCAAGGGGAGGTCATGATACCCACAAGATAGTTGATAGCATTCAGGACCGAGGAATTAATCAGGTGAATATTTATTTTGCCTGGATGGTGTTTGGAATGCTGAAGTTTTTACTTAAAATGAAGAAAGATGTTTGACCCAGATAAAGAAAATTAATCACACTGATATGATGAAAATGATTAACTAATATTCTTTTGTTCTAGGTGTATATTATTGGAGGTGATGGCACCCAGAAGGGAGCAGCTCGAATTCATGAGGTGAGAAGAGACAGTGTTGCATTATCAATGTTGTATTATGCTTTTATTTATTCAATCTAATTTTGTTTAATTTTTAAAGGAAGTTGAGAGACGTCGCCTTCAAGTGGCTGTTGCTGGAATCCCGAAGACAATTGATAATGATATAGCTGTAAGCTTTGCCATTGTGCTGTAATGTTCTATATAATGCCAACTATGTTGTAGCGTCATCCCCAAATTTATCGGGCCTGTTTATAAGTGAAGGCTTGGTTGAGTTTTTTCACCTTTTAGAATGTTAGCATCTATTAAAATGCATTCTCTTTTGGGTATATTCTGGGACAGTGGTAAGCAAAATCACTTTACAATCCCCTAAGATTCTACGGAATCGTCAATGCAGAAACGACCTATATGGTAAGTTGGCTGGTCTGCCAAGTTGCCACCAAATGCTATGGTCCAGTGTCATATATGAAACATCACTTGTATTCACCCAGAAAGCTCTAGGTTCACATTCCTGAAATGTATTTGTAGTCTGGGACGACGGCTGAGTTGAATGAAGTTCGAGTGAATCCTGAAAGAAGCGCTGCATTTTTCTTGTCCTCTTTAGGTGATAGACAAATCTTTTGGGTTTGATACTGCTGTTGAAGAAGCTCAAAGAGCTATTAATGCTGCGCATGTGGAGGCTGAAAGTGTGGAAAATGGAGTTGGAATAGTTAAACTTATGGGCAGATACAGTGGTGAGTTTCTGAATAATGAATAACAATTAAGTGTCATTCTGAATTGCCTTTTTATAATTGTTACTTACACGCCTGCTACGTTGCTTTCCAAATGTATATATGCAGGTTTCATAGCTATGTATGCAACTTTGGCAAGTCGAGATGTGGTGAGATCCTATTGTGTTGCGATAGCCATCTATTTATGACCTTAAAGATTTTTTGTTTATGTTTTATCCATGTCAAACTTCTCACATGTACAATCAGATAATTAATTCTATGATTGGCTAGGAGGGCGGAGGAGATGAAGGAAAGGGAATAGCTTAAATTTAATTTTGACTTAACAACATTCTCGATTTTTTTGTATGTCTATGTGTATAAATATATCTTCCATTTGATGCTGCCCATTCTTGTATATATACATTTGATGCTGTTCTTTTATATATGTTTTCTTTTCTAATGTAGTCTTATCAAATGATGCACAATATCATCTGATAATAAAAAGAGGTCTTATTCTCAAAATGTGCATTTGGCAAGTTTAGATGCAGTTGAAGATTGTGCATATAATGATGTACTCTTTTACTGTTTCTCTGATTATGGTTGTAAACTGTACGAGTCAAGCTGTAACACCAATGGATCAGTCCCTTCAATTTCTTCTCCCGCGTCTTCCATATCAGATAAAGACATAGAATAGACATCACATCAGAATACTTTTTCATGGCATGATTTGAATGCCTGGTATTGTTAATGGCTTCCTCTTTATTCTGACAGGATTGCTGCCTGATTCCAGAATCTCAATTCTTTCTGGAGGGTTCAGGTGGGCTTTTTGAATATATTGAAGAACGGATTAAAGAAAATGGGCATATGGTTATTGTAATTGCAGAAGGGGCAGGACAAGAATATGTTTCTCAGAGCACGGGTGCAGTTGATGAAAGAGATAGAGATGCTTCAGGGAATATGCTACTTCTTGATGTAGGCCTGTGGTTGTCTCAGAAAATCAAGGTGGATCACAAGATATTCAATTGGTTACAAGATATAACATTATGTATACAGCTAATGCTTACTCTATTTTGTCTTACATTTTATATGTAATGTCACAGGACCACTTCACGAATGTTCGCAAGATGACAATAAATATGAAGTATATAGGTATGTCTGAAATAATGTTGTAACTATACTAACTTAGATTTTTACTTGGAGGATACATCACAACGTTGTAGAAAACAGAAGTGATGAATAAATTGCAGTTTAGTGTTCAAGGTACATAAATAAGAGATACGTCTGAAAAGCTTGTATGCTTCATTTCCACCAGAGTTCACCCTTTTATTCCCTTGTACCGATGAGACAGGAAGATTTTTGCTGTCTAATTGTGCAGTCTTATGATAAGATTATAAAAGGCTGAAGGTCCATAATTGGTGCCGCTAATGTAGTTCAATTGTCTGCCAAGGAAATAGTTGCGATATATTCCCCCTTTTATGGTAAAATTTTCCATTTGCAGATCCAACTTACATGATACGAGCTATTCCTAGTAATGCATCAGACAACATCTATTGCACCCTTCTTGCACATAGTGCTGTTCACGGGGCTATGGCCGGGTATACAGGCTTCACAGTTGGACAAGTGAATAGCAGACATGCATATATACCGATTGCTGTAAGCATCCTCCTCCTAAGTTTCTGATCAGGATGACATGCATTGTAGGAGTCCAAGTTACATGCTCACTTAGCTTTGTCTTAATGGTTTGTTTCATGGTTAAAGATTCTGACTATTTGACATGCAATAAGCATCGACGGAGTTGGTTTTTGATATATATTTTGCTTCTTTGTGTGAAAACCTGTAGCGGGTGACTGAGACAAACACGGTGAAGTTGACAGACAGGATGTGGGCAAGACTTCTTGCCTCAACAAATCAACCTACTTTCACAGAGGTCATTGGATTATTTCAAGGCATAAGCAGTGGATGACAACAAGTTGGCTTAGATTTCTGGATTCAAATCCTAGGGGACTACTGAACCCTCTCCCATCTTCCTATTTCAGGATTCTGAGAACCACAAATTCAAGAATTTGGCTGCCAAATTTTTTAGATTTGTTACTGATACGTCGTGTGAATAGCTTCTTATTATTCACAACAAAAACAGTGAAAGTATTGTTCAGCGACACTGTTGTCTTAATGCATACTATTTTTGGGTTTCAGCTTCTTCAGCCGACATAGCAGCAAAATCAACTCAACTAGAAACGGTGTACAATGTGTTTGTTTAACAGTGATTACAACTAGACAAGTTAAAATTTTTATATAAAATAACGTTGTTTTTAGCTTCGGATTGTGTAAGTTCGATCGGACTCGAGTATGGACTCTGGAGCCTCAGCCCAAAAATAGAATCTCGGGTAGCCACTGGCCAAGCTTAGTCCAATACGTACACAAGAACAATGAATGTAGCATCATCAAGTCCTACCCGGTTCGAATCCGGATTAATCGATTGCCCGTGTGGTGTCGAATACCGGATGGTTTAACAAAAAAAAAAAAAAAAGGTGATGAGCCGAAAGCTGTCCGGTATGAATAGACAGAACAGAAAAAGAGATAGAACAATGAATAACCTCATTGCCACTGCAGGCCCTGAGAAAAAAG
>JAOTBA010000006.1:31192639-31216651 GCA_025629845.1 Erythroxylum squamatum | reverse complement strand
GGATGTCGGGAACCATAGACATCTAGCCGCCTTGTCTAAATTTATGGCCATAGGAGCTCGTAGAATTTAGTGGCACGTTATGTTCCAAGTTCCAGGATTCATAGTCTTGTACGTTGGCCGGCGGCTGAACTGATCTTGCGGTTCTTAACGTATCAAGGACAACCAAATTCGTCTGACACCACTGATGACTGATCCTCAGGAAAATTGTGCCTCGTAAAGAGAAGATGAAGACTTGAGTTAGTCAACATGGAGACCTTTCTATTCTACGTCAACATTTTGAACACTTGACTCCATTTATTGCATGTGACTAATAACTATCAACTGTATTATTGTTAATTGAATAAATTTATTTAAATTTTTTATATAATATTTATTAATAAAATTAAAATAAATAATTTAAGATTAACTTTTTTATAAATTAATATTTATTTTAAAAAAATTTAACTATTAAATCAAATTTTATTTAATTTTCTATATTTTAAATTTAATTATATTTACTAATAATTATTAAATTCAATTTATTTAATTTAATTACAAACATTAAATTAAATTATTCATATGTTTATTTATAATTAATATATGAAATAATTAAATAATACACATTTAGTTGATAGTAAATTAGATTATGAAAATAAACAGAAATAAGAAACAAAAACTAATTTTTATGATTTTTATAATTTTTAAAAACAGGAAAAAACCAAAACCAAAAATACAAATCAAAATGCTTAAACAAACATATTTTTATTAAATTTATAAACAAAAATAATAAATAAAAATGAAAACAAACAAACTCTAAACTTTTTTTTTATAAAATCTTCGACCATTATAAAATAATCTGTAAATTATGTGATAAAATAAATTATTTGACGAAATAATATTTAAAATTAAATAATAAATTTAATGAAAAATTGTAGGAAGTAGTAGTTTCACAAAATTTTCAATGTTATCGTGTTCATCTCTAACATAAACATAAACAAAAAAAATAAAAAACGCAGTTTGGCACATCTTGCCTACGTCTGTGGACCCTTCATTCAGCTTAATACTTTTACCGAATAAATAATAAAATTAATTTATTCAAAATTTGTAAGTATAGTATATCTTTACTTCAAACATGTCTTGTTCTAATTGGTAGAAAATAATGCTCCTGCAATGATGCAAATTTGAAAATATTGGATTGAAAGTGATGTGGGTACGGGTACCTTTGTTGCTCTTGTGTTTTTCTTCTGTTAGTTTCAAATCTTTTTAAAGTTTACTATTACATCTTTGAAATGGTGAAATACAGACAAATGCCTACTTTTTCGTTTTTCAATTTCTAGCAACATCAGTTCACTAGATCACATCATTACGCAATTTATCCTTCGAATCACTCAAAGTTCAATGTCTTGCACTAAATATTATTTACTATTTTAGAATTGGCATATATATCATAAAACATAAATAATAAAATTTTAGTTTGATTATAATAGCTCGAGTTAATAATGAAAATTTATAATTATTAATTTAAAAACCCATCAAATTAGTTTTTAAATAAGTACAATTATCTATAAACTATACATACCAAATATACAATTTAATAAGCAGTTATTTTTAAAGGTCTCATCACACTTTTTAAGTTTTAACACTCGGGATCAGATTATTTTTGTTTCAAAATAATGTCGTTTTGGGACATAAATAAAATTGGAACAAAGTAATTAAGAGGAAGGATCTGAATCCTTAGGGAGCAACTCTGAGTTCTAGTCTACCAATGCTTTTCGTATACAATGATTAAGAGCAAAGGTCTTAGCAAGACTTGAACTCAAATTTAGGTACTCATCGTTATCAAGTATCAACAAAGACAAATTGCAAAATTTAATATGCCGACAAGATTTTGTAAGTACAATAAAGAAAGATAATCTTATGGATGATTATAATCTTAAGGACGTTTGTAATAAGTAATGTTTTAAAATCGCACATAAAATTAAACCAGTAAGATAAGATGTTTAAAATTTAAAAGTTATTAAATCGCTTTTAAATCAGTTAAAGATTAAATAAAGTAAAAAATTTTGAAATAGAATAATTTGAAATTTAATTAAGAAAGAAATTATTAATTAATTAATTTTAACTAATTAATTCATTATTTTTTAATAACAATAATTATTAAAATAAATCAAACAAAAAATTTAGAAATTAAACAAAAAATGAGTGGCAGAAAACCCACACATTTGTTATGCAGCTAGGTCTGGCTTTATCTTAGTCACCTGTTAGTGAGTTCATATGTAAACCCACGTGATGCGACTTTTTGGCTACTTAGTACTTACATATTCAATTCCTTTTCATATCTGCAACTTGCTGCCTTTGCCTTTATTTATATAATACAGCTAATAGATACAATCACTGCTCACCAAATGCTTACAACTTGATGGCGTTACTAGCATCAAACACAGTGATTATATATATTATACACTTCAAAGTTGAAAACTTGACCAACTTTACATCGTTCTGGAATAGTCTGTAAAGAACTGTGGACTGAACTGATCTCTTTTAAGGCCATTGCCAAGATTATTTATGGAACATATTAAAATATCTCTTCTGAACTGCAGTTCAAGACAGACGTCGACAATCGGACACGAGTGTTGTTAGAAAACGACGTCATATCGAAACAATATCAGCCACGTGAAAATACCTTGTCGAGTAATTCTAATTTCATGCTCGCGGAATGAATTGAATTCAAGAGGAGAAAGCAAACTACACTAACGACATGAGTAATGACAAAATCGATAAAAGAATATTCAATGCAGTAATCATCAGTCATTACGGTTCAAATCCTGTTTTATGCAAAAAACGATGTAGTTTGAATTAAAACGACGATGTTTTTTTGGCGCAAAACAGGTTGGAAGAACGTGCTGGGAAAGTAGGATCTTTGTGCCAGTCATCAGTCATCACCCACTATAAAAGTACATGCACCTCTCTCCCTGTGGATATCGCACCTCCGTGTTTCTTCTTCTATTCGATTCTTATCCCTTCTCCGATTACTCGCCGGAAAATTCTTGCACGCACCGGAAAATCCCAGGAATTCTCTTTTCCTTCCTGGAAAACCAAACCTAACTGTTCCTTTTCCTTATTTTTCGCGAAAAATGGAACAAGGTACGGGTTTCTCCAATCATATGTATCATCGAAGTTCAGGTTTCACTAGTCTTGTCCCTTGCTTAACTGACACGTGGGGAGATTTACCGTTAAAGGTCGACGATTCCGAGGACATGGTCATATACAACCACCTTCACGACGCCTTTAGTTCTGGGTGGTCTCCGGAAGATATGGCGGCCACCACCGTTAAACTGGAGCCGACACACGAGGAGGAGACGGGCATAGTTTCAGATGCTATGATAAATAAGGCAGTGTTTGACTGTACGTATTTGGCGAGCGAAAGTGGTGGTTTTAATAAGAAGTCTTCGAGAGGAGCGCACTTCAGAGGCGTGAGACGGCGGCCCTGGGGCAAGTTCGCGGCGGAGATACGCGATCCTTCGAGAAACGGCGCCAGAGTTTGGCTTGGAACATACGAGACGGCGGAGGAAGCTGCGTTGGCTTATGATAAAGCCGCTTACAGGATGCGTGGATCAAAGGCTTTGCTTAATTTTCCACATAAGATTGGGACTGACGAGCCGGAGCCGGTCAGAGTCACGTCGAAAAGGAAGGGCTCGACGAGCCCGGCGGCTAGTGGCTCGACTAAGAGACGGAAAAGTTTGGTAGCTGATGACGTGGAGGAGAGTGTGGGTTCATGTGCTTCAAGCGGGACCCAAGATGAGGGTAATTCCAGTTGGCGACCATTTATTGGTTATTTAGCTAGTATAGTTTAAAGTTTCCTTTAATGGGAAAGTAGTTTAATGTTGTATTTTCATGTTTGGTTGTGGAGTTACAATCGGTAAAGCAATAAATAGTACGAACGCAAACCCATGACATGTTAGTATTTCTTTGTTGTGAGTAGTGACCCTTATTTTGACGGAGGAGAGTAAGTTTAGACTAATCCGTAACTTTATCATCACAAAGTAACAGATTTAAGTTATAAAAATATTTTTTGTAAAAAATAAAAAGTTACGTATATTATAACCTTTTTTAAATTTTGTAAAATAAAAAATTACGTATATTATAAACGATTTGGGAAAAAATCGTTGATAATACTTACAGTTAAGTATCTCATGTTGAAAAATTAGAGGAAATAAGACTAACATATAAGCTTAGTGTGCTATTCCACCTATCGTCAATTAGTTTTAGAATGAAACCTCACTTGGGTTTGTGTGTGTTGTCTAACTTTCCTTCTTGTATGAGCCCGTAGGCCCATTGCAAATTTCACATGGTATCAGAGCCTTTGTAACAAAGTGGTCGTGAGTTTAAATCTTACCACCCACTTATTATTCAGCACAAGGTTGAGTGAGCCTGTGCAAGTTTTAACCTCAAAAGACTTTTACTTGAAAGGATGTGTTAATGAATATATAAAACCAATTAAGTTAACCTCACGTAATAAAAATGTCTAACAAATTGTATTAAAACTGCAATAAAAACTAATTAAAATATCAAAGTGGCGTATTCAGTTTAATTTGAGTCGATCAATATTTTAGTTCAATTTATTTTAATAATTTTTAATAAATTGATTGACTCCCGTTAAACTTAAAATTAGTTCGTTAATTAATTAATGTTATAAATTAATCAAAGTTTATTAATTAAAGTAGAATAGTTACTTTTTATTTAATATTTTTTTTCCTCGAGTAAATTTCAACTTTATCGAGATATTCTCCTTTTTAATCATATTTAAAAAATTTCAATCTAAACATCTTATTTTAACTATTTAATTTTTAAAACATTGAAACTAAACAAATCCGGTCAGATCACGTAGTTTTTGTTAATAACCTTTTCTGATTTTCTTGGAGAGGTGTGAGCAATTCTGATGAACAATTTGACCCAGGTGTGAACTGTTAATAAATTAGTGTAAAGACAGTTGAAAAGAGAATCCTGATTTCCCCAAGTCATGTGCATGAATCTGTATATATATATATATAAATATATGGACTGAGAGTAAAACATATCTAAAGCAAGTCTAGATTGCAATCATTTTACAGGGAAGGAGAGGAGTTGTTTACTTGTTATTCAATCACATGGCAGGATTTAGGCACTCGCCAGCTTCGCAATTGAAGACTTGTAAGTTAAAAAAAGGTGATTAATCAAAATCTTTTGTGATTAGTCAATAAAAAGGAATTAATCTAAGACAAGGCCATTAACTTTCTCTTAGCTTACGTAAATCTCTTCGATCACCATAGATTATTAATGTATACTTTGGGTTATTTTTCAAAATATTAAGCCATAGGGTCAAGTGTTTTATGTTAGGATATTAAGAAATTTCGATTGTGGTTACGTGCCATCTTTAAAATTCTTCGAAGATACTATAGTATATAGCCTCATTTGAAGATTAATTCGTAATCATGGTCGTTGACGCGACAATTTATGAATTTATCTGTTAGATGGTTGAAACCGGAGATTGGCTTCGGTTAGGTCCCAGGTTCAATTCCATGCTAGTCCCTCTTGTAAGAGTCTGGGGCAGTTAAGATTTTACCTGTAGGTAGAGAACTAGTTGGGCCCTCGATAATGAGGTGCGTCCGCATGGCTCGCCTGTAGGGTAATGCGCCAATTGAACCCTCAGAGAGATGTGTCCGCTTAGCCCGCCTTCAGGGTTTCCTCGAATAAAAAAATAAATGAGTACTTATTTAATTGTTCTGTTTTTGTGTCATATGAACTAGGGAATCTAGTAAGTAAATGCGTTCACATTATCTTTCTTAGTATCTTTACGAAACAGAATTTAAAATCATTACATTTTGAACGTGTTTGTGAATAAATCAGTTTATAAATATGTATTATTTTAATGAGCGATTTAAAATTAAATTGATTTAGTTAAGATTAAATTGCTTTAAATCCTTAATAAATTTGAAAAAATGTTTCTCTAAATGTTTGCAATTTGTTTTCAAATGATTATTTTTATTAAAAATATTTTAGAATTAGTTTAATCGTTCAAATAGTTAAATTATTAAATTAATTTAGTTATCAAAACAATAATTAAAATTAAGCAAAAGTTTTAAATGACTTTCTTTCATAGTTTATTTATGTTATAAATAATTAATATAATGAGCTTATATTTTTATAAGACTTAAAATTTTGAAAGTTCAAATCCCTTAAATAAATGTTAATTACATGTTAAGAATGTGATAGTTGTCTTTTATTATTTAAGAATAAAATTTGTTTATTGTAAGGATTGTTAAGTAACTTAAGACCCCTTTAAACTAAATATGTTTTATCATAAATTAAAGGGTTATATTTAACTAAATTATGATTTAGATGAGTGAATTATGATAATATGAATTTAGAGGCAAAGTTAGGGATAATATATAAGATGTATTTTGCCAAAGAGTCGTCTCCTAATAAATCCAAGAGTTACATAAGATGTGATTAATAAGAATGTTATCTACCTAATTTAAATTGAGCTGGTTTTTTAAGTAACTCAAGATCAACTTAGTTTGAATAGAATCTAGCCCACTAATAAATTTCTTGATAATTTCTCATTTTAATAATGAGACCTATTGTTTTAAATAAAATAATGGGAGCTACCAAATATTTATTAAAGTCTTATTTTGTTCGATTTTTTAGTAAAAATTAAGGCTTATTCTCTTATATCTTTTGGTTTTTATAAAAGATGAGTATCAGTCTATCGCTGAGGAGCATCATGGATTATAAGCTAACTGAACCCAATTTCTCATATTGGTTTTGTAACTTGGGAATTGTTCTAAGTTTTAACTTTGTGTTATTGATACTATTGTTCCATAAGAACCTAGTTTAGATATGACTAGTATGGTATATGAGAGATATCATCATTATATTAATGATATTGAACAAGCTATATATGAGATGTTGGCTAGTACGTCTCTAGAGTTTTAGAGACAATATGAGAGCATGGATTCTTCTGTTACAATTTTGGATCTCAATAAGTTATTTGGTATGCAAAGTAAGGTAATGAGATATCAAATCTTCGAAGCATTATTTCAATGTAAAATGGCAAAAGAATCTTCAGTGGAGCTACACGTACTGAAGATGGTTGACTACATTAGAAAATGAGCCCAATTAGGTTTTTGTTTATGGACCTTTAGTTAGTCTATTAATATGGTGCTACATTCTCTTGGTTTGAGTTGGTCATAGTTTGTTATGAACTTTCATATGAACCAAAAGGATATCTCATTTCCTGAACTACTAAATATGCTTAAGATTATAGAGAGGTGCCTTAAAAAGGAATTTAAGTATGTTTTTATTGTAAATTTTTCCAAGATCAAGAAAAAGGACTCTAAGAAGAATAATAACAAGAAACAAAAGGCTCGTGCTAAGGTAGTAAAGACATACGATGGTGTCAAGAAGAAGAACAATGATAACGACATGTGTTCTTATTATAGAGTTTATGGACACTAAAAGAGGAACTACAAAACTTATCTTGTTATCCTAGTAGATAAGAAGCATATGATAACTCCATCATTATGTATGTTTATGAATGCGATTAATCTTTTTATTTTTGTTCCATATTTTTAGGGATTAGAACTGGATATGATTATCATATTTGTAATAACACAAAGATGTTAATAAGGAGTAAATCATTAAGGAAATTACAAGATGGACTTGTGAGTTGGCAACAGAGCAAGAGTTGTTGCATTAGCTATGGGAACTTGTAATATAACTTTGCCTTTTGGCCTTGAACTAGAACTAAAAAATTCTTATTTTGATATAGCTATTACTATAAACATTATTTCTATTTCTTATTTATATTTAAATGGATTTGCCTTCATTATTAAGAATAAGAGTTGTCTTTTTTATAAAGATACTTATTATGGATTTGGATTACTTACAAATTGTTTATACGAATTAGATGTCAAAAGGCCAATCTTTAACATAAATGGTAAGAAGTGAAAGTTAAATGATCAAAATCCATCTTATTTGTGGCATTGTAGGATAGGTCATATCAACTAAACTAGAATCACGAAGCTATATAAAGAAAGATATTTAAATTATTTTGATTATGAATTATATGAAACTTGTGAAACTTATTTGTTGAGAAAGATTACCAAACTACCTTTTAATGGAAAGGGAGAGCATGTCGATAGGTTAATAGAGCTTATACATTTAGATGTATGTGGCACCATATCTACTTGTGTTAGAAGTAGATACTCATATTTTTTTACGTTCACAAATAATCATTCTATATATGGCTATGTGTATTTAATGAAACAAAAATTTGAATCAGTTCAAAAAAACAATAATTTAGACTTAGTGATTGAAAAACAAACTGGTAAGAGTATTAAGACACTTAGATATGATCAAAGTAGTGCGTAGTTAAACCATAAGTTTCTTGGTTACTTAAAAGAAAATGAGATACTCTTATAATGGACTCCTTCTGGAACTCCACAATATAATGGAGTGTCTAAGAGAAGAACTGTACACTGTTAGATATGGTAGGTTATACGATGAGTCATACAGTCCTTCTTATCTCCTTTTGGGGATATGCCCTTAAAATTGTTGTTTACTTTTTAAATTGAGTTCCATCAAAACAAGTTGATAAGACACCTTATGAGATATGCAATGGTAGTATACTAAACTTATCATAGCTAAAGATTTAAAGATGCGATACTTATGTGAAGCATGCAACATCTGATAAGTTTCAAGCTAAGTCAAACAAATGCAAATTTGTGGGATGTTTAAAAGAGAATGTTGGATATCAATTTTACCATCTTCTTGAACAAAAGTTGTTTGTATTGAGATATGTTATATTCCTAGAAAGAGAATTTATTATAAAGGAAAGTGGTGCGAGTAAGTGAGAACTTAGAGAAGTTCAAAAACTACAGACTCACATCCAAATGGAACAACGTTAAATTGATATATATGATGTATAACCAAAGATCCAAAAGATATATAATCCGGAATGCGGTAGTAGGATACGTCGTCCCTCATTAAATTATATCTACATATTGAAAAGGGGAAGACAATGTATAACTCATAGATGATGAGACTACTACTTTTAAAGAAGCAATGTCTGATGTTAATTCTTTATAATGAAATAAAGCCATAAGATTTGAAATGGAATTCATATATGCTAACCAAACATGGACTTTAATGGATGCTATTGATGGTATTGTACCTAATGTTGTAAAAATCAAACTGATTCGATCTGTTTAACAGTAAAAAACTTAAATTGGTTAACTTTCCAGTTTGATTTTTAGTTTTTCAGTTTGATTTAGTTTAATAATTTTGTTGTTAAAAATCAATCAGTTTATTAATTAATCGACCAATTTTCATAAACTAATCAATTTTTATAAACCAACATAAGCCAATTGATTTTTATTTACTATTCTACTTTTTCAATTAACTTCGATTTTATAAGAAATTTTTTTTATTCATTTTCAAATTCTTCAATTTATTTAATCTTTAATTAGTTTTATAATGATCTAATACCAGTTGAACCTTTTAAACTTTAGACCTCCTGTCTTACTGGTTTAACTTTTGGTCCAGTTTTGAAAACTTGATTGTACCTATAAGATGCAAGTGAGTTAGAAAAACTGATATGAATGGTAATGTACACAAGTAATGCTAGTGGCTAAATGTTACAAACACAAATAAGGAGTTGATTTGGAATGAAACCATTTTGTGAATAAGTATGATTAAATCCATAAAGATCTTATTAGCTATAATCATATATCATGGTTAAGAAATTTGGTAAATGGATGTAAAAACAATATTTCTTAACAAGAATTTTCTTAAAGATGTGTATATGATACAACTTTGATGATTTTGGATCCAAGAGAATTCCTGATTAAGTTTGCAAGTTGCAAAAGTCTATTTATAGACTAAAGTAAGCATCACAAAATTGGAACATCCATTCTAATAAGACAATCAAAGAGTCTAATTTTATAAAAATAAATAGATGAACTATGTGTCTATAAGAAGGTTAGTGGGACTACAATCATTTTTTTAATGTTGTATATGGATGGCATGTTGTTGATTGAAAACCACATAACAATGCTCCAATATGCAAAGATTTGGTTGTCTAAGAACTTCTTCATGAAGGATATTGTATAAACATCCTTATGTTGGGAATAAAGATCTATAAAAATAGAACAAATTGGTTGCTTGGACTTATCCTAATCTACGTATGTAGATAAATAGGTTTAATATGGAGAATTCCAAGAGAGGATTTTTGTCCATGTCACATAGGATTACTCTCTCGTAGAGTATGTGCCTTAAGATGCAAGAAGAGAGATATAAAATGGATTGTGTTCCATATGCTTTGACAATTAGATAAGTCATGTTTGAGGTGTTATGTAACAGATGTCTCTTATGTTTTAAGCATGATGAGATGGTTTCAAGCCAATCTTGATGATGATCGTTAGATAGCTGTGAAAAACATCTTAAAGTATTTGAGAAGAACTAAAGATGTTTTCTTGGTCTATGAACTGAGAGCTTAGGGTATTAAAATGCTAGTTTTTAGTCCAATCTAGGTAATAGCATATCATAACTAAAGTGCATCTTCTCTCTGAATGGTGGTAAGATAAGTTGAAGAGTCCCAAATAACTATTCATTGTAGATTCTACGACTAAAATAACATACATTTCAGTCTCAGAGGTAGAAAAGGAAGCAATTTGGATAAAAAACTTCATTACTAAATTTGGAGTAGTTCCTAACATTTTTAACCCAATAGTATTGTACTATGACAATAACGACGCCATTGCATAGTCGAAGAAACCAGGGCAGTGACGGAGCCATGTTATAGGGGAGGGGGGCCATGGCCCCCCCTTTCAAATATATTTTTTTAAAAAATTACTTATATAATTAAAATTTTTAAAATTACAAATATAAGTGGCCCCCCTTTAAAAAAAAATTCCTATCTTCTCTTCTCTTCAACTCTGCACGCACAGCCCTCTTTTGCCAGATTGAAAACGCCTCCACCCTCCAGGCTTCATTTGGGCCATCTCACGGCCCCCCTTAGAGTTGAGTCCGGCTCCGTCCCTGAACCAGGGTCTCATCAACAGTCGAAACTTGTACTCATAAAGTTTCACTTGATTAGGGAGATAATAGATCGGAAAGATATAACATTAAAGCGAGTTCCTACTAAAGAAAATCTTGCAAATCCTTTTACTAAGCAATTGTCTCAAGAGAGATACGATTGACATATAATAGATGTGGTATTAGATATATAGGTCATTGACTTTAGTGCAAGCGAAAGCTTATTAGTTTATGCCCTTTCAGCCAATCATACATGGATAGGTTAAGCCAAACTACTTAGACATTCTTAATATTTGGGTGATCATGACATGTTGTTGTACACTAATTTTGATATATAATTAAAATATTTAATTGGATAGTTAAAGATTAACTAAAAAGAGTTTTTATTTGTCTAATTCTTATTTTAATTAGAATTATAATTTATAATCATTTTTAATATATTAGGAACCTAATAGGTCACACTAAGAATAATTAGAAAGAGAAAGTTTAATTTAAATTAAATTAGACTTAATTATGAAATTTAAAAATTTTGATGAATCAAATATGAGATATTTGATTTTATTAAAATTTAATTAAATTATATTAGAGTTTTAATTTAAGTGTAATTAGGAATTTTAATTTTAAGAAGAAATAGACCTTGATGTTTTTTTTATAAATAAGAAATAAACATAAAGGAGCTAACATTCTTACCCATTCTTCTTTTTTTTTCTTTTCAAATGTTGAGTTCTTTTTCTCTATTCTATAGATACTATTAGAAGTTGGATGTTAGAACAGTTTGTAGATAACACCTTGTGAAATTGTAGCTCAACATATTGGGATTTGGAAGAGATTTTTTTTTCACTACGCCTGTGATTAGATCACAGTTTATCTCCCAACAAAGTTTCCTTTTGTCTCCCCTTTATGCAAGTTAATTTCAAAAACTTGTGACATAATGAAACTTTGTAGCTCTAACATATTCATATTTTTGCCACATTTTGTATAGAAATTTAGATTTATATTTTAGAAAATCTACTATAATTATTAATTTAATTTTTTAATTTAAAATTTTTATCTTCACATCTGATAATATTAATTATTTATTACTCAAATTCAAAACATCAATTATATGCACATGTTATAACCAAAGTTCAAAGGAAAGACTTTAAAAAAATTGAAAACTATAAAAATTTTCTAAAATTTTAAAAATTGTGAAGTTATTTTTAAGTGTTTTAAATTACATGAGATATCTATTTCTTTAGTCTAAAAAAAGAGTTAAAGATAAATAAACAAATAAAAAATGTTTTGTACGCACATTAATGTATAAAACGCGTACATGAATAGTTGAAGGAAAATACAAAAATTTGAACTTCCAATATTATAGACACCAGGTCCTAGATGCTAGAGATGTCAATGAGTCAGGTCGGGCTAGTTGGGGCCACTTTGGCCTGGGCCCGACCCGACCCAACTACAGGCCAACTCGGCCCAGTATATAATTAAACAATTTGAAATATGATTGAAAGAAATTGTCCTTAATTATCAAATAATTTAAAGTTTAATTTAAAAAATTATTAAATAAATATTAATTGATTTATTTTAGTTTATAAGAACTTATTAATTGACAAAAATTGACCGACTGATTAAAAAATTAATTAGTTTTAACAACAAAAATTATTAAAATAAATTTAACCAAAAAGTTGAAAATCTTTTTACAGTTTAGTCGACCAAATCGATTGAATATTGTAGTTATTCATATATAGTTGATAGTTGAGGTATGATTGTAAATTTACCACTTTTTTAAGGATAAGACATATTAAACATAATCGTGAATTTGTAACTTTTATTATACGTACATAAATCTCATCATTGATCATCTTCCTTAATTCATAATACCTAACTAGTGAAAATTAAGCGTTTGAATGTGGAAATATACGAAGCTGGACGGTCGGGTTGCATGAATTATTGAGTGGTCCATTCCAATTTCTAAGAGATGAACCCGTGACTTGCTTAGTGCTTGACTTCCACTAACAAACCCTACAGACCAACGTGACTCATTGAAGCAGCAATTTCAACAGAAGGACCCCGAGTTTAGTTCTACCTAAAACGTTTGAAACAAATATCTCAGGATCTTAAAATATCAAATGCCGTAATCTTCCCAAAAGATTGGAACATGAAACAGGAATCCCAAGACGTAACAAATGCTCCAACTAATGGGAGAAATTGGAAGGAGGAACTGAGGCTTGAGTTGGATAGACTTCTACCTTGGACCACTTGTTCTTACCAGGACAATAAGAAGTCTAAGGACCAGTTGACTTGGGTTGTGGACGGCCTTTTGTTTCCACAACAAAAGCCCAATTTTCAAAACATTATTACAAAATTTAAATCTATCAAAACTCGGATAAAATTAAAATATAAACCCTTATTTTTTTTAATTTTTCAAATTTTTAGTTAGATTTATTTTAATAATTGAAGATTTAATTATGATTAAATAATCAAATGATTCTTGATTCATAAATGTTCACATACATCATTAATCATTATATTGAAGTTATACGATTTGTTCTTATGCTTCGTAAAAGAAAGGGAATATTTGCGACAGTTAAAATATCTTTTCTAGACACTGCTGCACAATGTACTAAAATGTTTCTATTGGTACTCCATTGACAACGCTCAACAATGAAAATGTCATATTAACCATTACACTTGATTTCAACATAGATAAGCCTACCATACCATACCGTATATCTGCTCTCATCTTCTCAATTCTCTCTTGTCATTTTACAGTTTCTTCCCATCCGACAAAACCCCACGTGTCCTAAAATCAAACTCGCTTTATTGCGAGTCCAGATTCTCTGTCCAATATTACTCTGTCTTATTCTGTCTCATAGAATCTCAACCATTTATTTCACGGGATCCACGCGGAATTCACACAGGACCTACACAAATAAATGGCTGAGATTTATTGGACAGAATAAGACATCATAATATTGAATAGAGGATCTACTTCGTTGCATGCAACCGTCGCATGACAAGCCCCTTGACACGTGTCCTCCTAAACACCTGCCCATGTACTGGAACAAACCTTTCGCTACCAAATCTATATAACCCACTCTCGTTACACAAGAAAATCACCACCGTCAATCTCACATCATCTGCGCCCTCTCTTCGACTCTTTGCCTCCATTGCACACCGTCCTATCTGTGAACAATGGCTGAGCACCTCCATCAGTCGCAGCCACAAGGCCCTGGCCAACAGCCCCCATCACACCAGGTAGTCAAGGCCGCCACAGCTGCCACCGCCGGTGGATCCCTCCTAGTCCTATCAGGGCTGACCCTGGCCGGCACGGTGATAGCTCTCACCATAGCCACGCCATTGTTGGTCATATTCAGCCCTGTAATTGTTCCTGCGGTGATCACCGTCGCTCTACTCATCATGGGTTTCATGGCATCCGGTGGTTTCGGCATCGCAGCCGTAACTGTCCTCTCATGGATCTACAGGTACATAATCAAACCGCTATTCAAGTATTCTTGAAACATCTTATGCTGTAAACTTGTTAAGTTGGAAACTAATTCTGAACCTGACATTGCAGGTATGTTACTGGGAGGCATCCACCAGGAGTGGATCAGCTGGACCAAGCACGTCAGAAGCTAGCTGGTAAGGCACGAGAAAAGGACAGAGCTGAGCAGTTCGGACAGCAACATATTAGTGGTCACCAGACTTCCTAAGATAAGACCTGCGTGTGTGTAATCTCTGCCTGTTTGGTTTATAACGAGGTGTAATGGAAGATCCGGTGGAGATGATGACGACTTCTTTATGCGAGGGATGACAATTGGTTGTTTCAGCTTTTGTTATGATGGTCTTGTTGTTGATCCTGTCTCTGCGAGTGTTACTCAATAATTTGTTGGTTATTCCGAGTTTTGTTTTGTACAAGGTCCTTGTAATCATCAACTCTTTGCTATCTTTCAAAGTAGAAAAGTTTGGTTTTTGGTTTGGCTACGGATTCATGATTCAAGTCGTAATTAGTCCAAATCATGTTGATTAGTAGTGGGAGTGAAATGAGCGTCTGGATTCTCTCGCCAACTTTACAGTTTCTTATTCTGTTACATAAATTTTAGCCATTTATTTATGGGATCCTACAAAATATGTACATGTCTGCATTTCACGGATTGATTGAAATTTTAAGTTTAATTTATCTATAATTAGATTCAAATTGAGGCCTAGTAAAAATTTGGATACGGGCTTGGCCCGTTACTAAGTCTATACCTATATAGACAGATTCCAGACACTAACATGACATCCTAGGGCACATCAATTTGTTCAAAAGGGACATTATTTACTTGTTAGTACATTCCTATACAACGCCACCGGCGCTTCATTCACTGCACCAAGTCTGAAATCCAATCAATCTCAGGAAAATCAGGATAGTATGGTTCATCAGCTTCATTGATTCTAACTCCTGCCTGTTCTTGCGGAAGACTCTGATTCTTCAAACCGTTCAAAAGCTCTGACATCCCATCAAAGTAACGCCCACCATCCATCCTCAGCATCATGGACGACGATCCCAACAGCGAGTTTGGTGATAAGGAGGAAGAGGAACCCTCTTCATAGCTCGACAAAAACGACCTTGATCTAAAACCAGGAGACCCGTCTCCATTGCAGAGATGTCTCGGCTTGTACACAAAAGGGCAAACAATTTTCTTCTCAGGCCTGATCTGGGCGGGAGTGTGAGCAAAAAAACAAACCTTTCGCTGACAAAAAGGGCCTGCATTACATACACGTGTGCGGTAACGAGCTGGGTGGAGCCAGTACTCGAACACACCGTGCGCGTACTGACAAAGATCACCTTTCGTGCATTTTCCGTTGCGAAACATCGGGCAAGTGATCGGTACATATTGAACCTTCAGGGGATCGCGACGGGTCGCCTTCTCACCGCGGTGAGCAAAGGGACACTCCGTCCAGTCGTGGCTGCGCATCCTTGGGCAGCGTTTGACCTTGTAGGCATACATCCGGAATTCATCAGAGTCGTAGATAATGTCGTCGATATCGTCGAGTTGGATACCGCCGTTTGAGGTCACCCCTTCGGTGAAGGGGTGCTCGCCGAAATCATAGAAGCTGTTGTAGCCAAAGGGATTCACTCCTTTCAACATCCTTAGCTTCTTCTATCTGCATGAACGCAAAAAGATTTCTGATCGCTATGTGGAGATTAAGTGATTTTACGCACCTACAAACTCTTGTCAGATAGCTTCATTCTACTCATAGGAAACTAAAGAGAGATCGATCTATCTCAGAGCTCGAAGAGGAGGAGATCAGAACTATCCATGATCTAACATGAAGAGAGAAACTAAGAGAGGCTCAAGCTACTAAAGGGAAGTTTGACAAGGAAATGAGTGAAGAGAGGTGAGTGCCAGAAGCTGCATTTATAGAGTAGTGAAGTCCAAATATGACCCTTCATCTAACGGTAATGGACGTTAACGTGAACTAGGACAGAGCTTCTTCTCTTTGTCAGACAGTTGTTTGTTCGAGGAGGATGCTCTCAGCTGCAACCTTATCTTACGTGTTATCTTTTCATTGGCCAAAATTTCATCAAATCCTTTCCTCTTCGACCTCGACTTTAGAAACATTAGGGACTACTTTTATAATAAGCCTCCTATCAGGCAAAACGTAATCAATATCCCAAAAGTGGTCAGCAATCAGAGAGACAAGAGTGCAGCGATATGAAGAGTTTTGGACCACAGAGAATCTGAGCCGCAGCACTCCGTTAGGATAACGGAAACGGTCGAAACGTTAGTAAGGAAAAGAGAAAACGGCGGGGGTTAAAAAGGGAAGAACCGGAGAAGTTTGCATGGGGTGGGGAGAAGGGATACGTGGAGGTTAAAAGTGGCGGGAACAATGAAACGACAAGAACTACTAAGATTTATCTCTCTATACGCGTGTTGAGTCGTACGTACTCAGCCACTGCATGCAAGCTATTTTCTAATAGGTGTCTCTCAATTTAACAATCCTTTACCTTTTTTGCTCCTTTGAGTTTGGTAAGAAACGGACAAAACCTTCGCCACGGACAACTTTTATAACAACAATAATTACACTGTAAAAATTTTGCTGATATACAAAATTTAAGAAAGTTCGGTAATACACAGTCTTGTTTTTAACTAATACTGAGATTATTTTCAAAATTGACACTTTTGAGTAGAGTATATACGTCTTTGTGACATTCTTATTATCTTTTGATGGAAGCAAGGTGAACGAAATGAATAAGAAAGAGGGAAGAACTACTTGAAAGAGAGTCTATTAACGAGGAAGATGCAATCACTAAATTCAGTGTTGGTTGTATATGATAGAAATCTATCATTGGACTAGTATAATAAAATATTGTGTATAAACCCCGATTAATTAGATGTTAATAATAATTTTCTCTTTAACGTGTCATTGAGCCTGTGTCCATGGGCCTGCTATGATGGGTAGGCTTGGCCCATGTGTTGTAAAGCACAGGAGGCCCTACTGCTATTACAAACCTAATTAGTAAAAGCACACACAATTTTCAATAGAGTGACTATATTTAAAGATTGGCTAGTCCACAATTATGATAAAATTCTATCACTATATGCATAAGCACAAAAGTTACATTGACTTTGAAGGCCTTGGAAGCGTGCTGATTCTCGAGGCGCTCGGCCTTTTGTTGTTGATTTTAAGATTGATACATTAACTTGGAATCGGAGATTTGAGTTCAAACTCCAAGTATATATATGTTGAGTATAGATATATTTGATTCCGGTTAAAGTTCTACCAACCCTATTAAATTCATCAAATAGAGAAGACAACAAAAGCTAAAAGGTTATGAACGAAGGACAACGTGTAACTTGAATTGAAGAAGCAGGTGGCCTGAAACAAATTTCGAACATGAGATTGAAATGGAACGAAGCAAAATTGTAACATTGGCATGTAATATAATTTTATATGAAGAAAGCTAGCAGGATGACCAAAAAGGAAAAAGTGACGATTAGGACCGTTATTTCCCTACTTTTGTACTTGTTCGAAAATCGGGATGAAATTCAATCCCACGCACAATAGAATAGTAACGAAACATTTTAGCATATAATTTTTCCAAGACTTAAAAATACTTAAAATTTTATAAAAATTATTAATGCAAAAATTATATGAAAACAATAATCATAATTTGTACTCATTATGAAGTTTGATTATATTATTACTTTATTCTTCAAATCGTTTTAGAAACGGTATCCACAATACAAGCTAAGAGAATTCTACAACTATTGTAAAGAGAGTTAAACAAGGAGTGTTGGTTCCTTTAGAGCTTAAACCTATTTATAATAAATTTTTAGACATTTTAGTAATTTAATTAAAATTAAATTCTAATTTAAATTAAACTTTAACTAGAATTATAATTAATCTTAATTAAATACCAATTATGTCTAAATAAGATCTGCTATTTTATATCGATCCTTATTTATTAAATATCTCATATTTAATTATAAAATTTCTCAAACTTTACAAACAAGTCTAACTTGATTAAAAACACTTTTTGCTCTTCAACTCTGTGCAATCAATTAGGTTCCTAAATATGTTGACAATGAATATAAATTATGATCCTAAATCATATTTTTGATTAGATAAACTAAACTTCTTTAATTTATCTTTAATTATCTAATTAAATAATTTATATCCATTGAGTAAGATTGACATCTAGCAACACATTATGACGACCCAAATATTTAGAAAAGTCAAAGTAGTTTTTGATTAACTTTTTCATATATGATTTTTCTATATAATTCAACCATTTCATCATACAATATTCTGATTAGACATATAGAGTATGAAATTAATGTCTACTTTATTTGAGTCCAATCATATTAGTTATCCACCATCAACAACTGATTTAATTAATGATATTTGTAAATTATTTTATAGTGTGTCATTTCACCTTGGCTAAGGATTTTTCGAATCAATAAATCGAGAAAAACGAAACATTCCCTCTAATTACTTTAAGGTAATGAATCTTATATTAATCACTTATCAACTTCTATATAGTTCATGCTACATCTAATGACTACCGACTGAGCTATCATTAACTAAAACATGTCATAAGTAGTATCAAAATATAACAATTTCTATATAAGATAAATTTACAGATCTCATGTCAAAGGATCACTTGTACAATCATCATAATGAGAGTTTTATAGACATACAAGTAATATTTCAAATAAAATATTTATCATATTAGGTCAATCAATGAACTCGTTTTCTAACAAGTTCCTGCACGTTTGTTTAAGTATCTTTATATATTAGTAAATAAGATCAACAAGATCTTTTATAAGAAAAAATATAACGTATGCTAGTTTTTTTTATGTTTTATTAATGTCCATTCTGAATAGAACAATAATTAGAAATTTAAGGATAATACATAAATGCAATATGAATTTCATATTTATAAACTCATCATAATTTTATTTGCAGTGTATATTTATCCTATAAATTTTATCATATATATTTGAATATGTATAAAATAAAAAATGTCTCTAAATTATTTTTCGCTAAACTATAACCAACTATTTGATCTCAGCACATAAACCAATACTATACGCAGACCCTTGAAAATTTTACTTCACTTAATTGAGAACTTTGTGAAAAATATCATAAGAAAAGCTTGTAAAAGGTTTCCTTAGATATCGCTCTTGTACAAAAATCACTAAAACAATGTAATTCTTAGTCCTTTTAACCAACTGAAAAATAGTACGAAACTCAGTAATTTGATACTGGTTGTTGGTACTGGCCGGTATCAGCAATTTTGCCTAGTACTGGCAGGTTTTGTAAAATTTTAAAAATTGAGGGTGTGACTGGAAGAGCGACCACATGTCAGAAACTCCATGTTAGAAGGAAGCAAGCAAGTTGCAAGAGAAAATTAAATTGAGTTTCAGTTGTATTTATAATTATGTTTAAATTTTATAATTTTATTTACATTATTAATTTATTAAAAATTTTAGCTTAAAAATTTAAGCCTAACAAAATTTCTTGTATTGTAATATTTTAGATATTTTCTATTTTCTTAATTTTATATTTATATGATGATTAAATAATTTTTTATAATAATTATGATTATTATTTTTATGTAAAATATGTAAACAATAATACTAATATAAATAAATAAATTTTTCTTATTTTAAATTTTTAAGATATGATTGATGTAAAATTATAAATTATACAGTATAATATATTGAAGTATTATTTTGCAATTTTAAAAAAATTCAAGGATATTTTATAAATTTAAAAATTACCTAAAATGGTACCCGATATTGATCGATACCAGTACAGTGCCATATTAGAATCAAATCCGGTATAGTATTCATAACGTTTATTTTGACTTGAAGTTAACCTGTCAAATAAACTTTGATCGAATTCAAACTCAAATATGAAAATATTCTTTAAATTAAATTTGAGTTTAAGAAGCCCAAAATTCGGTTTAATCTATTATGAGCCCCAATTTCAATTAACTTATCAAGCTATAATTTAATATTAAAAAAAAAACATTTTCTATCGTATTATGTCCAAAGTTATCATTCATGAACTTGTTGAGCTTGGGCTTAGACTGCTAAATCTAGTTCTATCTAAAATTCAAAAAATTAACTCTTTATGTCTAGATTAGACCAATAATAATTCCTGGTCCACTAAGCTTCCTTAAGCCTTGTTTTGTTGAGGGGTTGGTAATGAAACGAGATGAAACGTAACATACTTTCATCGTTTAGTTGAGGGTTTGTAACGGAAGAAACATGTTATTCACAAGCTAACCAGCTTTCAATAATAGAACCATGCTATTCACATGTCAGCCAAACTGTGTTAACACGTCCTGCTGAACGAAAGTGTACCAAATCGATTTAGCAATTATCCTGCCATTCCTTCAGTTCATGTCCAGCAGAGCCAATAACTTTGTTAGTTACCACCCAGCTTTTCTCCTGGACTAGCAACTTCTTCAGATACAGAAGCAAATCCTGAGATATTGGAACTTGAAATTGGACTCACCTAGCAAACCAAGCACAAGAAGTATACTTGTCCCAGGAAAGGTGTTAGAATAGCATCCCCTCGAGAAGTAGTAGACACACAATCTGCCATTGACGCTATAGATTTTTCGTTTTACTTCCATTTACTTCCAAAGTTCTGTCTTGTCATTTGATTTGTAGTGTGAACTTTATCTTTATTCTCAGTGAAACCAATGTAGATAATCTTAGGTAGGGACATGAATGTGATCCAATCATGGTCCCAAGATATTCCCAAGTTGTAGTGAAGGCAGTGCAGTAGTCAAGCTTTGAAAGCGAATGAATAATCACGTCACAAGTTAGGACATAAGATGAGCACATGAAGAAAAGAACAATTAACTTTTAATTCCACTATATTGGAGAAGTTAAACAACAAATCTCTGTACAGCAATTTAACAAAGAAGTGAACACAAACAAGATTCTAAACTGCTTATAGAAACAATTGATAAAGCATATTGTTCTGCGGAGTCGGGAGGGTCTTGACCAGGGTAATTGGGATGCCTTTCTGGCATAGACCTTTGTCGATCAGTTCAGGACTGTGTGAGACTAAGAAGAGCAACAACCAGACTTCTGGTTAACCTGCTGTCCGCGTATCTGCACAGTCGGTGGTCTTGCATTGTTTGACGCAGGTTGATGGGCCATCCTGCACAGGTATACGCAGTTGATCATAAGTGAACTACGCAATGCAGAACTAACCAAAACATGACAGCCTGATAACTAAAACGGTAGGGAATTGCAGCATCTTCTCAATACTTCCTATTATGTGGAAAACCTCAGCAAACAAGTATTCCATATATATCTTCTCCCTTCAAACATCTCATTGAAATTAATGAAAAGTTTGTTTTTCGAAAAAAATTGTGGTTGGTTGAGGAGGAGAAGGGGAAGGGAGTGAGTATTTATGCATTACAATATGTACCTATTCTTGACATCAGCAGCCATTGCCATAAAAGCCTCTTCTACGTTGGTAGCACTTTTTGCACTTGTCTCCATGAACGGAATCCCAATTTCATCCGCAAATGCCTGTTGAAACCCCGACAATTTTTAGCATATAAAACTCAATGTAAACCGAACAGTTTAGTTAAACCAAACATAGTAAGAGGTTGTACCTTTGCTGTTTCATAAGAAACAACTCTGTTAGATGTGAGATCACACTTGTTCCCAACCAGCAGCTTGTTCACACTTTCACTGGCATAACGGTCAATCTCACTCAACCATTGCTTCACATTGTTGAAGCTCTCTTGGTCTGTCACGTCATAGACTATCTGCAAACATGTGAAGACAATAACAAGATAATCATGGAAAGCATGAAAATTGAAAAGCCTTCTTTAAATGGAAATGAGAGAAGAACTCACTATGATGCCATGTGCCCCACGGTAATAACTACTAGTGATTGTCCTGAAACGTTCTTGTCCTGCGGTGTCCCACTAAGGCAATGGAGAAAACAAGAAACAACATTAATGACACGATGATTGCCATATCTAGAAAGAGAAGCCAAATATGATATAACAGTAACAGTCCACAGATGCTAAAAAATATCACACCTGCTCAAGTTCAACACATAAAACTAGTTAAGCCACAACCCAGAAAACAAAAATGGGAAATTAAATCTTACAATTTGAAGTTTAATGGTTTTGCCATCCTGCTCCACAGTACGGATTTTCTACAAGCACCAAATCAAATGGAATCAGAAACACAAGCAAATCAAAGCAATGTTGATAAGATAATACATAAAGCAACACCCTCCAGACTCCAGAGGCTTACAAAGTCCACACCGATTGTGCTGATATAACTCTCCAGATACGAATCGTCCTGCACAAGTGACAAAAACCACAATAAGACTACATGCATAACTGGAAGACTACACACGAATATTCAAATCCAAGCACAGGAAATTCACCAAAAAGAAATGCATATTAAGTTGTTCCAATCTCCCTTTCTCACGAAAGAAAAGAAAATTTGAAGGAAAGAGGGTTAGCATAATACAGCGAATCTCAGGAGAAGACACGATTTCCCAACTCCAGAGTCCCCAATCAACAAAAGCTTGAATAAATAGTCACTGCACCGCCAAAAAAGATTACAAATAAACAAAATGCGCATGTATCGTCAAAAAGAAACCAACCCCACAATCAAAAATCACAGATCGAAGAAAATCACTAGAGACAGATCTGAACGGGAAAAAAAATCAAATTACCAAGGAAGTAATACTTACTACTCAGGATTCATGACGATAAACTACACCAAGATCGGACCTTTCGGGGGTGGAATCGAACAGTAATTGAGGGTTATGTAGATCAGGGGATTTTACAACAGCGACGATGTCAAAAAAGCGGAGGTAGGTTCAATTGGAGACAACACGACACCGACAAGTTCGGGTGTGATAATAACTCAGTGTTCTGTACTCGCCGAAACTTTGTCATATGTGTTTCTAGATCCCATTTTAAGACAAAACTCTGATTACCGGAGATAGAAATGATTTCTCAGCTTTCTGTTTTTTTTTTTTTAACGCTACGTTTAGACCGGAATGAAATGCTAATATTCTATTCTTTGAAGGAAAATTTAGGGGGCGCTTGATTTATGGAGAGTAATGGGAATGAGAATAGGAATGAATACAGTGAGGAATGGTAATAGATATAATCATTATAATTATGATGATTGGTTAAGATAAAGAAATGATTACCATTACCTTTGATGGTGGTTGGTTTGTTAAATATTTTGAGAAATAAAAATTTGTTAAAAATTTATTTTATATCAAATTTTAAATATATTTTAATTAAGCATATTTTATGCACCCTATTTATAACGACAAAATATTTAAAATCAAGTATATTGCAGTATTTCATTTTCAATAGCTCTTGAAGAAAAAAATACTCCAGTATTTTCTTGCATGAACATATCATTAGTTACATAATATCCTCAAAATATAGTTTAATAATCG
>JAOTBA010000006.1:31158323-31192539 GCA_025629845.1 Erythroxylum squamatum | reverse complement strand
TACAAATACACTTCAAATAAATATTGATACAATTATAAAATAATCAATGAATTACATCTTTCCAATATATTATACTGTAGGGGCATTTTAGTCATTAATGCTGCTTTTTGTTCTGTCCATTGCAACCAAACACATTTCTGTCCTTGGGACAGAGACAATTTTTTCTGTTCTGTCCACCGCAACCAAACACTTCATTGTCTCCAAATTTCCATCTCTTCATGTTGAAGACGCTAACCAAACGCAGCGTAAATACTCTTAAATACAAGTACATATTTTTACTACTAACAAAATTCTAACTATTTGGATAATTACTTAATATTTTCAATTATTTATTCGACTTTCTTTATTGCATTCGTTTAGTTGTTACGTTTACTGTTTGTGTGCGCCAGGTAATCCTTTAAATCATGTTTTGAAATCATTAAATAGTATTAACAAAAATATGAAATCAACAAAATTTAAATGGCAATGAAATCAATGTCCAATTTGTATTTACATTGTTTATATGTGCTCCTAATTCTTTAAATCATGTTTTAATTACTTTTTGAAATTGATAAATAGTAACCAGAAAAAGGATATCAAATAAGCAATGAACAAAAGAAACAATGTTTTGAAATTAATAAATAAAATAACATTTTTCAAATGGAAATTATGTTTTTAAATTAATTAATGATAAAAAAGATATAACTAAATTTATGAGCATTTATTACTTAATGTTCTCATAAGTTTTGTTTTTTATTGAATAAAAACAGAGATCACTTCTTAACATAATTTTTTTGAATAAAACAATCTACTTGAAGAACTCCATAACCCAATAGTTACAGACAAAGCATTTGAACCCAATGCCTGAGAATCCAGCTCCATTTGCCAAAGCCAAGAATTCCTGTTTGGTTCGCTCTTTTCCTCCTGGACTTTGTGTCATCATTTGCACATCCTGTTGAGCCATACATTTGTCAGTAGCACTGTTGAGTCATGGGTGAGGACAGTGGACAAGGACGCAAAAGTTCTGTCTTCCGTCCTATTTGCTTACTGTCATCACCCATTTTTGTTCCGTCTTTAGAGGACAAGGACATAAATTTTTGTTTCTTTCAAAACTGAGGTACAAGAATTCTTGTCCTACGGACAACATAATGAAATGTCAAAAATATCCTCCCTCAATGACTCTGATGAAACCTAAAACAAATTACAAACTCCATTTTTGTCCGCATCTCTCCTGCTTCGTTTGGCTTCGTCTCCGCTGATAAAGGTGAGTATTTTTGTTTTTGAGTTCATGAATCTTCTCTTCTATTACCACTTCAATTTATGTACGCATATGTTCTTTACTTTTCCCCTTCTCTCTCTATTCTCCATAACTTGCTCATTGTCGTTGCTAGATTTGCTTCTCCACAAATGAACCTCGCTCTTCAAGCCAACCCAGCCTGCTACCATCTTTCCTCTCTTCTGGGTAAGACGCAATATTCATCCCACTATTTTTGTTTTTCTGAGATTGCTATGGGTGATGGGTTTCGATTGGGTGTGGGATTTGATTGATGGAGTTATGTTTGTGCTTTGTTGATGGATGTCCATTGGGTAAGGGATTAGGGATGGGTATCGGTTGGGTGAGGGATTGGGATTAGGTTTTGTTAATGGGTTTTTTTATTAGGGATGAGAATTCAGTGGAAAGCCATTTCCAACTCTCTAGTAGTTCCTCTTCTCTACCATTTGTTTTTCTTTTGTGGATTAAAGAACACAAATGGGATCATTGAAGTGGGTAGTTTAGGTTGAAATGTGTAATTCGACGAAATAGGAATGATGAAAAGTAGGGTTTTAAGTATGTAGGTTGATGATGAAATTGTTTGAAGTGGTTTGTAGTTGAAACATTCATATATGTTTGTTCTTTGTAGTAAGCCTTCTTCAAATAGCTAGTCAGTAAATAAAAGTTGTATGTTCTTTAGAAATCATATGAGTTTATGCTAAGGAACCCTTAGGTTTGTTCACTTTAAAGATACTTGCATAAGATTCATTAGCAAAGGTACTAAATTTATGCTTTCACCAAATGATTATATTTTCATTTTTGGTCTTTGTTGTGCATTTCCAAAAAGTTGACCCTTCAAGAATTATAAATAGATCCACTGTACAAAATTTTCCAAATGGTTTTTATTAGGAAGAGTTGTTTTATGGTTATATTACTGTGATGGGAAAGCCTCATTTTCAATTTGACTTACATACATCAATCCATTTAATTTTAATACTTGTACAGACACCTTCATATCCTGACCAAATGAACTTATTAAGAATTTTTTCAATAGCTTTTGTGATGTTAATAAGAAGGAACAAGAGAGAGCAGTAATAGACTTAAAGGCTATTTAGAAATGATATAATAGGTTATAATCTCTCAATGAAACTTAAGAACCTATTATACTAGGATTAAATTATCTATGTATAGAGATGAATGGGGTTTATTAGTCACTAAATAATAACTTTAGTGAAATCAGAATAGGGACTTTCACTCTTCCTATGATTGGAAACTTCAATTTAATAGGGACTTTCACTCTTCCCATGATTGGAAACATGACCTAATCATAGACCAAAATTGATGTTCTAGCAATTTAGTTAAAAAAACAGTTTACAGCTAATAGTCTCCGCAGATGCAATGCACATTCAGAAATGGTGTAGGGGTGATAACCAACAAAAGGGAAAATTAAAAAGTATAGGTGGCTGAGAAAAACGGCTTGTAAACAATAGGTACCAAGGAACATATGCATATATGCATATAAAGATGGAGTTCTAAGAAACATATATGCATCCGTAAATCATGTGGCATCATATTCAAATATAATCACTATTGGTGGCAGTAGAGTATCCATGAAAAAGTTGGTATTTCTAATGATATCACGTATAAGAAAAGGGATTTGTCGCTTTTTGTTTGGTAATTGGCATTTACCTTTTAACTTTGTTCATAAACTATGTAATTAAGTTGTATGTCCTTTGATACATATTTCTTCAACTTTAATGAAAATGTGGTTGAATCTTAATGATATATTGATTTTACGGACGTTTGCATTTCTTCGATATTGATTATACCCGTATGAGTTATGTTTATGAGAGGTAAAAAATGTTACTTCATCTTTCAATTATTGAGAGCTTACTATTCTATACATATTTACAAATGTAGTTTATGATCATTATATTGTTTTCTCTTTGCAGATAGTTTTTATTACAAAATTGGGGTCAATGGATCATGATGATATGTTTAGGTGTCTGGCTTTGTTTAAGCTTTGGAATGGCCAATTGGTGACGAGCTTGGGAGTTTGGGTTTCTCCACCAAAGATGTTGTTAGGACTGCAAGGATCTTCTCAAAGAATCCTCATGCTTGGAATCTTTTCTGGGGTTTAAATGCAGCTCAAATACAGGCTTATGTGCGGAGCCTCTTAGATGATGAGCTCTGACTTTATGTTTGGTTCTTTAATTTGTATGTTAATCTCAACTAGTATATGGTCATGTATACTGCAGGGGCATTTTCGTCATTACATTGTTTTCTGTTCTGTCCACTGCAACCAAACACCTCACTGTCTCCAATTCTTGTTCTGTTTCGTCTTTAGATTTTTGTCTCGTCCCGTCTCTGCATGTTGAAGATGCTAACCAAACGCAGCGTAAAGCCTTCAAATTTCATTCTTTGTCTCTCGCTCCTTCACCATCTTCTCAGTCGATTCGATGATACAAATATACCCAAACCTAAAGCCTCAAATTTCATTTAAAAATTGATGAGTCTCTCGCCTCTTCACTATCTTCTCTTCATCATCTTCTCTTCACCATATCTCGTCGTCTCCATAGATGCATGTAACTCATAAATGTAGAAATCGAGCCCTATTGATTCTCCTTAGGCGGTTACTGTGACTTTCCTTAGGCGACTACTGTGGGTAACCCATAGATGCAGAAATCAAGCCATGTAAGCAGTTTGTGTCTCTGTGATGCTTGTTTGAATTTAAATCTCTCATTCTTTCTTGAAATTACTGCTTCTCTTGTTGATCTCTTTCTCAGAGTTGTTAGAGACCCGTGTTTGTTTGTTTGGTCATCTTATGTTCTACTGTTGCTCTTTGTTCTTTGACAAGCTGTAAGTTTCTGCTACCAAACAACCTATCGTTTAGAGAATATTTTAGAGTGGTAATTTCTTTTAATGTTAATGCTAATTCTTTTGTATCTGAGGTAAGGCTTGGACTTATTGCATTAATTTTTTGATCTTCCTTCAATCTTTGGTTTTGTGATTTAGGTTGGAGTGGTAATTTTGTCTATAAAAGAAAGCATCATCTGATCATATAACCAGACAACCATTAAAGCCAGCAATTGGAACATGACGCTTTTGATCTGCAAATTCATCTCTTGCGTGGATTAGTTCACTATAATGGTTTTGGTCCTTTGTTATGCATCAATGAAATAGATGGAGGTACAGTGGTAGGGAAATCATGGATCTTTGGGATTGATATCACTGATTTCTACATCTGACTAAGAGAGAAAAAAATTAGAATGAGTTTTGGATTGAAATGTTGATTCTAGTTGTTTTAGAGTTCCAATTTGTTTTAAGGTTAACAGATAAGGATATAAGGATCCACAAGGGTAGTATTGATTAAAACATTGTCTATAACAGTTAGAACTCTATTAACAGTTGGTTATTCTTTGTAGTATTCATTTTGTTGTGTGTTATTCATGGTTTCAATATGTTAACAAATAAGGAGATAAGGATCCACTGGTATTGATTAATTAGTTTTCTGTAGTTGTTAGAACTCTATTTCATATCAATTTGTGATTTTGATAGTTGGGTTATATATACTGAAAAACCGTAACTTTTCGATTCGTTTCTAGCAAACAAAAAAATCAGAAAAATTAAGAGAACCAAAAATAAATCAACACCGAAAATTTGGTAACGTAGTTCGGAATACCTTGCCTACGTTTGCGGGGCCCTCATCCAGCTTAATAATTTTCACCGAAATACAATAGATTTACCCAAGGCTTTATTGATTCAACAGCACTCAACCCTTGACACTATCTCTCAACCTCACTTCCCGTGAAAGAATTTCACACCCAATAATACGACCGACTCGTGTTAACCTCAACAAAGGATTTTCTCAACTACTTTTGATAATAAAGATGCGAAATAAACAATCAAGTGATTAAACAATAAACAACATAATCAAAGGCATCACTTGAGATAAAAAGCAACTTCCTTAAATATGTCGCTTCATCAACGAAAGAACGGGAAGTTGACCTTCGAAAGATTTGCAGTGAGGCTTCAATGTCTTCACTAAAAATCTTTGGAGCATAGAATGTTTATGCCAGCATACTTATCGTCCCATCCAAATTCAGCAAAGCTACCACTCTCGTACAAGACGTTCTCCAAGTTGTTGATGTTCTCTTTTTCATAAAATCCAATAAACAGAGAGGTTGGTGGCCTTAAATACCCATGTAGTTGCCCAAACAAGTTCGTCCTCGTAGCCACTAAAATCACAGTAAAAAGAGCACACACATGGTCCTCGCCCACTGCCCTATTTATATCTAAAACACCCATGTAAGCCACTGCACTCTTGTATACCCAAAACAATCACATCAACTATGTAATTAATGCCTACTTCTCCTTTTTACAAAACCCACGCATCAAAGATTGACTTCTACATAGGAGATATCCACTCTTTTCCGCACAACCCAGCTACTATATGATCTTAACTTCAACAAGAGGTTCACGTATGCAACTGCAGCTACTTTGCCACTCAAGAGATTCACGCTAGAGATAGACATCTACAGTAGATAGGAGATGTGGACAATTATACACCTTGGAGATAGACTTCTACCTTAGCTTGAAGATGTGCACACGTACCCACACAATGAGAGTCCCACTTCAATTTAAATAAATGACAACCACTTCGATTCAAAAAAGCAACAGCCACTTCATTATCTTTTACCGTAATAGGAGATGTGCATGACACAAACACATTTAAGAAGAGTCCACCTTAAATGTGTTTTCTTCTATCCGTAATATCCTCATAATTCAGCATTAACACCATCCAATTACTAACATGTCCAGCAGTAAATAATTCCAATATCACCATGATGATCGACTCCAATGTAGTGTAGAATTCCTACAAGTTATATCTTATATGTCCAATTAAAATGCCAAAACTAAATAAAAGATATATACAATATATCCTAAAAATCCCCCCCCCCTCTTTTTGGCATTTTTGTCACAACTCTTGAACTCCACATAAATAATCATAATTGGACATATAAAGATTAAATTCGCAATTCATATGACAAATACTCCCCCTTAATCAAACATCAAGCTCCAAAGAACATCAAAATTATCCAAATTTCTCCCCCTGGGACGAAAAGATGCCAAAAAGCACGACGATTAGTCACGTATATACCTTGAAATCTCCCTCTGAGAGGAGCAGTCACCATAAACAATCTAATGTCTCCCCCTTGGGACAAAACAGTTATCAAAACACATAATCATAAGAATCAACAATAGATGCAGCGGAAGAATTATAAGCACGCCAAGAAGACAAATTATGACCATTCAAAATACTAAGAGATATGCCAGAAAGAGAGAGAGATACTTGAGAGAGATCCATACTGATCAGAGAGCTGAAGAGTCTTTGGTGGAGCTAAATAGAAGTCACAATGCAAACTACTAAAAAGATGGAACGACAATGGTAACATAAAAACTAAAGAACATATTTTTTTAACAGCAAAAAAATACTTCAAAAATGTAAAGCATACAGTCCCTGTGCCTCTCGAAGAAATTCAAACCTGGTCTTTTTCTTCTTCATATTATCTTTGTCATCGGTTTCTTATTTTGAAGTAACTGACTTGTCCTCTGTCTGACCAGTTTCTTTACAAACAGTAACTAACTGTGAATCTAGACAACTTCTTGTTTTTTCTTCACTACCTTTTTGTGCTTGTACTTGACCCTTTCTAACCTAAGAGTGCTTCGGTAAGGTGGGTTGCTGCTGAAAATTTAATGGAAAGTGTCTAGATTTTTTATTTTGACCCCTTCGAAATATAATTTGTAACATCTTGTAGCATCTCAGCCTTATGTGCCCAATAATTCTGCAAAAATGACACGTCGGTACAAATCTTCGATTCTTTCTCGATGTTTCTTCTTCTCGAACAGATCTGGACATATTATTTTTCTCCTCATTCACTTTAGAGCACTCACCCTTATAGCCAATGCCTTAAAGATCTCCTTTAACCTTACCAATTTTCATTAACTTTTCTAGTTTTTTTGTGCCTCCATTCAACATTCTCAATCCCCTTTTCAGTACTTAACAATTTCATTCTAGCTTCACCAAGCTCATCCGACGTCAACATCAATATCTTTTCTAACTCATGGATGGTGTTCTTTGTGGAGAGATTCTCTTCCTTCAACCTTGTAAAGTTTAGGTGTTGAGAGGAATTTCGTAGTTGTTCTCATTAATATGTAAGGCAAATATACAAGATATATATACTAAAAGTTACACGCTAATTGAGATAAGAACGAGTAACAGAATACAGGGGATCACGTAATATACAGCTATATAACAAAATTTTACATTCCTTTACAAACCTTTCATTCTTTTTACATGTTTTCACCTATTTTTCGTACATTAACTCATAGGCTTCATAAATACCTTTCTTTTTACCATCTAAAGTACTGTCATCACTGTCATAATCTGATATTGAGCTTTGAGCTAAATCATTTGCGTGTTTCTCGAAATTTCCTGAGGGAACGAAGCAGTGGCGCGCGGGGCAGTGAGAGAGGAGATAAAATAACGTTGGCCAAGAAGATAGCGTGAGCAGCTACAGCAACGGGAGAAGACTAAATATTGGGTGTTTGTAATTATTTTTATTCGTTATTTATTTTAATTTTTGTGGATTTAATCAATGCAAATATATATTATGACCATGATTTGTGTTACCTTGATTAATATGTATGAGTAAGTTTTTTTTGGGTTAAGGTTAGGATTGATATTGGATTAGGACAATTTTTGTAGTATTGGTTTTTGCTTGATTGAATGCATATTTAGTCCTAATTTAGCTTGATCAACTAAATTAAGACCTTTGATGACTGAATGTCATAACTAATGGGATTTAATTTGTTATAAAATTAATCAAGCAACATACTTGAGACTAAAGCGTAGACCAACCTTAGGATCTTGTGTGAGGATACCGAGCATTAACGCACATAATTTTAGGCTTCTTATATTGAATGCCTTTTATTCCAAATTATCTATGAACCAAGTAGGTAACTTGGATTTAGAAGAGAAGGGAATTCCTATGAACAATGAGTTCGACTCGCTTAAGTGAAGTGAATCCTAAATCAATCCACCGTTACAAGTTTCAGTGTCTAATCCAATTGAAATCCGATACCTTAGCCAATTTCTGTAATTTGATTAAGTCTAGTCGTTTTTAATTCATACTTTGCATCTTGCATATTTCCTTGATTCGCTTACTTTATTTTATTTTCAAATCAATTAATTCTTGATTATCTAGTTAATTTTGCATCGTTTAATTTAATTGTCTTGCGTGCTGGAATCTCTTGGGTACGATATCCGGTTCTTATCGTTTTATATTACTTGTCGGCGGGGTACGCTTGCCTCTAGTTGGTCTAGATAGAATTTAATTTATATTGCTTTGTTTAGACCGCAACAATGAGCAGATTCATGATGTTGTTTTTTCATGGTTGGAAAAAAATCGAGTCTTCTCCTTAAAGTCAACAAAAGATGAACTAGTACTTTTATATTAAAGGATTCATTTTGTTGAGTTAGACCAAAATTTTTAAATTTTCTTTAAATGAGGTCAATGATTTAAACACTTTCTCATTCTTTTACTCTATCAACTCGAGACAATCTGATAAGAATTTGTATAATTTTGACCAAATATATATTATAATATTTATAATTTTATTAATTTATCGATTAGTTAATAAGTAATTTAATTTATAAGTCTTGTAGCATTATTCCTTTAATAACCCCTTCTATAACATTAATCACATATCATAGAAGCACATTCAGTTAGCACTTAAATCCTCGTATCTATTTGAGGTGAGACAAATTATAGTTGATTTTTGTTCCCTTAATATAATTTCAAAATGTTGAATAACAAGAGCAAAGACGATCTTCAATTGTTTGTTGGAAATAATAACAAGTTTAGAGAGTAAATATTATTAGGTTGTGTACATATGAACGTTTATTACAACAAACCGTCAATACAAATTAAAGAATATGATAAAGAAGTCAAATAATGTCGAAGTTACAAAATAAATAAATTGCGAAATAAGCATACAAGTGAAATCTGAAGTTTTGTCTACGATTAAAGTATTTAAACGAGGGGCGGAATGCTTTGTTCGTTTCTGAAGAAATTAGTAGGATCGATAGCAGTCTTGACTCGTACCAACTTGTCGAAGTTATCTCCGTAATACTTTTTGCCCCAAATGCTTGCTTTTGCGTAGCTGGTTTGACCAAGAACATTATTGACTCCGATGTCAAGATCCCTGTAATTAATATAAGCTCCTCGAGGATTTTTGGAAACATAGGGAGTCATGCGGCTATATAGTTTCCTGATCCAGCTTATATGTCTTTGAGATGCCCTGTTGGTATCTTCATTCCAAGTTGCGAAGTAACCAATTTTGTATAAATATCCAGCTCTGTGTGCAAATGGGACGCTGCTTTCTGGTACCCGGCTCATTCGTCCTCCATAGGGCACCATATACATAAACCCTAAGTCGTCCACTTCATAGAACCTTTTCCACAGCCTCTCCAAGGCATCTTCAGGAATGGCTTCCTTCACGTAGTCCGATTTTGACTTGGTTCTTGCTTTAAGCAGAGTACGAGTAAGTAAATTATCCAAGGAGGTATTGGCTGGAAATCCTGCAATGTTGAGGATAGACTCAGCCCAACCCATTTCACTGCAATCTTCTTTAACCAAACCCAGCTCTGGGAACCTCTCCTGCATCAGCGGAAGAAGCTCGTTGATGCCTCCCAGAAATAAGCCGAAGAAAGTTGCTTTCACGGAATCGCTTCCCACTTCACTGGCGTTTGTTTTGCCCATGACGGATAATATGTAAAGTTCGTCGGGAAGCTTGTTTGCAACATATTGCCAACGGTGGACAATTTTGATGGCATTCTGTTCCAGGGTTCTCGGGACGGTGAATAGAGTCACTGTAGAAGGAACTGAAACAAGATTCACCTTCCATGCGATGACGACGCCAAAAGTGTTTCCTCCGCCACCTCTAATGGCCCAGAAAACATCTTCTCCCATAGAGGCTCTGTCCATGAGTCTGCCATTAACATCGATCAACTGTGCGTCGATGACTTGATCCGCGGCAATTCCGTATTTACGCAACAGAGGGCCATAGCCTCCGCCGCTGATGTGTCCCCCAATTCCAACACTGGGGCAAACCCCTGCTGGAAATGCAAGGTTTCTGCTTATCTGAGTGATCTTATAATAAAGCTCGCCAAGTGATGCACCTGCTTGAACCCATGCATTGTTGTTTGCTACATCCACGTTTATGTCCCTCATATTAATCATGTCAAGTACCACGAAGGGGACAGCAGACACATAAGATAGGCCTTCGTAGTCATGGCCACCACTTCGAATTCTAAGTTGCAGCCCGTGCTTTCGACAACAGGAAATGACGGACTGGATGTGGGATACAGTTGTTGGCGTTACAATGACGAGAGGCTTTGGGGTGGAAGATGTATTAAACCTGAGGTCCTGTAGAGTAAACTGCAGGACAGACGAGTAAGACGAATTTTGCGGGGTGTAAATGAGGTTGGATATCGAGGAGGAATCTTCCGAATTTTGGGAAAGGCATTGAAGGAAGTTGGTATGAGCTGGGTAGTGATGGAGGCGAGCTGAATCAATTATGCAAGGGAATGAGAAGAGGAATAGCAGAAACACAAATGGCGAATAACTCAGAGAAGCCATTGATTGATCTCTATGTTTAACTTGGTTGCTGGGATGATTGTGATAAGCAAGGTGGTGTTCTATTTATAGGCCGCTTGCAGATGATGTGTAGGACGAGTCTTGGCGGCTGGCGGCATTCATGATGTTGATTGCTCTCAGCCACACGGTAAATGGAAATAATCAATTCTTTCATTCACATTAAAGTCAGCAAAAGCCGGACTGACGTCACTTCCTGGCTCCTGCACTACGACGCATATGGTATAAAATAATACTTGAAAAAGATTTATTTTGTTAGTTGCATTTACTTTTCCTCATTCTTTGAGTCGAATTCTAAAGAATGTCAACTGTTAAAATGTTTTCCACTCCTTTTACTTAATCAACACCCTTTGGATAAGATTTCAACGATTTATATTTTAGTTTTTCTCTTTTAAACTTTGTTTGCCTTTACCACCAAACACCGTGGCATTTTCAATTCACTAACTTCACTTTTTCTTCCTGTGTTTGAATACAGCGGCATTACGCACTCTATATATCACCAATGCGATATATCATATTAGTAAACTCTTCCACATGGTATCATTTTGGAAGTTCGACATGGACGAAAATCATACATTCACATTCGTACTATAAATTCTTTTGGTCCTAAATTATTATACGAAAAGATCATATTTTTACTGAATAATTTGAGTATATATCGCCTGATTCGTTCACCGATAATCGTTCACCATACGTCATGTGATATTATAAGTATATTCACTAATATGAAAATTTTTCATATGTGATTGGTGAAGAAGATCGAACAAGTGCAAAGCTTAAACAAACACTCTAATAGAAATATTCCAGCTTTTTTTTTAGATTCAATAAACTAGTGTGGCAACGGATATTGTAGCTACAATTTGGTGCCATACGTAATTTATTTATTGACCAAGTTGACGTTCTAGTTGGACTACAATGTTGTGAAAGAGTTGGTGAAAAGCCCGAAGGGGGTAGTAGTTTCGTAAACTTTTCGATTCATTTCTAGCAAACGAAAAAATAAAAAAAAATAGGAGAACAAAAAATAAATCAACACCACAAATTTGGTAATGCAGTTCGACACATCTTGTCTACGTCTGCGGAGCCCTCATCTAGTTTAATAACTTTAACCGAAGTACAATAGATTTACCCAAAAGTTTTACTGAGCTGACACCACTCAATCTTTGACACTATCTGTTGGCGCTTATTTTTTGGTTTCCCGCCTTTTGTCTATTTATATTTTATTTTTCGCAATCAAAGAGATCTCCGCAGCCCTTTGCCACTTGTTGTAATTATCCCCATTCAACTTCTGTGTAGCAAGACTGTGATTCGAATAGTCCGAACTATGAATGTACAATTCACTATTAACATCAACTACAGTGGAAAATGGCGATTGAACTTCAGTAGACATAGTCGAAGAAACTTGAACAACCAACGCTCAGAATCAATGTATACCAAAGTCGCAACCAGAATTCAGCAACACATTCAACAATGCAACAGAAAAAAAACGTTGAAGAGATTGCACCTGGTTATGGCTCTGATACCATGATAAAACCTGAAGATTGAGATGAACAAAGTAACGAACTTAAGCTCTCGTCATGTTGAGAGTCAAACTTTATTTCCAGAATCTTGTAAAAGAATCGTATTTAGCTCTTTTAATAGAGTCCCCTTTTTTCAGTTAACTGTCAAAGCAAGAGAAAACTACTCTAACACAAGCTGAGCTGTCCAGCTAAAAATCAGAACCGAAAAAGATAAAAAGAAAAAAATAAAATATAAATAGACATAGGGCAGGAAACCAAAAAATAAGCGCCAACAGTTGTCCTTTTCCTCGGTGTGGTAAAAAAATTGTTGACAAGGTAGAACAACAAGAACGTAAAAGATGCAAATTTCAGGCTCGAATCATTATATTGCATTCTTGATGTTAGCATTCCTCCTAGTGATCAGCCTGTTAGTGTTAGTAAACAGCTCACTAAGTTCATCCAAACCTACATCCGAAGGGGTAAGATGGGGAAGGTAGCTAATGCCACATAGGCAGGTGGTTAGAAGTTAGTTACGGAGAGAGATTGTGAGAGGGTGCAGAGAATATAGAAGAATCTGTATAAAGAGAGGGGGGTATTATTCTTCTTCTTCGAATATAGCTACTATATTGGCCTAGAACTATTTTCCCGGAGGTAGACTACTGTTATACCCTACTGATTACGTAAATAAACAATCTCTATTGCTATTCCTATCAATTGGTGCTTTCATTGAGAAACCAAGAGGATAGAGATTGTATGCAAACCAGAATGGAGGCTAGAGTATCCGCAGTAGAGGCGTCCCTTAGGAGACAGGAATCATCCCTCTCAACCCAAGAGGGAATGGTTAAATTGCATGACACCACCTTGAAGGACCTACGTACGCAGCTCAATACCTTGATGGCTAGTGTAGAGACATTGGCCAAATCTCAAAATCTATTGCAGTCGGAGTTCAGAGATGGGTTTCAGACGTTGTTGGCGAAGAACTCGCAGAAACAGAACGTGAGTGAAGGAAAGGTACCACCGATGTTTACCCACCATGAGCAAGCATCTTCTTCAACTGGAAACGATAGACCTGCGCATTCCGCATCACACTCCGAGGGTGGTGACAGACCCGTTGGTGGCTCACAGGGGTTCGATAACCATCGAAAAAATGAGCACGTCTCTTCAGCAGCTGTAGAATGTGCATGGGAGGAGTATAGAAATGCAGCACGTTGGGTCGACCTTCCGACGTTCCACGGTGACGACCCATTCGCATGGGTACGCGAGCTGAATCATATTTTATGATTCACGAGATTCCTCCTGAGCTACATTTGCCGATGTTCTAGATTTGTATAGAGGGAACAACACTATATTGGTTTATGACTCTACATGAGTTCGATCCACGCATGAAATGGGAGAGGTTGAAGCGTTCTTTGTTTAAACATTATGGGGGTAAGGACGAGGGTGATCTGATAGAACAGTTGAAATTAGTTTCCCAGCGAGGTTCGGTGGATGAGTATATTGATGAATTTGAGAGAGTTGCATCACAGATTGGTCATTTTCCAAAAGAGTGGTACATGAGTTGTTTTTTAGGGTTATGTGAAGAGGTGAAGAACAGAGTTCGAACCCATGATCCCCCTACTGGAGCTCAACTTATTTCTATCGCAAGGAAAGTGGAGAGGGAATTAGTTGGTGAAGGGGTGATTCGGCCAGGAGAAGGAAAAATAAAACCTGGAAGCTTTCATTCCAGTTTTGGGTCTCGACTAAGTAATTCCAGCACTCACCGTCTAGTTCAGCCATTCCATGCAACTTAGAATACTAAGAATAAAGTAAGGGAGTTACCTAACAAGAACCAAAGCACCACCATTGAAGGTCACCGACCTAGGAACTCAAAATGGAGGGGAATGAGGAATTTGACTTATGAACAACTTATGGAGAGAAAGGCAAGGGGTTGTGTTTCAAGTGTGGGCAGACTTTCGGTCCACTCCACCGATGTCCAGATAAAGAATATAGGCTCATTATTTGGGAAGGTGATGAATCAGACGATGGTGTGAATAACCAAGAAGAGCCAGTGGTAGAGGAACAATAAGAAGATTGGGAGTTAGTGTGCAATTCTGTGGAGTTCAGGGTATTAGGAAAAGATCAATCCTCATCTCCGAAGTTGATGGTTTTAATAGGTAAACTAAATGAAATGCCTATTGTGATCATGGTTGATAGTGGAGCTAGCCATAACTTTGTGTCCAGAAGGTTGGTTCAGGCTATGGGTATTGCTGTTACTTCCACTAGAACTTTCGATGTTAGGTCGGGGGATGGACTTCGATCCTTCTCACAAGGTGTTTGCAAGGAGATTAAACTGGAGTTGAGTGGAGAAGAGTTTAGTATGAATGAATATGTATTTGACACAGGAGGGCCGATCTAATTCTAGGTGTTGCATGGCTAGAAACACTGGGGGTGGTAAAAGTTGATTGGAAGAAAATGTGCATGTCATTTGATCGAAAGGGATTAGAGGTTACCCTGCAGGGAATCAACGTGCACACTTCGTCTCCTCATGCACTACAACAGATTTTGAAGCATCAGGAACTGGAAGTAAAGGGACTGTTGTGATCTTTAAGAATTGGAAGAACCTTATCTAATGAGATAGGCACTTTGGATGAGGGTCAACGAGAGGAGTTAAATGTTGTCTTATTCAGGTTTGGGTCGGTTTTCTAAGAAATTAAGGAATTACCACCAAGGAGGATACATGACCACACAATTAACTTGAAGGACGAGGCAGAACCAGTGAACATTCGTCCTTATAGACATGCACACCATCATAAGTATGAGATTGAGAGGCAGATCCGGAATTTATTGGAAACAAGAGTTATAAGGTTAAGTATCAGCCCTTTTTCAAGTCCCGTTATTCTTGTCAAAAAAAGGATGGATCATGGCGGATGTGCATTGACTACCGAGCTCTAAATAAGCTCACAGTTCCGGACAAATTCCCTATTCCAGTCGTGGATGAGATGATGGAGGAGTTACATGGGGCTAGATACTTTTATAAGGTGGATTTAAGGTTAGGTTTTCATTAAATCAGAGTTAGGGAGGAGGACACTTATAAAACAATTCAAACCCATAAGGGGCATTATGAGTATCTAGTGATGCCCTTTGGTCTCATGAATGCCCCAGCTACATCCAATCCACCATAAACTCAATTTTTAAACCTCTATTATGAAAGTTCGTCATAGTCTTCTTTGACGACATTCTGATTTATAGCGCAGATTCGAATCAGCATTTGGAGCATTTAGCTTGTGTGTTGCAATTGCTACTGGATAATCAGTTAATGGCAAATCAGAATAAGTGCATTTTTGGACAACAATCGTTGGAATACCTAGGCTACATTATTTCCTATGTAGGGGTAGCAATGGACCCTTCGAAGATCAAAAACGTTTTGGAGTGGCCTCAAGGGGTGAGAGGATTCCTCGGACTCACTGGATACTATCGAAAATTTGTCAAAGATTATGGAAAAATTGTCAAACCTCTTACTGAACTCACAAAGAAAGAAGGTTTCAGCTGGGGAAATGAAGCTCAAGAAGCTTTTGAAGAATTGAAAAAAAGATGACTTCAGCACCAGTCTTAGCTTTACCCTATTTCTCCAAAGAATTTTCCCTTGAGTGTGATACTTCAATGAGAGGTCTAGGTGCAGTCCTCGTCTAAGAGGGTCGTCCACTAGCATTTTTCATCAAGGATTTGGCCGAATTAACTTACTCTAAGTCAGTTTATGAGAAAGAAGTGATGGCAGTAGTAATGGCTATTCAACATTGGAAACACTTTCTAATTGGGAGGCATTTCAAGGTCTATACCGACCATAAAAGTTTGAAGCATTTACTGGATCAGCGAATTCCCTCTATAGATCAGCAATGTTGGCAAGCTAAATTGTTGGGGTTGGATTTTGAGGTAATATATAGAACAGGGAAGCAAAATGGGGCAGCAGATGCTCTATCGAGGGTTGAAGATGACAAGTTATTGTTTTCAGCGATTTCAGCTCCATTTTGGCTTGATATGGATGTAATACGCCGGGAGCTCAAGGAGGATTCTAAGCTGAACTCACTTATGACAACACTCAAAGAAGATCCTAATTCTAAACTTAATTTCCACCTAAGGGACGGTTTACTATTTTACAAAAACGGATTAGTCCTCTTATCCACTTCAGTGTTAATCCCTCAATTTCTACAAGAGTATCATGCGTCACCTTCCGCGGGGGGGCACTCGGGTTTCCTCAAAACCTACAAAAGGTTAACTTGTGGACTATTTTGGTTGGGAATGAAATCCTCCATTCAGAAGTTTATGCGTGAATGTGTTATTTGTCAGAAAAATAAATACTTGGCAATGTCTTCAGCAGGTCTATTGCAGCCCCTACCTATACGTAAACTGATTTGGGAGGAAGTTTCAATGGATTTCATTACAAGGCTTCCTAAATCTCACAGTTACGAAGTTATATTAATGGTAGTTGATCGTTTATCTAAGTACGCCCATTTCTCACTCCTCAAACATCCATACACTACTAAAACTGTGGTTGAAACATTCATCCGAGAGATTGTGAGATTGCATGGAGTTCCTAGCTCCATATTAAGTCATAGAGACCCACTCTTCACTAGCAATTTCTGGAAAGAGTTGTTCAAGTTACAAGGGACAACATTGAAGATGAGTTTCTCTTACCATCCACAAACGGATGGACAAACCGAAGTGATTAATAGGTGTCTAGAAACCTATCTTTGTTGCTTCACCTCCAAACAACCTAAAAACTGGTCTCATTGGTTAGCATGAGTTGAATATTGGTATAACACTAACTACCATGTTTCGACTGGGCAAACTCCTTTTGAAGTTGTCTATGACCGTCTTCCACTTACCCTGCTGAAATTCTCTCAAGGTGAAACTCAAGTGGAATCAGTAGCTTTAGCCTTGGTTGATAGGGATGAAGCTTTATGCCAACTCAAAAACAACTTAGTGCGAGCACAGTCCATAATGAAGAAATCAACAGATAATGACAGAAGAGAGGTACATTTCCAGGTAGGTAACTTGATCTTTGTTAAACTAAGGCCACATAGATAGCTCATGGTGGCAAGAAGGATCTGTCCTAAGTTATCAGCAAGATATTATGGGCCTTTTAAGATCATTGGGAAGGTGGGACATGTTGCTTATACACTACAACTCCCTTCTTCATCCAAGGTCCATCCGATTTTCCATGTTTCTCAGCTGAAGAAGGTCTTGGACAACCACCCGATTAAGTACAGCCTACCTCAAGGGTTGGAAATGGACCAGGGAGATTTGGCTGAACCAGAGGCGATCTTAGCTTCACGCCTGTCTAAGTCCAAGGGCAGAAGCATTCTCCAGTGGCTTGTTCGATGGAGAGACAAACCAGCAGAAGAAACAACTTGGGAAGACTCAGAATTCATCAAAAAGCAATTCCCTTCCATCCATCTTGAGGAAAAGGTGTCTATTGAGGAGGAGGGAATTGTTAGCATTCATCCTAGTGATCAGACTGCTCCTAGTGATCAGCCTACTAGTATTAGTAAACAGTCCACTAAGCCCATCCAAACCTACATCTGTAGGGATAAGATGGGGAAGGGAGCTAATGCCACATAAGCAGGTGGTTAGAAGTTAGTTATGGAGAGAGATTGTGAGAGGGTGCAGAGAATATAGAGGAATCCGTATAGAGAGAGGGCGGTATTCTTCTTCTTCTTCTTCAAATATGACTACTATATTGGCTTGGAACTATTTTCCAAGAGGTAGACTACTGCTGTACCCTACGGATTACGTAAATCCCTATTGCTATTCCTATCACTTGATCTGTAATTGGATTCAATTTTAAACATGAAGAGCAAAATCCATCTTGTATTTATGTCTTGCAAATGCAGGTTATCTTGCTTGTGCATGTTGCTTGGGCACATGAGCAATTGTCTTTGCTTAACCAGTTTCAGCAAGCAATTTTGGAGATAGCCTTTATTTGTACTTAACTGAAAGATGTTAAGTTGTTCTAGATATGGAAAGGTTAGACAGCCTAAATCGTGTTCTTGAATGTCTTGATTCCGATTATTTGTTATTCAATTTATAGCTTCATTCTATTATTGTCGTAGGGAGGATGAAAAAGATAATCAAGGTCAATATGAAAAATAAGTCTTCTTTATACATACTTTATTTTGCACTCATTAATAAGATACGGTAAATACAACTTTATTTGTTTTTTACAGTTAAGGTATTTTTAAATCCTAATTTTTAATTTAGACCAAATTTTACAAAAAAACTGAAATTAATAAAATAATGCTATTAACTATTATAATAAGTGTTACCAATGAAACGATACATCTTTTAGGCTCACAAATGCTTCTAATTTGTTTAGGATGTTCGTTGCTATTCATTAAAAAACTTAATTAAGGTATATATTTTTTATTTTTGTTACTTGTTAAAAAATAATCATTATTTTACTTGTTAATTTTAGGATGATCGTTAGTTTTGTTGTTTTACAATTAATTGATGTGATCAATTTAGAAGAGTTTATAATTTGAATTCTAAGTCAATATATGAGCACAACAGAGTATAAAAGAAATTAGAACACGTTTGAGTTAATCCATTTCAAGAAAAAGAATAGATTTAAACACAAAAGATAAAACAACTTAGCCTTGTTATATACAATTTAAAGTTTCAAAAAAGGTATATTATTATCATTTATTGTTATTATAAAGTTAAATATTTTTTTGTAATTTCTTAATTATTATATTTTATTTGTTTAATGAAACTCTTAATAGAACAAGTAATTTTATAGATCTAATTTGCCTTAATCATATCAATCTTTTAGGAGATTAAGTTTATGAAATTATCGAGTTTAATAGATGAGAGTGAATTAAAAGATAATCTTAAATAAGAAAATAGTATTTGGTAAAATAAATTTAAATAATAGTGATAATAAGACTCTTCTTAATAATAAAGACTTTGTTTCAAATAAGAATTGTACAATACAATTTAAGTGAACTTGCAATTGAATAAAGTTATAATTTTTTTTTCTTTTCTTTTAATTTCAATTGTATTTAATGAATATATCAAATTATATAACTATATAGAAATATAAATATAAATCTTTTAACTATGAACATTTTGTTTTAAATTTTACTTATAATTGGTTAGGAATAACTTTTTTATAATATTTATGTAATTATGTAACTTTATTATTCTTTTTATTTAATTTTTGAATGTAGTTATTTTTTATGATATGATAAAGTTGGAATATGTTCAATATTTTGTATTTTTTTATTTTATATTTATATGATAATTAAACGATCCTTTTTAATATTATTTGCAATTATTGTCTATATGTAAAATAAAAAATAATATTAATAAAAATAAACTAATTATTTTTATTTCAAAATTTTATTATTATGATGTTTAAAGATAAAGTTAATATAAAATTAAAAATTACATAGCACAATATATTAAAAAATAATTTTGTAATTTTTAAAAAATTGAAGAGTTATTATATATTTTTTTAAAATTATTGAAAAAGACATTCGGTATTAACCAATACTATACCATATCGTGCTAAAATCAAATTCGATAATAATACCTGTACAATATTTATAATAAAGTTTCAGATTACCAAAATAACAATCTAGCTTTTAACCTTTTTACCCTAAATTTTAATCAAGACCATTCAAATCTGACCTTGCAGTAGCTTGATAAAAGTTTTCAAGCTCATTTAACAAGCTAAGAGTCAAGCCTATATATGTTGGAATCAACATACAAATGACATATGTAAAATAAAAAATACTTTGCAATTCTTAGATATTCAGCACAAGATACTAATAATTGTTTTGAGCCATTTAATAATAGTTTTAAATGATATAGCAGGAATTCAAACCTCGACGTTTGAGCCTCGAAAAAGACGACGAATAACACAAATGTAATGCTCTATCAATTAATATAAGATAGTACATTAAGAAATTTATACGCAATGGACTTAAAAAACAGGGCATTTTGAGACAGGATTGCACTCGAGGTGTCAATGACTAGCTTGAGGACTTGGAACCGGTCAAATGGCAAATTTCATTTGACAATTTGAAGAATTGTTTCGCTGCAAGAATGATTCTTACCAGGAATCCGATTTGGATTTTACGTTTCCCATCAGCCGGCCATTTGTGACAGTTAGTTTTGGCGCTTATAAATTAGTTCCCCCTAGTCATCCACCAGAGAATAAAACCCTTCGGGTATCTGAAAATTGCACGACCATAATAACGCTATACTCAACCCTAGCAGTCAGAACGTTTGAGCTCATACCGCGTATGTATGTTGATGTGCCAACGATTAAGAAAATGAGAAGAGTCAGCTGCTTGCAGTCACAAAGATTTATATTGCTCGATCAACCGAGAAGCATGGAGGCGTGATGTGGGAGTCACAGTGCATCCCAGGTTCTGTAGATATGCGATCTACGATCGAACATGTTAATCCATTCGTGTAGTAAACTTGCCTATAGTAAAAGGGAAAGTAGTACTGTTATTGCCTGAATTATGAGACTCACCTGTTTTAATGTTGCACTTGATGAACTCATTGAATTCTCGATCCTAAGTTTCTGGAAATGCTCCTGGAAGGCCAAGTATATTGAGATCAAATATCCAAAAGAATGAGACAACACAACAGTTAGAACAGTCGCAGAACCTGTTTTTCTCGCATTAGATGTGCACGTTCATCTGCCGGAATTTGCTCCCATCTCAGAACCTACAAGGCATGGACAAATCTCCAGCTTTTAACACAGTATTTGTCAAGAACGTAAAGAGGTCTTAACATGTCAAGTCAGATGATTTTTTTTAATGGTTGAATCATTTGGATATTGACAAATGACTCCAGAAATTCGAGAACATTCTTACATATTCTGCGTATTGAAACGCTTCTTCGGAGTTCAAGGAAGACTTCAATTCTCGCAAAACATCCTGCAAAATTATTTAGGAGCTAATTCATAAGACACACAAATAGTGAAACCTGAAATCATCAGACGCTAATTAATCAAAATATTGAAGGCGTATTGTTTTCGAGGGATAGCGTCTGACCTTGTGTTTGTTTTTCTTCATTCTCAATCGTTCATCAATGACAAAGCCAACCTGGAGAAGAAGACATCCAATGATAATGAGGTTCAAAATGCTTTCAAATAGCCACTTTTTCAGTACAAACCTCAATGAATCAATGACTATTCGAAGAGAACATAAAACAAAAGCTTGTTAGCAAGGTGTGAAGGGCTGGAATGTTTACCTTGTCAAGCAACCTCTTAGGGTTATGGAATGCTTTCTTCTTGGCCCACTGATGGAACAAGTGGGAAACAGCTGATCTATCTTCAACGGCGAATCTGTAAGACAGTGAATGAGACGACAGCGAACTATTTGCTGCAATGAAGTACTATCAAGCAACGACAGACATGAGTTTCAAACTATTCAGAACTCTAGGAACCTTTTCAAGAAATAATTCCCATTGAGTGCATTGACTGCTTCTGCGGAGTCCGTTCCAGGCTCGATTATGTCACCATTCGGAGAATCGTTCGAGTTTTCTGGATCAGCTGGTTGCTTTCCTCTTGGTAGATCAGTAGGAGAATCCTCGGTTTCTTTCAGAATATCTCGTGGTTTTGTTTGTAAGTCTTGCATGCATACTTTAGCCTGTCATTGATATCAATTTAGACCACAAAATGAGTGAAATAGAAGTTACGGCCATGAGATCGCAAGTGAATAGGAGCTCTTTGGGCTCTTAACCTTTTTATTTGGACCCTGAAAATGAAAAATAAAAACTTAAAGCAGACATGCACCTGAATCTCTCTAAGATGATCTGGAATCTCCTTGAGAAATCGTGAAGGTTGAAGCATCTGATCAGATACTAGTTATTAGTCAAATAGTGGATGAACAAACTATCACCGGTAGCGCATGAAGATCAAACCTGCCAATTTGAATCCATTGCGACATACAGAATGAAGAGCTTTTTTCGAGCTCTAGTCATTGCAACATACAGTAGACGTCGTTCTTCCTGCAAATTTATAAATGATCAGCTAACTGAGGACCTCAATGACGATCATTGGTGGAACAATTAAAGAATACTTTCTCATGGAAGACTAAGCTTACCTCAACTGAGGTCCCATTTTCCTTTGCAATACCATTAAAATCATGCAACAAAGGAATCTCTGATTCATTTGCCTGTGTCATTAATGTGGATTAGTTATCGTGACAACTAACGCTGAACCAACAAAGTTTACAAGCAACATTCAAATACATAATCATCATATTAGATATGACCCGACTAGGGATGATTTCAAGTCACAAATACACTATAATGCATGCAATTTTATTTGGCTAACTGAATCGCTAATTAAATTACATCCGTGAACAGAAAGGTAGAACAAATATAGATAGCAACAACTAAAGTACCTTTACTATGAAAACAATGTCCCACTCCAAGCCTTTTGACTGCATGGTGAAAAATGAAAATGATCAAGATTAAAGAAATAATAAGCCATTTAGACAATGTCAATAAGTGATTCAGTCTCGGTAAAACCTGATGAATGGTGGTTAAGGTAATAGAATCTTTGTTATCGTGTCTCCTAGAACGGAAGTTTTCCTTCTCACGCTCTGTTATGTAGTCAATAAATGATTTGAGTAGATCAACACAGCCTTTCTTTTCTTCTATTTCACCTTCTTCGCCTTTTCCAGCGAAATGTGTTGATAAAAAATCAGACACATCATCTAATAAATAGTGAAGAACCTGCAAGGTGGTTGACCAACCCAAACAGTTATCTATATAAAGAACTCAATTCAGGAGTTTGGACTTGCCAAAGCCCTTGAGCTAAATCAGAAAGCTGATTCTCTATCTGAAACTGAGCAGCTGGTGTCTTGGAGCCCACCTCCTAAAAGATTAAGGGTTAATATTGATCGTGCTGTAGTTAAAAGATACTGGTGGCGAAGTGTTTAATTCTTAACCATACAGGCCTTTGGATTAGAGGTTTTCCTTGTAAAATAGGTGTGAAATATTCCACAAGCCGAGCTTTGGGGTACCTTGACAGATTTAAACTTCGCTTTGGAGTTTTGGTTTTCATTTTGGTGGCAATCATCATTATTAATGATTATGATTATTATAAATAATAAAAAAAATATTTTTTATTAAATAATTCCCTCACAGAGAGTTGTTTTTCTGTCATTGTGAAACTCATCCTGCACTGCCCTTAGTTTTTTGAATCTAACGTATCTTGACAACTTTTGTGAGAGGGTCGCATCCAACATAATTACAGCGGGTTTTTTCCACACGATTTAGGTGTTTTTCATTTGCAAGAAACCCCAAAGGATTTACACGACAATTTAAGTATATGGACATAAGACCCCCGCGCTTGTAATGTTGGTTAATTGTTGAATAAACTCTACTTTTTAACTAACATAGAAAAGAATTCAACATAGACTAATATTGGAATGAAAGGAAGGTTGGCCTAACGGGAACTATCATTCTCATTTATCCATCAACTTTTTATAAAATCGGCAGTAAGCATTGTGCTATGAAATATTAAGGATTAGCAATGTTTAATATCTCTACCCAAGGATTTAATCTTAATCTATTAACTTGATCAGTTGGATCGGATTTTTATGGTGGCAAATAATATTGAGTTTTGCGGTATAAAATTGCTCCAGCAAAAGGTACTTACAGATCTGATGTCATTGTCCTCGTTAAGCAGTTTTCCTCCATCAACATCAACCACCGCCCTTTGCTCAAGAAGGTATTTCTAAAATAAACAATCAAATAGTGAACGGTTAAGCCCTGGTCATAATGTTTATATACAATAGATAATTCAGCATCAAAGCTATCCCCCTCGAGTAGAATCAGGACGAGTAATGGTAGCAGCAATACAAGCCAATTTACAAATAAATACCAATTTTATTATTTCATAAAGAAATCAACCAGAAAATTGAGTCAAGGGAGGCAAACCTGAGGTACCATATTCGCCACTGATGTTATGACAGCTGAAATTGAATGTTCCTGAAAATATTAATTGGTTAGCCAAAACTCATCTGGGTACACGGGGGAAACTTTTGAAGGGAAAGTAGCAGTGGCACACAATCAATGTAATAGCATGGAATCTATAAGTACCACTCCAGAGGAAAAGACTTGGAAAAAAAAAACTACGAGAAATTTCGACACTTGAAAATTGATAATGGCATTAAATAAAGTCCAATTCTGGGCAGTAACCAGATTCAGATAGTAAAGGTTCGTTTGAGACATTTTCTTCATTTGTATTTTGTTGATTACTGAAATGTGGGAATTGAAACAAAAACTTCTTCAAACAAAATTCTCAGCAGTTGTAAGTAACTCAACAAGTAACTAATTGATATTAGAAATGATAACTATACCCTATGAACAAGTTTTGATATCATCTCTAGTGTTGATAATACTTTGCGCCCCTGGGTGAGTTGACTCCTGTGACCAGTGATAGCATTTTAGATGTAAGAAAACATATTTCAGTTATATCGGTCATAATGTACAGTGGCAAAGCAAGAGGAAGATATCAAGCTGTAACTTGCTACGCAGATAACTTGTTACCATAGTTTCTTAAATGACTTGTTACGCTTTAGATGTTTTGCCAACTTAACAACTGTATAAGGTTCTCTTTTTTGTCGCATTATTACTGTCTGCTACAGCATTAATGAAGCACTTGTGTCAATAAGAAATAAGATACATATGAAATTGAAAATTTTCATTGCAACTTGTTTCATCGGCTTCTCAGCCCCGTCAAACTTATTCAGTTTTCTCTGACAGAAATATGTTAAAGGATATATTTGATCGATATCAGAAAATTGAGGAAATTTTGATAAATAAGAACCTCCTGAAGGTACCAGAAATCTTTGCATTAAAAATATCGCGTGAAGCAGATATAAAGCTGCATCTTCTAATTGTTGATATCTTTTCAATATGGTCTATAACCTGCAAAGGAAAAAGAGAAGAAAGATATGATGAAAAAGCTTTACGAAGTGGAAATAATTATCAACTACAAATGTACAACGACAAGAACTAGCAAAATCATAAGTGCATACCCTCCTCTTTTCATCCTTTTCAAAGGGAAGCAGGGCCTTGAAAACTTGTCGATATGGGCCATCATCACAGCCAGGAAGTGTGGTTCTAAGCATAGCAATAATCGCTTTAACTACCTGCTAGATTACACATATTTAACAAACAGCATTAACTTAAAAAGTTTCTTCACGTGCATGCAAAAGGGGACAGAGAACTAGTAATAAAATAGAAAATAAAAATGTTAGATTATGACTGTAACTATCTTGCATTTTCATGTCTCATACCTAACGTAAACATGATTCGTTGTAAATTCAGACGAATGCATTAACGGTGTACCAAGCTCCAAAGACAACAAAATAATAAACATTGACTACAATAGTTTAATTAACATTTTCCAACTGTTGCGTGTAAAGAAAACTCTGAAACTTCTAGTTTTTTTACCAACAGCTCTGCCTTAGCTCGACTAGAAAACAGAAGCCACTTTCATCCTCCATGTATACGGTCAAAGTTCAGGAGAACAGTACGAATTTAGCAAAAACCGACAACCAAAGCATTGAAAAGTATCATGGTTGATGATCATATGAAACATTAAGCAACAGAAAAGACGTAAGCTACCTTTTTCCTATAGAAGGCAACACCATGAATGTTGAACGGTATTTTCCTGTCACGAAATGCTAATTGGAACACTTTCCCTGATACCTGTAGAAAAAGAAGTCAAAGAGTCATTACCAGTCAGCAGCGACATGTATTTTCTGTAATGGCTTTCGTGGTGGAGAATAATCCTTACCTGCCGCCTGTAAAGAATGGCTATTTCACTATAGGAGGGTTTAGAAATCGAACCATCGGATGTAATTTCTAAGATCTTGTCAACGACAAATGCACATTGTGCTTGCTCAGTTTGACATTCTCTGATAATTATCTGTATATTCAACGCATATCAAGCAGAAATGATTTTATCAAAAGGAATTTGAGGATGGAAAATTTTCAAAATATGGTAAAATACACACATATGCTCATGATACCTTAGATCCAGAAGAATTGTCGGTGCAAACATCCTTAAGTTGGCATCGTCTCAAATTGTTTCGAATAAGAGAAGCTGCAGCCTCAACAATATAGCGTGTGGACCTATAGTTCTTATTTAGTCTAATCTGAATCACAAAGGTGCAAAGATTTAAAATCTAAACAAAAGAAAACAGAATGTTTAATCATTTCTTAGAAAAACAACCAAAGCACGAGGCAGACCTCTTTATAGTTCGGAAAATCTTGACGAAATGAGTCAAACCCGGATATGTCAGCTCCATTGAAGCTAAATATGGACTGGAATTCTCATTTTAAAAGTAATGATAAGAAATTTACAAATTGAATCTGGCACTAGAAAACATAATAACAGGGAAGAACTAAGTTATTCTAGTGTCGAATGAAAACTGCACCTGATCATCGTCGCCAACGATGGTTATACGGTAATGAGATGCAAGAAGTCGCAGAAGAGTATATTGCATGGCACTGGTGTCCTGGAACTCATCTATCACAATTGCCTTCCATGATTCCTGACACTCCTTAAACACTAAATAAATGCAAATGTATTACTATTTAACATTTCATAATGGAGGTTGCATTGATGGATTAAGAACAACTTGATCATTTTGACCTTCAGGAAAATCTTTGAGCAGCCTCACAGAGCAGCTGATTAGATCATGGTAATCCAGGGCGTTACAAGATTGTAAGATATTGTTGTAGTTCCCAAGTACTGTTGCCTGAGTTATAGTCAGAACTCAGGATCACATTTGTGAAAACATAATACCAGACATTTTTAAACAGATAATGCTCACTTTGATCTCATCACCCATTTTCTGGTAATCAGTAGGAGTCCTTCCTGAAGCTTTAGCCTGGAATAGAGCACATCAATCGTAAGATAAAGAAAAAAGACTTGGAAATTGTCCCAGAGCCAGAAATTCAACTGCTAACCTGAGTCACAAACTTTTGCCATTTTTTTGACTTGTCCTTAAAATATTCTGGAGGCATTGAACCGTTAGGTAATTCTGATAATTTGGAGGCCTTACCATTTTGTACACCACATTTTTCCTTCTCCAGCAAGCGCACAGCCTCAATTACCGCTCTCCTTTGATGGCCGTGCCCAAATATTAAGAACTCCGACGTCCGCTCCAACCTAGAACATGGGCCTCAGATAAGGCGTATCGTAAATGGAGGGAGCTAAGTCTAGGAATGTATCTAAGCATGACAACAACAAGCCATGATGGAGAAGTACTAACTGGAAATCAACTAACTTTTATGGGATGGAAAAGAAGGCAAACATGTATATATCACAATCGAGGACTACGTATTACTTCTCAGCGTGTGAACGACAAAGTTGCAAAGAAAACGAATGGAATGTGCTGATTGTAAGTTCTTTAGCTGTTGCCTTCCCTGCAACACCACCAATTCGATCTCTCATCTCGGAAGCTGCAGCTGTGGTGAAAGTCATTGCCAGAATGTTTGATGGACTGATACCCTGTTAATAGGCAAGCAAAAGCAACAATCAAGTTGAAGAAAAGAACTCTTAACATTTTTAATGTTACAAGCATATCTATAGAAACATATATAGGGCACAATGCGTGCTCATAGGCCACTTCTCAGATCAAACAGCCTGCAAAGCGAACCGAATTCCTGGCTAAGACTTTAAATTACCTCGCTAAGCAGCACCAGAACGCGCCCAACCATCGTGGAAGTCTAGCATCAAAAAAGAAAACTCAGCTTTGACCAAGTTAAGCAAAAACCTAGAAGATAGATCCACTTGTTCCTAGACTAGGACATGTTTGTGTGCAGTGAACATGCTTACAAGTAGATAGCCATGTGAGTTAGATGAATAGAGCGAATAGAGACCTTTCCGCTTCCCGGACCAGCAATAATCATCAAAGGTATTAAAATGTCACTGCGAGCTGCTTCACGTTGCCTTTCATTCAGAGATTGCAAGTACTTCATGTACTCTTCGGGCATGTTCCCAAATTCTAATGTCTGAGAAGTACTTTCATTCCGTGCCTCGGTTACTAACTTATCCCAGGATTCCAGAGCACCTGAACTTGTCCTACTCTCTGATAACTCAATTGACCCCAAACTACTTAGACTTTGCATTTCTTCTTTATCTGAAGATTTCTGATCACATATAGCGTCAATCTCTGTCAAAGCAGATTCATCAAAATCATCATCTAAAAGGTTTCGAGTCGAAAATCCATCTTTTGAATCAGATGTTTCTGGTTTTCTCAACGGAGTTACGCAAGAATCTGATAAAAAATCGCTCTCTGGAGGAACAGTAATAGCCCTATTCTCAGAATCTTCGCTAATAGATCCACTCCTAAAAGTAGATATTTCTCCATAGCATGTAATGCTGCTAATTTCACCGTTTCTGGATAATGGTGGTGGTGTGTTTAATTGTATCTCGGCGAGAGGAGCTCTTTTGACGCCACTAATCTGAGCACTGAAATTAACAGACAAAGAAGCTTAACAACGTATATTTTTCTTTCTCTTGACCTAGTAACCGGCTATTAAGTAACAATATTCCATGGAAATATCATAGAGACAGTAATAAACAAAGGAAAATGAGCTTCGAACATCAAATTTCTTGCGATGCGAAGAGATCAAAATCGTTTCGTTACAAACATAATCAAAAGGCTTGGGCAGAGAAACGTTAACCTGATAGGACATTGATTGGCGTCGAGTCGCGGTCGTTTGCGAGCAAGAAGTGCCTTAGCGGCTCTATAATTTTGTGAGATTCTTTCTCTCTGCTCCGGCGTAATGACCTTGATTGGCTCCTGAAGCGTCAAGTATCCGTTTTCCCTCGACATTCTCACTTATAGTTTGGACTGCGTGGAGATTAGGCCGCGATTGGGACGACGAACGGTGACGATCTCAGAACTGAAACCACGATATCGTGAATTGGAGAGGTGACCTTGAAATTTGCTTCTGTTTCCCTCCAGAAAATGCCTATTTGAATTTTCTTGATGTTGTTTCCAGTAATAGGCCTTCTAAGATGCCGAGCCTTTTATAGCCCTAAGCAAAATATGTTTTCATTTAAATGTATATGTAGAAATTAAATTGTATCCATGTCAATTTTACAGGATAAACTCTATTTAATAAAGAAAAACAACAATAAGTTATTATAAATTTCACTAAGATACAAAGTCTAAAAATTAAAAAATATGTAACTTTATTTTTAATTAATAGAAATTTTCTTTTCTTTTAAAAAAAATAAAAACTATAAGAGAAAATGGTAGATAAATATATAAATAAAAAATTTATTATAAAATTTAAATTTGTATATGTGACAGAAATCACATATATTCCAACATTTCAACTCAGATGTTACGTAAATGCAAAGAAGAATTGAAGATAGCAGAAATATGTGTTTGTAACAGAAGAGTAGTCAAAGAGAGAAGGAGGTGAAAGATTATTCGAATGACATATCAGCTGGAAATGAGAAAAGCTAAAGCCTCATTCACGTGACAAAAACATCACTTGTTAATAGCATACGCTGTCGTTCTTATCAACTTCCAAGCATTATATATGGAGCATTGTCGTTTCATTTACAACAGCCAACACACAATTAAAGGAGTTACAAAACGTAGGAGAGAGCAACATGAAACGCCAGACACAGCAACACTACAGAAGCATTTAAATGGGTAGACAAAAATGCACAGCATAGGGAGTCATTAAACACTCAAGTGAGAGGCACATGCAGATAGGCAGATGCAATCCAAACATCCGAAGTCTTCATCTTCCTCATTTCATCAGATATAAAGCCAGGCAGAGACATAAGAACACATACAACACAGAAGCACAAAAAGTTTTCAGTATTCAATTCACTTGTATTTTTCCTATCTTTGAGAGTGAAAATAGTGAGAAGGAAAATCAGAGAGTGCTAAAGTACCTTTTGAGGGTGCTGGTGAGTTAGTGATACTCTTGTTGCAGGTGTTCAGGAGAACACCCAATCTCTGTAATTTCTGTTCTTTGATTCCTCTTCATACTAGTAAAAATTCTCACCACTATCAAGTAGGAACCTTGGATGTAGATAGTTCTTAACTATCGAACTAAGTAAATCTTGTCTTCTTTATTTTCTGCACATTACATACCTGCAAAATAACAAAGTTTTTATCAGTCTTGTGTTTGAAAGAGAACAGAGAATCAGTAGAATACCCAACAGACAACTGTATCAGAGCATCAAGACCTCCTGGGACAATTCTTGGACACTTCAAGAAGCAAAGAAGCGTCAAGAATCATCCAAGATCAGTTAGTAAAGAAGCATAAACAATCAGTCAAGATCAGTCAGTAAGTATAGTATCAATATACATTCAAGATCAGTAAGTGATTGCATTCTTTAAGTTTCTTTACATTACAGAAATCATGGTAGGCAAAGAAATGGATGTTTTTACTGGTAAAGACTGGAAACTCCAGATGCAAACACTTCTTGAATCTTATGACTGCTATGGTGCAATTGATGATGAATATGACCTTGAAACTGATCCTATTAAGAAGCTGAAAATGCAAAGACTTGCACATTGCAAGTTAATGCTTCACTTATCACCAACAGTGATAAGAAAAGTGCAGAATTGTAACACTGCACAGAAGCTTTGGATCAAACTTGATGAACTTTATGCAAAGCAGTGTCTTCCTAACAAGATGACACTTCTCCACAATCTTGCTAACTACAAGATGAATACCTCTGTCTCCTTAAATGACAACTTAGACTATTTCTTTAAGCTAGTTCAAGATTTAGAAGCTACAGATGATAAGATTTCTGAGGAGCATCAAGTTGTAGTAATTCTAAAGGCTTTACCTTCTGAATTTAATGCATTCAAGAAGATAATTAAACATGCTAGTGGAGAATCCCTCATGGTTAAGAGGGTATTAGAATCTCTGATGGAAGAAATAGTGGATATAAATCCATTTAAGAAAGAGGCAGAAGTAATGTTTGTAGAAAACAATCATGAGAAGAAATCTCATAAGAAAAATAGCAAGAAAGGAAAGTGGCAGAAGGGATGTGGGAAGGAAAAACACACCAAGGAAGGTGAAGAAAAGAAGAAAAAGTGAAAAGGAAAAAAGTTCTTTTACTGTGATAAGGAGGGGCATTTTGTAAGAGATTGCAGAAAGAAGAAAAGGCTGCAGAAAGTAGAGCTGCAGGGAATGTGGAGAAACTAGAAAACTTAAGTGGTGATGAGATTCTAGCTGTCACTAAAGACATTGGAGACCTAAGTAGGGAATGGATTTTTGACTCAGGGTGTATAATGCACGTGACACTACATAGAGACTGGTTCACTACATTTGAACCAGTCACTGCCAAGGTCAAAATGGCAGATTCTGGGCAGTAAAGGATGGAGGAGATTGTAAGTGTTTCCATCATTATGTTTGATGGAAAGAGAAGGACCCTTATAAATGTCATATTTGTGCCTAGAATAAAAAGAAATCTGATTTATGAAAGCTTGTTTGACGAGCAAAGATATCATATCAGATCAAAAAATGGACTCAGAGAAATCCTAAGGGATGGTAGAGTCATTACTAGAGGAGTGGAAAGGGTGGGCTATACTATGTTATAGGCTCAACAGAAGTCAATCAAATTTCAGAAAATGGAAGCCATGAACCAACCAAGCAATGGCTTGCAAGGTTGGGTCATGTAGGGAACAAAAGCTTGCTCCATCTCTCTAAACAAGGTCTAATCCCTAAACAAAGCTTACAGAAGTTAGAATTCTGTGAATCTTGTGTGCTAGGAAAGCACCAGAGATTAAGTTTTCAAAAGGGAGCTTAGAGAGCCACAGAGATCATGGAATATGCTCACAGTGATCTCTGAGGGCCAACTTAAGTGCCCACAATAAGAGGAAACTTATGCTTCATGTCCATTATTGATGACAAATCTAGGAAGTGTTGGGTATATCCTATGAAGAGAAAGGATGAAGCACTAGATAATTTCATAAAATGACATACATTTATGGAAAATTAGTTTGGGAAGAAGTTGAGATGCCTAAGGACTAACAATGGATTAGAATACTGCAATAAAGAGTTTGAGGAATATTGCAACAAGAAAGGAATCCTAAGACACAAAACAGTAAGATCTACATACCTCAGCAGAATGGAGTTGCTGAGAGACTCAATAGAACTTTCCTAGAAAAGACAAGGTTCATGTTACTCTCTTCGGGTTGCTCACACTCTCTATTGAGAGTAGCAATTAGAACAGCAACCTACCTAGTTAATAGGCTCCCCACAATTGCTAATGACTATAAGACTCCACAAGAGGTTTGGAATAGTAAGAAACCTAACCTTACCCACCTTAGGACTTTCAGATGTGCAGCTTATGCACATCAGAAAGAGGGAAAATTGGAACCTAGAGCAATCAAGGGAGTTTTCATAGGCTATCCAGAGGGGGTTAAGGGATATAAGATCTTACTACTCCAAAAGGGAGGCTATAAAACTATCATAAGCAGAGATGACATCTTCAAGGAAGATGAATTCCCTTCGTTGAACAAGAAATTTTCAAATTTAGACAATCAAAGGGAAATTCAGGAGAAATTAGGGTCTTTGAACCAATCAGTCCATTTCTATATGCCACCAGAAACTGAAGAAGGTGACACTCCACAACTTATTGATGTGGAGCCTATGCAAGGCTCAACACATCATGATCAAAGGAGAGAAGAGACTGAAGGTATGGGTGAAGAAGAAACCCCACAAACAACTTCAACTGATGAACAAGGAAGCATACAAGACTATCAACTCACAAGGGATAGACAGCCAAGACAAAGAATCCCTAATAGGAGGTACAGTGACTCAAACTTGGTTGAATATGCTTGTCTTGTGGCTAAAGGTATTGAATGGAAGGCTCCTGAAACTTTTGAAGAAGCCATGACTAGAAGTGATGCTAAACAGTAGAAGGAGGCTTGTGAAAAAGAGTATTCTTCTCTAATGAAGAATATGACTTGGACTTTAGTGCCTAGACCTCCTAAACTCAAATTGATAGAGAACAGATGGTTATTCAAGCTAAAAGAAGGAATAACAGAAGCTGAACCAAGAATCTACAAGGCAAGACTTGTAGCTAAAGGGCATAGGCAGAAAAAAGGAGTTGACTACAAAGAAATATTCTCGCCAATAGCCTGCTTGCTTCAGAAGAAGAGAAAAACAGATCAGAAGTAAACAATTAGCAACATCCATGGAAAGCTCATAATTGTCATAATTGTTAAGTTGTTTGGGAAGAACTTCGACATTTTCTACATTTTTGGATATAAAGACTATTTTATAACTCACTTACATCCTCTGCCACACGGTGATGACCGGTGTTAATATTAGATCCTCTGCCATAATGTCCCACACAACCCTGCACAAGCACCAACACCGACACCTCCTCCTCTTCCTTTGGTTGTGACTCTCAACTACATCGAGGACTGCGCAGTCGAGCAAGAGTCCCTCATCGGTGTCGCTGTCGTCGAGCATGTCCCTCTCAGCCACCTCTCTGATGGGAAGATTGAATCAACTGCCGCTATCCTCCTCCACCCTCTCACCTACCTCCTTCACGCGGCCAACGCCATCTCCGCCCTTATCATCTCATTCTCTACCTTGACTCCACCGACCGCACCGTTAATAAGTACCTTCCTTTTCTCATATATCAACCATGGTGGACGTGGGGGCAGTTCTGTCCTAAGAAAATCAAGTATAAACAGAAACATTCAAATCACTAGTTTACTTCTAACATAAGCCAATTAACAACATAA
>JAOTBA010000006.1:31075457-31091276 GCA_025629845.1 Erythroxylum squamatum | reverse complement strand
AAAAAATGATAACGACGAATTGGTTTGAATTGCAGGAACTTGTTCTTTGGGGAGTTTCAGTCTTCGGGACCAGGGGCGTCTGCTCCTAATACAAGAGCTCCATTCACCAAGCAGCTTACTGAAGAACAAGTGAAACCATTCGTTACTCTCGGCTTTATTGAGGGTTCCAAGTGGCTGCTTCCTCCTCCAAAGGTGTAAATAAGCTTTTTTTTTTAGATCAGACAGTGCTTCAGTACATGCACTGGATCGTGCGAGGCCTAATCCCCTAGTGCCCTTTAGGTTCTTTTTCTTCTTTTCTTTCTTCACGTACACACAAGCTGTGTAAAATAGCCGACTTAATGGCATGACTGAAAATAAATACCAGAGTTAGCTTTTTTAAAGAAACATTTTAGGCCCTGGAGCTTGGAGTCATGATTCTCGGGTTTACTTGAATTTGCACTCTATTAATAAATCTAATGACAAGGTTGGTTTTTTAAAATTTGTATGGCTATTATTAACAACTATTTCTTTATTTTTATAAATATTATTTTTCACTTATTTCTCTTATAAATAAAAACCACAATTACAACAAATGTTTGTGTCAAACAAGCCAGCAAAGTAGAAGTGAAACTTAAAATAAAAATACTTATATAGTTAAATGTTTTTTATTTATATTACATATACATATACATCAAATGTAATTGAAATTAAAATAAAAGCGAAAAATGAAAATCTTATAACTTTATTCAATGACATATCCTCTCAAATCTCACTAGCCTTAATTTTTATTTGGTACAAAATTTTCATCATTGAAATGAATCTCATCGTTACCATCATTCAAATTCATTGTACAAAATGAAATGACAATACTTTTTTTATTTAAAATTATCTTTCAAGTTACTCTTATCCATAACGGTTGGTTTTTAAGAAACTCAAATCCGTTAAAAGATAGATATAGTCGAGACAAATTAGATTTATATAACTACTTGTTCTACCGAAAGTCTTAGTAAATAAATAAAATTAAATTATTAAGAAATTACGTTAAACTTAATAATGATAATAATATAATTTTCTAGAAACTTTAACTTGTATCAAATAAAGACCGAATCATTTAATATTTTGTGTCATTTTTTTGAATGAATGAATTTAAATGTGCTCTAGTTTATTTCACATGTAGTTGCACTGACACGTTGACTTTTAATTTTAATTTCAAACATTTACAATTTTAGAAGACCAGTTTCAAATTGGTCCTACAAAGCAACTGTAAAATAGCAAAAGTAATAAATAAAATAAAGTGACGATTAATTTCAAATAAGTGACAAAAATGAAAAAATGTATACCTAAATTAAGTTTGTCCATTTGACGAATTGAAATGAACACAGTAAAATCATTGTACACATCCTTATATGCCTTAATTTATGAGTTCAGAACATCTTATATTATTTCATATAAACAATTATTGTAATAGTTAAAAGTATTTTTTTATTAATTTCATTTTTTATAAAGTTTGGTCTAAAATAAACACTAGAATTCAAAAAAATCCTAACAGCAAATAACGCATAATAAAATTACTTTTTCTTCTTTTAACTATAAAATAAGGTTTATATAAGAAAGAACTATTTTTCAAATTGTTCTTAATTGTTTCTTTCGCGTGCTCCATGAATCATATTAATAACTTATAATTGTTTTTTTGTCACTATCAGTCCGTCGAATTACTCTCACTAAAGGCTCGCATTGTAGGATAAAAAATGGCATTGAGACCAAAATTGGCATATAATGCAATGCTCGATTAATATTCTGCCTTTAATTAATTGCAATTTGGTACCTCAGCCAATGGGGATGAATATTGTCACTCTGATTGGATTTCCAGGTACAAATTTGATTCTACTCAGAAATTCACTCGGCATAAGGCTCGGCCTTAGATTACAATGAAACTGTTAGTCCAATTATCAAACCTGTTGTAGTATTTCTCTATCTCAGTCTTGGCCCATACATCAGTTGGACGAGCAAAATGTGTTTCTGCGTAGTAATCTTGAGGAAACAGTCCAGGAGGTGCTTATTTGATACATTTGTAAAGGGTTAATAGTTAAAGAAATGAAAATTACTGGTTGGTTATTGATTATTATTATAACCATAATAATTTGATATATCACTTTTGAGGAACTTTTAATACTTTCTATTTAGTAGAAGAATGAAACTTATTCTTTAATAGTAACTTTTTTTAATAAATATTTTTAAAACTAATTAATTAATTAAAATATAATTAATTACAGTAAATATAATTAAATAATTACATTATTTTAATTATATTGTAATTAATTAATTACATTAATTTTTATTTAATAATATTTTTTACCGACTAACAACTATTAATAGTAATGGTAATTATTTCTTTCTCTTAACCAACCATTATAATTATAATAATAATATTTATTCTTATTCCTATTATCATTTTTCCGTGCGGACCGACCCGAACCAACATTTTGCTATTACAATGTTAATATTTCATAATATTTTAAAATATTAAATAATTACAATATTTTAATTAAATAATTATATTATTTCTCATTCTTGAGTCCTTATATTAGTGGGTTTGTCTTGCTAAGCCCCACGGACTTTGCTAGTTTTCTGTAGACCATTGGCTTTCGGAGGTGTCGATCTGACACTTCTCCATTTATGTTTAGAGATGGATCTGATATGGCTATATCGCTGGTTTATGTTGATGATCGTCTTCCGCTTTTCTTCAGCGCCTCGTTGGTCTTCTAAGTTCTAAGTAAGGAATTTGTCATGTCTGACTTGGGGTGGGGTCATTGAAATCACTCACCCACTAATAACTGACGGTCCACAAACCGGTCTGTATCTGCGTTTTCCCGGCCAAACCGGTTCGACTCGAAAAAAATCTTAAAACCCGCCCCTCCCAGGTAAGACACGCTTAAGACCAAAACTACAATCGTTGGAGTCTCTTTGTCGTCAGCACTCTTCGTCGATGGCCACCGCTCAGCTTTCCGTCACCGTCACTCTACCCAAGTTCTGTCCTCCTCAGCGATATTTCACGACGTACAAGTTTTCCGTTTCGAATCCTACCAGAATTTCGCGCTTGAAAAGTACTCGAGCTATGGGCGGTGACCTGTTGGGTGATTTTGGGGCCAGAGACCCTTTTCCTGCCGAGATAGAGAGTAACTTTGCAGAGAAGGTTATAGGGAATGTTGATACTGAGCATAGGATTCTTATCCCAACTGTCTCTGCTCTCTCACTTGCCCAACAACAATGTTCTCCTGTCTCACCTCTTGAGCCTCCTATGTCTAAGGAAGATGCTCAAAGCTTGTTAAAGAAGGTGAATTAAAGATGCCCATTTGCATTTTCTAACCAATTTTGCATTTTATATTTGATATTTTGCAGACTACGATACATAATTTTCTCCGACTAGAATCTCATCGACTTATAGATATTCTGAATTTGTTGAGGATTGGGGAATTATGCTACTGTAGATTAGCTGTTTTGTCTATGTATTCTGCTATAGGAAGGTTTCTTAGTGATGGTCGGTTGTTAGAAATTGTAATATTCATGAGCAGTTTCACCATAAATTGGAGTTCTGGAGATGGCAAATGCAAGTTTTGTTTCTTGCTCTTTACAAGTAATGTTGTTTCAGAAGCTTTGACTTTGTAAAGAACGCAAATTTCTTCTCATAATATGCTAAATTTGCAGACTTTTTTATTCTCTTCTTGGTTATATCCCTGTTACTGAGATGAAGTGCATAATTGTTCACAATGTTATGATACGGAATGAATGATTTCTATCCAGCTTTGACACAAACTTTTGTTCTTCAATCTTTCATACGAAACATTTCATTAATCGATTAGGTTATTGGGTGGAGACTCCTGGAAGAAGATGGTGGACTCAAGCTGCAATGCTTATGGAAGTTGAGAGACTTCAAATGTGGGGTTGAACTTGTAAATAGGATTCATAAGGTCGTTGAACCATGTGGACACTTCCCAAATCTCCATCTTGAACAGCCTAATCAAGCTAGAGCTGAACTTTGGACTGCATCCATTGGTAAGCTTTTTGTTCCACAGATATTGCACCTGGAATACCTTGTTTCTGACTCTGTTTTGACCTCCCTTGAAGTCTGAATTCCATCGTTGTTTGATTTTGCAGGAGGTTTGAGCATGAATGATTTCATTGTAGCTGCCAAAATAGACGAGATTAAGACATCAGATCTGGCCCCTAGAAAAAGAATATGGGCATAGCTGGCAATACTTGTATTGTATCATTTCTCGGAGAAACTCCAATGGCCCGATTGCTTGTAAAGCGATGATTGAGTACAGAAACTGAGACTTGCCACCGTTTCTTCAAAAGTCCATGTTCTTCTTCCCTGCTTTATTGCAACTTCATCATTCATAAGAGCATTGTTAAGTTACATAGAGAGATCGAGACTATAATTCAGTAAGATTGTATGACAGTTAAAATTCTATTTCAATCTAATTAGTTCCAAATACATAATTTATAATTTTTTAATAATATAATTTACACATTATTCTTCGAATCTGTATTATAAATTATATAACATATATTTTAAATAATTGGAAACAATATCTTTACTAATTAAGAATAACGTTATGTATTATTGGATCTCTTCAAATTTCGTATATTACTGAGATTTTCAAAGGATAATCTCTTTCCCTTCTTACTAGATTCCGGGGTGATTTTCTAATTGGATTTTACAAGTGAGCTAATCATGGTTATGGATATCGCACTGTTCCAGTCGGTACTGGCAGGTACAGTAAAAACGGTACAGGATCTTTATTATCAGTATCGGAAAAAAATACCGGTCAGTACTAGTATTTTTCATTCGATACCAGCCGGTACCGACAATGCTGGAACATACCGGCCTGTATGGTTAAATTTGGACATTTGGTGGACCAAATTGCAATTTTTACACCCCCCTGCCCGACTCTTCTTCTTCGGTCTCTTCTTCTCAGTCTCACTTCTCACCTCACTCTCGAGCCTCACTGTCGCCCTCTCACTCTCGCCTGTCACTCTCGCTTCTCACTGCCACCGCCGTCTCTGCCTCTCCCTCTCCCCGGTGTCTGTCTCTCCTCCTTCCCTCATCCTCCTCGGCTCCTCCCATGGCGTCGGCTGAAGACACTTCCTCCACCGAAGACGCCGCCGCTACACCACACCGAAAGTCGTAGCTCGGGCTCATCTTGACGGTGTTAGTAGTTTGATTAAGTCAATAAAGACCTATTCTCCATGCAAGAATGCCGATTTAACATCCAATTGGTGTAATTTCCATCCCTTTTGAGCTGCCAAAGCTATAATCATTCGAACTGTATCCATTCTAGCCACTGGTGCGAATACTTCAGTATAATCTATTTCGTATTGCTGGGTGTACCCTTTTACGACAAGTCTTGCTTTGTATTTGTCGACCTCACCATGCTCATTCAATTTTGTTTTATAAATCCATTTCACACCGACCTTCTTTCCTTCGGCTGGTAACTCCATCAGACACCAAGTATTGTTTTTCTCAATAGATCTTATTTCTTCATCCGTGGCTAATCTCCATTTTCTCTCCTTCACTGCTTCTTCATAGCTCGTTGGATCTGAAATTACAAGATAGGCCATCATATTTGCTTCATCTTCTTCAGATAGACCTTCACCTGAAACAAAATCAGTTAGTCGTTCAGGGGGACGTCGGGTTCTGCCCTCCCTTGCTGCAAGATTTCTTTCGATATCTGGAGTGACTTCCAGAGGTAGATGAACATCAGGTTCTGGTTCAACAATATTCTCTTCTCCGCTTGCAATTTGACTGATGTTATCACCCCACTCCAATTCAAATTCCTGTTCTTCTTGTTGGTTTTTGCTCCAATCCCATGACTGATTTTCGTCAAAAATCACATCTCGACTAAGAACAATTCTCTTGTTAATAGGATCAAACATTCTGTATCCTTTGGATTTATTGCTGAATCCAAAGAATACGCAGCTCACACTCTTGTCTTCAAGCTTTGTTCGCTTTGAATCTGGTATGTGAACATGTCCAACGCACCCAAAAACTCTGAAATAATCCACAGTAGGCTTTTCACCGCTCCACGCTTCTTCTGGAGTCATATCTTTAACAGCCAAGGTAGGCGATCTGTTCAAGATATGAAATGTCCACTGTACAGCTTCAGGCCAATAAACTTTGGGTATGTTCTTTTCCGCCAACATCGCTCTCACTAGGTTCATTACTGTCCGATTCTTGCGCTCAGCTACTCCATTTTTGTGTGGAGTATAAGCAGTGGTCAGTTGTCGCTTCACTCCTTGTTGCTTACAGTAGTCATTGAACTCTGCTGAGTTTAATTCCCCTCCTCTGTCTGTTCTCAAACACTTAATCGGCAAACCAGTTTCCTTTTCCACAAGTATTTTAAAGCATTTAAAATGGTAGAAGGTTTCTGACTTTTCAACAAGAAAATAACACCAGGCTTTCCTTGAAAAATCATCTATAAAGCATAAAAGGTACCTCTTGTGACTGTTTGAGGCTGGTGTGATAGGCCCACAAAGATCAGCATGAATCAGCTCTAATTGCTCAGTAGCTCTCCAGTTGCTTTTCTTAGGGATTTGAGTTCGATGCTGTTTGCCCTTCATACAAGCCTCACACGTAGAATCTGGTTCTGTAATTCGAGGCAAACCAATTACCATTTCTTTGCTGCTCAACGTGCGTAGTCCTTTGTAACTAAGATGTCCATAACGGTGATGCCACAGAATTGACTCATCTGGACTACCCACTTGTAGACACTTCTCATTTTCTGCAGCAGCAGGTGATTCTCCAAGCAAAATGAACATTCGGTTTGCACTCATCACTGATTCAGCCATCTTTCCCTTCAATGGATGATAGAGACTGCACACTCCATCTTTGAATAAGATTGCTACACCTTTCTCTTGCAGCTGCCCAACACTAAGCAGATTGTTTCTTAGCTCTGGAACACAATATACATCACTTACAGTATAGCAGACCCCTTTCAGACTCATCTTTACTTCTCCTTTTCCAGTAACCTTCATTCTTGCGTTGTTTCCAAGCTTGACTGAATGGGTGAAACTGGTGTCTAAGCTTGAAAACATTTCCTGGTTACCACACATGTGGTTAGAGCACCCTGAATCCACAAACCAGGCGTCACTTCTGTTTGTCTCATGAAGCTCAACATACGCCATCAGCAATAACTCATCCTCTTCTTCTAATTCGGCATAGTTAGCTTCTTTGTTTGATTTAGGACATTCATATTGAAAATGTCCTAAATCATGACACTTGTAGCATTCAACAGTGGCTTTGTTGAATACAGCTCTTCCTCTGCCACGACCCCTTCCTCTGCCAGAGTGGAGGAAATTCGTTTAAACTTCTGTTCATGAACGACTAAGGTACTCTGTAGCTCATCAACTGTCATGGTTTCGGTGTCTTTGGATTCTTCAATTGACACGCAGACATACGTGAATTTTTCTGTGAGGGTACGCAAAATTTTCTCAACAATTTTGGTATCCGTCATCTCTTCTCCATTACTCCTCATCTTGTTTGCTACTGTCATTACCCTTGCAAAATATTCATCGATAGACTCCTCCCTCTTCATTTCAAGCACTTCAAATTCCCTTCTTAATGCGTTAAGAAGAGATTTCTTCACTTTCGAATTTCCTCCAAACCTCTTCTTCATTGAATCCCAGACTATTTTCTCTGTGCGGCGGTCCAGCAAAAATAGTTCTGTCGATAGCTTGAAATAGATAGTGCTTTACTTGATGATCCTTGGTTCTAGCATCTTCAAGTTGGGTCTGCTGTGCTTCTGTCAACATTGTTTCTCCCTTTGGTTCTTCAAAACCATTTTCTATTAAACTCCACAGACCTTTAGCTCTAAGAAAATTCTCCATCAGCTCACTCCAATGGTCATAGTGACCATCAAAGTGCGGAATTTTTGTTAATGTCTTATCGTCACTCATCTTGTTGTGTTTGATCACTCAAAGATTTGTTATTTCCTCAGGCCAGTGGGGCTCGGATACCAATGGTAAAAGGTTCACAAGAGAAATAATAAACCAAAGCAATTGGATTTTCAAGTGATACTTTATTAGAGCAATTGTTAGGCATTATATAGCCTTCACATAAAACAGAATCATCGTAAAATATGCTAAAGATTATAGCAAAATAGAAATAAAAAACAAACTTTCCTAACTTCTAGCAGCAGTAAATATCTCCTGTAGAATAGGTCTTTATTGATTGAATCAAACTAACAATCCCTCCTTTGAACTTATTCCTTCTGTAAAAGAATTAGTTCAAAACTGAATAAGTACTCATGCCCAGTCCTTGCCGTAACTTCTAGTAAGCATCTAACTTGAGCGGTTTTGTCATTAAGTCTGCTAGCTGATCTTTGGTACCACATAATTGTAAATCAACAATGCCTTCTTTGACTAAATCTCTAAGAAAGTGGAATCTTACTCTTATATGCTTGGAGCGCCCATGTAGGACAGGATTTTTCGACAATTTAATTGTCGAAACATTATCACACATCAAGATTGTAGCCTCTTCTTGTGACTGACCAATGTCTTCTAGTACTCTTCTCATCCATATCGCCTGACACGCACAAGCAGCAGCTGCTGCAAACTCAGCCTCTTTGGTTGACAAGGTAACAATAGGTTGCTTGCGTGAAGACCATGCCACAACACCTCCACTCAATAAAAACACATATCCAGAGGTACTTTTGCTATCAACCATGTCACCGGCATAATCGCTGTCTGTAAATCCCACGAAGCAATTTTCTCCACCCCTCCTGTAAAATACTCCATAATCCATTGTGCCCTTTAGATATCTTAGCACTCGTTTTATGACGGCAAAATGGAGCTTTGTGGGATTGGCCATAAAACGACTTATGAGACTTACAACAAACATAAGATCAGGTCGAGTGGCTGTGAGATACATCAGACTACCCACCATCTGTTTAAACTGGGTTGCATCCGTTTATTCTCCTCCTTCATCCCTGCTAATTTGTTGCCCAGGAACAATCGGATTGTTCACAGGATTATGGTTTTTCATTCCAAACCGTTGTAGGACCTCGCCAGCATATTTCCTGTGACAAATAAATATACCATCATCTTTTTGGATAATTTCGATGCCAAGGAAAAACTTCATCAGTCCCAAATCTGTCATGTCGAATTCTTTCTCCATGGAGCATTTAAATTCTGCAAGTAGCTCTTCATCATCACCTGTATATGACAAGTCATCCACATAAATACTCACGATCAAAATTTTCTTTCCCCTCCTTTTGACAAACAGAGTTTGTTCGTTAGAACTGTTTGTGAAGCCTTCTTTCAGAAAATAAGCTTCTATACGGCTAAACCAGGCTCTGGGTGCCTGTTTTAACCCATAGAGAGCCTTTCTTAATTTGTACACCATTTGCTCACACCCTTCTTTTACATAACCTTTTGGCTGTTCAACATAAACGTTTTCTTCCAATTCTCCGTGCAAAAACGCCGATTTAACATCCAATTGGTGTAATTTCCATCCCTTTTGGAATGTTGGAATTGAATTGCTGTGTTTTGTGACTTTTGTTATCTGTGTTGGTTGTTCACGGTTTAGTGGAGAGGAAGTTGCAATTTATAAATGAATGGGATTGATTGTTTTTAAGCCATTTAAGGACATAAATTAGATGATAATGAAATCTGTTTATGTTGGAAGTTGAATGAATTTATCGAGTATAAGTTACAATTTAAGGCACAGAATTTTAGAGATTATTTTGCAAATTTTAAAAAATTTAAGAACTATTTTATAAATTTTAAAAATTACTCAAGACGGTACCGGTACAATATTATATCAGAACTTAATCTGATACTGAGTCTAGTATGGTATTCATAACATTGGAGTTAATCACCAAATGAGCATTAACTCGTGCTACAGTCTCGAAGTTCTCCATTAATTACCACTTAAGAAAAGCAAATGTGGTAGCAAATACACTTAGTTGAAAGTCTTTAAGGTTTGTGGCTAGTCTTTAGTTTTTGAGGAGTAGGTTGCGAACAAAGTCTCAAACTTTAGGTTTAGATATGGAATAGACTGAGAGGGGTTTCTTCTTTACTTTCGTTCAACCATTTTTATTTGAACATATTAAGGAAGCACACGTTGATGATACTAAGTTGAGCAAGTTCAAGGCCAAGATGAGTGAGAATCAAACTTCAGATTTCACAGAGAGTAATAGACTGTTGAAGTTTAGAGGTCAAATTTATGTGCCAAGAGATAATGTGTTTAAAGAATAAGGTTTTAGGTGAAGCTCACAATTTCTCTTACACGATCAATCCTAGTAGGACAAAGATTTATCATGAGCTAAAGCAATTATATTGGTGGCCTGGTATGAATCCAGACATTACCGAGTATGTCTCTAAATGTTTAGTATGTAAGTAAGTAAAAGTCGAGCGCTAGATACCAATAGGGTTAATATAGCTATTGTCTATTCCCAAGTGGAAATAGGAATATGCAACTATCGACTTTGTGTCTAAATTGCCACAATCAGCAAGAGGTCATGATGCTATATGGGTTGTAGTTGATAGGTTGGCCAAGGTTGCTCAATTCCTTCAAGTTAAGATGATTTATCCTACAGACGAGTTGCCTAAGCATTACATTGATGAGATTGTTCGACACTATACGGTTCTAGTGAGTATAGTAACTGATATAGATCTAAGATTTACATCTAAATTTTGGAGTAGTCTACAAAAAGAATTAGGTGCTAGACTCAACTTTATTACAACTTTCCATTCATAGATTGATGGATAGACGAAGTACACAATTAAGACATGGGAGGATGAGGATATGCTTAGCTTTTGTGCTATAATTTGGAGGTAGTTATTATTCTTATCTCAAACTTGTAAAATTTGCATATAATATTGGATATTAGTCTAATATTGGTATGAAGCCATATAAGGCACTCTATGGTAAAAAATATTACACTCCAATTTTTTGGAATGAAGTAGGTGAGAAGTGTTGGATATTTGGCATTTTTCGTTCCAACATATTTTTACTGTTTTACGTTTGTTTGCAGTTTATTATTTATGTTGTTTAAGCTAAAGACCTAGTTAAATTTAGTTGCTAACTTTCTGGATTATGTAGTTGTTAGTTCCAGATTTTTCTGATTTAGTTTTATCCACATTTTGAATTTGAAGTGGCTGTAGGTTAGGGAAGTTTGTTATCCTTTTCTGTATAAATTCTGCAGCTTCTATGAATAAAATATGCTTCCTATTTTTCATTATTTGCTGTCGGCCATATAAGAAGATTATCGTTGGAACCACAAGTCTTGATACAAGGTTAGAATTCTAGCTCATTTATTATGGTATCTCATTAATGGCTTGGGCTTCTTTGCTTTCACTTAAACTGGGAAGGAAAAGCCCAAAGCTAATTTCAAAAAACAGTGAAGTTTTATAGGGTTTTTTTGTCCGGTGTAAATAGTCCACATCTTCATAGACCTGTCTATTTCCCGAGCCTTTCTCAGAGGCAGTGCCTAAGTCGTTAGTGCTGTTGTTGTATTATATTTTAAATAAAATAATTAAGCAATTAATTAATTTAATTATTTTTTAAATTTTTGTGCCTTTACCTTTATAGAATAATTTTAAAAAAATCAATGGCTTTCTAAAATTAAAAAAAAAGCTCTAGATGTATTTCTAATGGTCGTACATGTACCACATTAACTAGTGCTGCCTTCAGTACAAACTATACCTATTCTAAATGAAGGGTTCAGATCTATTACAGCGTCGCTAACGTGGCAAGATCCAGGTTGTAAAGAACTCTTCACCATATGTTTATCTAATTATCTCCTATAAGGCTATAACTATTCAACACTTTCTCCTAAATTTCCAAAAACATTTTCTGAGGCAGAAAGGAGAAGCAGAGAGTGTGTACTACTCACGAAATGGTACTAACGACCACGCTTATCCCAGGCCAAGGTTGTGTCCTCCACGCGCAACGATTTAGCTTTAACAGTCCTCTCCCCATGTCGCTGATCTTTTTGCTTGCATGACAGGGCTTGTTGGACCCAGTAAGGTGTTTCAAAGGGCAACTCAGGTTTGTTATGTTCTGGTGATGTTTGACGAAAGGCTTGTGTGCAGTGTGAGATTACTCATTAATGGAGAGTATCAGTGTCTTTGTTTTGACCATCCATTGCTGTTATCTCGTAGAATCTAAGCAGAAAAATGGCTGGTGCTGTCAGAGTGTCGGCGAAGTTGGAGCTCAAGCCTCCTCCGTATCCTCTGGTAAAGAAATGTTTTGTGGTCTAGTCAAAGTTTTATGTCACAAAGGTTTGATTTTTAGCGTTCTTCTTTTCCCCTCTAATCTGTGCTTTGTACGTTTATTGATTGATCTTGTGGGGTAGAATGCTTTAGAGCCACATATGAGCAAAGACACCATGGAGTATCACTGGGGTAAGCATCACAGAGCTTATGTAGACAACTTGAACAAGCAAATTGTGGGGACGGAGCTTGATGGTGTGCCTTTAGAAGATATCATAATTACTACTTACAACAAAGGCGACATGCTTCCACCTTTCAACAACGCTGCGCAGGTATGGCTTTGCTTCCAAGTTTGTTGGACTTCTTTAATCTTACAGCTTAGTTTTGTTCATTGGCTGACTAGAATGAATGTGGTATTATCCGTTGTGCATTGCCCGTTTTAGGCATGGAACCACGAGTTTTTCTGGGAATCCATGAAACCAGGTGGTGGTGGAAAGCCAACAGGAGAGCTTCTGCAGTTGATTGAAAGGGATTTTGGGTCTTTTGATAAATTCGTGCAGGAGTTTAAGGCAGCAGCAGCTACGCAGTTTGGTTCTGGATGGGCTTGGCTCGTGTGTAAGTGATGTTTTTCTTGCCCTGACGAGATAGTTCACTTAACTTAAACGAATCAATCTCAATGTAAGTGATGTGTCTTTGTTATTTTGTTTTATGCAGACAAGGCAAATAGACTTGATGTTGCAAATGCTGTAAATCCTCGCCCATCAGAAGAGGACAAGAAGCTTGTAATAGTGAAGAGCCCCAATGCTGTCAATCCCCTTGTCTGGGATTATTCCGTTAGTTTTCTGACCATAGAACTTATGTTTTGTTCTTGTTTTGTTAATGACATGTGCTATAACTGAAGTGATAATGGAAAATCTGAACAAATGTTTATGCATGTCTAATATTGTCGTTCATTTCTTGCAGCCAATCCTCACAATTGATGTTTGGGAGGTACTTACCAAACTCTCCTTTTCACATTTTAATGAACTTTGCCCATTCGATAGGAAAATCTTAAGTGACTAACTATGTATTCTTGCTTGTTTGGCTTTGTCTCTACAGCATGCTTACTACCTTGACTTTCAGGTGAGATTCAGTTGGTAAAAAATTATTCCAAGTAACATTTTACCAACCATCTGATGACATAATTTCCCATTTTGATTGTTAGATTTTGTAGTTGACAGTCTATGAATTGTCATATTGGTTTTCTCATGCAGAATCGAAGGCCAGATTACATATCTACCTTTATGGAGAAGCTTGTGTCATGGAATGCAGTCAGTGCTAGGCTTGAAGTTGCAAAGACTAAAGCAGCTGAGAGGGAGGTAAAAGTGACCGAACAGTAATGCTGCAGGAATTTTGGTGGGTGATGAGGGGAGATTTTGTATCGAACGGTCTGTAGATTATCAAGTAAGATTAGGCTAAATATGAAGGAAAGTTGGTGTTAGTGTTACTTTGGAAATATTATGGGATAGTTCGCCGGACGCAGAAGAGGAATGTTGTACCGATAACAAGGTGTTAGATCACTGTCTGTACTCATTTGTAAACTTAGGCAAGGGACATATAAATCAATTAATCAAATTAATGATATAAACACTCGATCGGACTGACCAGTTTGATCGGTTTAAGCAGGAAGAAAAAAGAAAAAGAAAAAGAAAAAGAGACAACCTTTTATATTTTCGCCTTCACACAGAGTCTCTCTCTCTTCACTTGTGTTCTATATTGTGTCTCTACCGTCTTGGCTTCAAGATAGGACCGCTGGTTTTGACTCAGTTGGCGATTAGCTTAAGCGTGCTGGTCGGAGCGGTCTTGATCGCGGCTAATGGTTTAGAGTTCCAGCGACAGGCGCTAGAACAAATTAGCTCCTGTGAATTGAAGTTGTACAGGGGAGGGAGAAAAAACAATGGGTAAATGGGCCTGTTTTTTTGGTTGGATTTTAACCGTGATCGAATTACGGCGTAAAATGATATTTTATAGATTTTAATCAAAACTTGATAATTATAAAATTTGAATAAAAACATTAATAGTAAAGTACGAATCATACCTGATTCACATTTTTGGTTGAAATTTTCGAACAAATTTTTTACCGTGTCAATCATAAGCTATTCAATTGTTCAGTTTCTAACAGTATATATTAGAACAATTTCTCAATTTTTGAAAAGAAGAACAAGAAGTGCTAGCTTCTTTGTTTGTTCTTCCTGTTAAAATTAAATTATTTAATTATAATTAAAGTCAAATTTAATTTTAATAAAATCAAATATTTCATATTTGATCTTTAAAGTTTCTCAACCTTTATAATTAAGTCTAACTTAATTAAATTGATTTGTCTTTCACAAATTGTTCTTTGATGTATGACTCGTTATGTTCTTAATATATTGACAATGGTTATAAATTTTAATTATAATTCATAATTATAATTAGATAAATTAAAACTTCTTTTAATTTATCTTTAATTCTTTAATTAAACAATATAATCATAGATCAAAATTGAAATCTAGCGACATGTCATGACCACCTAAATATCATGAATGTCAAAGTGATTTGACTTAATATGTCCATGCATGTTTATGATGTATAATCTTTTCGTCATTCAATATTTCAATTGGACAAAGTATGAATGTAGTGTCTACTCTTTTGGTTTAATCACATTCGTTCATGCTAATTAGTTATTGATTTATATTTAAAATTTTGATAAACGACCTTTTCAAATGTCAATTTACTTTGGCCAGAGAATTCTATAAATCACTACTAATCAATAACGGTAGAATATTCTGTCTAATTACTTTAGAGTGACGAATCTATTATTGACTTACTCAATTATCTCTATATAGTTCATATTATATCCACGTACTACCAACTGAATTATCCTAGTACAGTTCATAAGTAGCATCAAAATATAATAATTCTCACACGAGATACCTTGGTAATCTTAAATCTAAGGATCAATTATATAATTATTAATATGAGAAAATCCACAAACACAAGTAATATTTTATTTGGGATTCTTATAGTCAGGTCAGTTCAATTACTTATTCTCTAATAATCACCCACACATTAGTTTAGGTATCTTTATGATTTATTTTATGAGATCAATTATTTTTTATAAAAAAGAAATATAATATATATTAATTTTACCATTTTAACAGTATCTTATTACGATGAAATTGTAATTAGGAACATCTAAGAATATCATAATTATGATATGATGGTAATTTCAATTACATTTTTTATTTTCAGTATTAAAAAAATATCTAATTTAATTAATTTAATATAAAAGATAAAAATAGCTTTTCATTAATAAACAATAATATCATGGATGCCAATGATTTAGTGGAATCCACAAACTAAGGGCCCGTTTGGTTGAGCTTTTGTCAGTAGAGCTTTTGTCAGTAGAGCTTTTGTTAGTAGAGCTTTTTTAAGAAGAGCTTTTTTTAAAAGCTAGTTGACTGTTTGGCTGTCAATTTAAAAAACAACTTTTTTAAAAGTGCTTCATACAGTAGACTGTTTGGCAACAAAAAAATAAAAAGCACTTTTATTAATTTTAACTATATTTTATTTTATTAATTATGCTAAATAATTTTTAAAGTATAC
>JAOTBA010000006.1:31053631-31075357 GCA_025629845.1 Erythroxylum squamatum | reverse complement strand
AAGTTGATAGGATTATTATTTGTATTCAGGACCTTCTTCCCATGTGATTTTGATGATTCCTGTAATCTGACAGAGGAGGATGTGGGTGATGATCAGTGTTTAGAGAATTGCCTTTGTGTTCCGCTAGATCCTATTGAAGAAGTAATTGGCCTCTTTCCTACTTTGGCTAACGAACCCATCAATGGTTTATGGTCAGGGACACAAGATTCCAAGAGCTTGGAGTATACTCGAGATGAAAGGGAAGAACATGACAGGAAAGTAGCAAGGGGATTTCTTGGAAAACCTGAAGCAGTGTCAGCCGAGAAAAAGTCGGGAACAATACCTTGCATAAAACCTGGAGCTTCTCCAGAGAAAAAGTCTGGAGTAATACCTTGGATTAAACCTGGAGCAGGGCCTTCCGAAACACCTGAAACTGAAGAGTTGAAGAGGAGTTGGTCAAACCATTATTTGAGACTAGGTTTTGGCTGGAGAAAACGAAGAAGCAAGCGAGCTTTGGAGCAGCAGAAACTACTGAGAAAGATGAATAATGAAGAAGTAGTACAGACTCAAAGAAGATGCAGCCATTGTCAGACACAGAATACTCCACTGTGGAGAATGGGGCCAATGGGTCCTAGAACGTTGTGCAATGCTTGTGGGGTTCGTTACAACACAGGCAGACTCTTGCCAGAGTACAGGCCAGCGGCGAGTCCAACGTTTAACAAACTTAAACATTCTAATTTTCACAAAAAGATAATAAGGAGAAGGCAGGGATGTTTTGTACATTAGATTTTCTAATTCAAGCTGTCAGACAGATAGCAAATTTTGTGCAAAAAGTTAGAATAGATTTTCTCACTTCGTTAGACATCATTCTGGCTTATAGACCAGGAGGTATCTCATACATATTCATCTCTAAGGTATTTATTAAATGGTTCAAAATTTCTGCAATTTTTTAATCATTGCTTACAATCCTATAAAGTATGGGATAGTTGATCTATACTTCTGTTGTAATAGGTCTCTACAAGTGATCCAAAATTATACAACCGTAAATTGGATCAGGTTATACATGAATATGAATATGTCAACTGAATTAGGATATGTTATGAATCCTAGATAAATTTGTACGTGTAAATTGGATTAGATTATGCATGAATCTGAATTCCATAGATTTCATGTCAAACTATATAATCCATTTCAGTGAGACTAGGTTATACATGAATTTGTATCTTTCTAGATTTCTATATCCCTCCGTCAGCCTATCAATCTCTAATCAGGATTTACAGGGATTGTACAAGTACTAATAATTGTAAGTTTAATAACATGAATTGCTTCGGATAAATCTTACTCGTGGATTCCCGTCCATAAGCGTTGCCTTTCCCTTTTTCCTTCATGGGATATGGGTGCCAGTCTGCTCCTGATCAGGAATCAAACTCTTTTCAATGTCTGACACCAATACCAAAGATAAAACATCATAGAGAAAGAAGCATATCAGGAACTAAACTGTTTCGACGGTCATTCCTGCTTAGATCAAATTCCTGAAGACTGGTAGCTCCCAAACAAATTCAACAATGGAAACCAATATCAAAGAATAAGATGAGAGAAAAGAGAAGGCAGAGAAGTAAAGGTTTTTACTTCCAAGAAAAACTATAATTCCATTAAAAATCGCCAGCCTTGCTATGACTACCAGTAAAATACCTCACTTATGGGCAATAAGCCAAATAAACTTACAAATGACTTTGAGTATCTTTTTACATCAATGGAGGAAAAGGAAAACATATGGCTTATCACCTTTTATAGAAAACTGCAACGCTAACCACCTCATATCCATGAATGTGAGGGAAACTAGGAAGCATAAAAAATGGGAAAAGAAAATCTAGCAAAAAGGAAACTAGGCTGTACAGTAAGGGCTGTAAAGATTAGGTATAATGATTCGGGTAAACTACATCTGCTATGAATAAAGATTGTCTGATGTTGTCGATGTTGGGGCTCTTGTATGAGCAGGTTGAGGTGGCTGCTCTGTGAGATCATAGGTAATAGATGATGAATTCTCAATCAGACCTGCCACTCCTGCAGCTGAAGATTGGGCACTTGAAGGAAGGAAGAGATCATGCGTTTGATCCTTGTAAGTTTTCCAAACCTGCAAAAAAGTTTCACGTGTTATGAAACAAGGATTTTGATTCATGCTAAAATATCAGTATAAAGTATAAACTCAGTACTAGTTACTACCTAGAAAAACCTACAACCGCCACATCAGAGAAATGACTGGAATCAAAATTATCAAACAAACTTCCAGAAGAATGATATTGTAATGAAATGATAAAGTTCTTGAAGAACACTGTGTATCAATCATCAGCACTTACATCAGAGGCATTCAACAATTCACGCACTTCATTGCAGTGTGCTCCTTATGTTGCAAAAGCATGCAAAACCTGAACCCGCATTAGATACAGAAATGCATGACATTAATTTACAACCAGAAAGAAATTATCTATTTTCCAGAGTTGCTTTCTGTAGTTACATCAGCCCAATACAACCTAAAAATGCATGTAAAACCTGTCAAAATCTAGTTGCGAAGAGTAGAATAAATATCTAACTTCTTGACTTATCCTGCATTGCTGAAAGTATTCTGTGGAAAAGGGAATGCAAGTCTGTCAGAAGATTTGAGTTTCAACTGAGATCAAGACAAGAGGAAAAAGCGCAAACTCTAATCTGAATTACCTGTGCACTATGTGGAAGGCAACAAGGACTTGATAAAATTCTCTTTACTCTCGGGGTTGGGGTAACTGTCTCTCCAGCATCATCTATATCTGAGTGAGCATATACCATGCCGTGTAATATGGATGATGCTGCATCCCCAACCTACATAGAATATCCATCAGTTAGCAGATATAAAGAAAGCATAATAAAGAAGAGCAGGAGATTATACAAATACTTCACTGAAAACAAGCATAAAATAAAATCACATCAAAACTGCAAATATATTTTTAAAGATCACACAAATATTTAACAAGCATAGTTATGAAATGCAGACAAAAATAATATCATTTAGCGATGTGAAATGATGCAAACCTGAGATGGAGTGAGAACAGGAACATGAACAGCTAGTGCCCTGGAGTGAGAACAGGAACACGAACAGCTAGTGCCCACTGAAGTTCACGAATGTCATGCAATCTCTTCCACTCCGCCATCCCAGGTGCCCAGCACTTTGTTGTCCAATCAATAGCTTTCTTGGACCAGAACCTTCTTATAGCATCCTTCTCCAGAGGTCCAACTCGTACAACATCATTGTCGATGACCATCCATTCTTTAAGTGGTTCAGTGAAAGCAGTAGCAGCTAATAAGTTAGATTGTAAAGGGACAGCAGTTCTTTCTGAAGCTTCATGAACCGCTGCCAGCAGATCAACAGCCAACACACACCCTCCACAACCTTAACACAACCCTCAATGTTGGACAAGATCTTCATCAACACCTGGAAATAGAGAACAATCAGACAATCAACGAAAGACAGCACCATGATTCTAGCATGCTGTTCCATATTGAGGTGGCATATCGCAGTAGCTTTTAAATTCTCATACAAATAAAAGATACAAACTAATTAAATTGGAGAAAATAAAGAAAGAAAGAAGGAGAACTCAAGGTAAAAGCACCTAGACACATCCATGGCAACACATATAGCAAACTTCACAATACCAGACAATTTCAGGAAGCAAATAAGATATAAGTACTGGATGAAATTTTGGCAAATGCAATTAAAATGTACCTTCAAGAGAAGAAGAAGACGGTGCCTAGCTCTCCAAGTCCACCTTTTGGGTCAACTCCCAGACTCAATCCAGAAATATTTTAAGTTCCATGTGCAGCAGACTGCAACCTGGTTACCAACCAACCCCCACGAGGTATTTCCTCTGCTCCAATTGCCTCTTTTGCTATATTCCAAGCATAACAGGAAACAAAATGAATAAGCAAACATAGAGAGCAGATAACCCATCAGGAAACAGCAACAGAACATCGAATTGTGGTACCTCTTAGCTTTATATACTCCGCTACAGTCAGGGATTGAGAACTATCCACAGATAACGACACCCCAACTACAGACTTGGCAGTTTTGGTCTGAATAATAATATCAGGAGAGATAATGTGACAGCGTTAAACGAGTGAACAATATGACAAAAGAAAACAGCAACTTCATGTCCTTAGAACAAGATCAAATAACCAACTATTAAACATATCATCCCTACCAAATTTGAGACGATTGCAGAATTTGTGGTCCCGGCAGCAGCTTGGAAAGCTTTAGACTTTCTTCCATACAAAGGGCAAATAACCAAACCTCCATGATCACTACTGCTCTTCTTTACCATAAGGATCAGAAAGCAGAACAATACCAGGTGAATTCATGTCTCTAAAATCAAACAACATCGAAGGTCTCCGGATTTCAAATCAACAAATTCAACACCAACATAAGTAACTTTCAATTTCTGCACCAGAAATCCAAAAACTACTCGATCACATATCACATCCACATTAAACCAATTCAAACCCAAATACAAATTAAAGGACTTACAAATGGAGCCCACTCGCCGCTGCGCCTCCTGAGATGGAGCACGGGGAACTCGGCGAGGGCACTGAGTCGATTCCACCGAACTCGATGCAACTCAGTCAAAATACTAGCGCTGAACTTGGAAGAGAACTTAACTGCTTTAAATTTACCCTTCCCATACAATCTTCACCAACCTTCTGGAATGCCAGTTGACGCAGACGTGGGTGACAAATAACAGGACGACCTTTGAGGTTTCTTTTTAGACGTGGGTTAACGCAGACCTTTGATTAGGACAAATAACAGGAAGAAGAAGAACTAACCTTGAGAGGGATTGATCAGATGAGAAACAGAAGTCGGCAGATAGAAAAGACTTTTGAGGTTTCAGTCGGCGTTGTTGTTTCAAAACAGACCAAGAAGACGTTATTTACGTATGTGACGGTAATTCACGTAAAAAATAGCCGTGCGGAAAAGTTCTAATTTGGGCTTTTCTGAAAAGCTCCAAATTATAGCTTTTGAAAAAGTTGTATTTTGACTTTTTTAAAAGCTTTTTCTATTGAAAAAGTACTTTTTTAGTTTGCGGCCAAACACTCATTTTTTTTAAAAATAACTTTTGTGGTGAAAAAAAGTACTTTTAAGATTTCCAAAAGCTGAACCAAACAGACTCTGTTACTTGTCATAAAAATGGCCTTGTTTTTTATAAACGGAGAGCAGAACCAAATTGTCAGCAACTCTGTCGTAGCCTGGTAGGGGACCCAAGAAAAAAAAAAAAAAAAAAAAAAGAGGATAGAGATGAGCAACGGATGGGCCGATCTTCCCAAGGAACTGTTGTCCATCATTGGTAAACGACTCGACTCTCGCATAGACGTGTTTCGTTTTCGTGCGGTGTGCAGTTCATTTAGGTCCACCGTTCCTCCTTCGCACCGGCCGTTTCCACGTGCCGTCTTTCATCTTCCACCGCCGGTCTTCTCGGATTCGTTGTTATCCCAGATCATCATATGTCGTGTCCAACCGGCTCACAAGACACCAAGCGATTCGAATGCTAACAGGAGCTGGTTGACTAAGGTTGAGGAGTCAACTCATGGTGAATTTCAGCTCTTAGCTCCATTCAGCAACCATCAACTCAAGAACTCTCCTGGTAAGCTTCCTAAGACGTTAAACCTTCTTGAGTTTCGTCTTTTGGAGTTGTGCAGAGGTTATACGCTTAAGCTTGCTCGTGGGATTTCAGTTTTTGGGATAAACAAGGTGGTTTTGTTTCCAAATTCTAATTCTGTTCCTGATAATGTTAATGGTTATGGTCTTCTCGCCATCTTGCATGAAGGAAAGTTGTGTTATTGGAGTTATGGTGAAGAGAAATGGACTTTTGTGGATGAGAAGTATTTCCATTATGATGACATTTTAATATATAAAGGTCAATTCTATGTTGTTGATAGATGGGGGACTGTTTGGTGGGTTGATTCATCGTTGAAACTGATTCCATACTCGCCTCCGCTGTATGGTTGCGGTCACATGAAGCATTTGGTAGAGTCCCGTGGAGATCTTTATGTTGTTGATAGGTATCTTGAAGGAAACAGGAGGACATGGCCTCTAAATGAGTCTATCAACCTAGACATGAACAATAACTTCCGCTATCTCGCGAGAAACTATCCTATATGTCGAGCTGAGACTGTTGACATCAAAATTTATAAGCTTAACGAGGAATGGGGTACTTGGGATGATGTCAGGTCTTTAGGTGATCAAATCTTTGTTTTGGGTCATGAATGTTGCTTTTCTGTTTCTGCTAATGAAATCGGTGGATGTGAAGGGAATTCCGTATACTTTACAGATCCAATTGATGAAGATCTACATGGAGAAATAAGTGGCAGTGACGCTCGTGTGTATAAACTAGCAGATGGTTGCGTCATGAAAGCAGAACCCTGGATATTCTCAACCACAAACTGTGTTTAGTTTACAATCTTGTTTCCTGTGAGAACTTGTGTATGTATGAACAATGTCAACCTCTTCCCTGTAATAAATAAATTCGATCATTTAGACATTGAAATACTTGCTGTTTCATATTGTATAGTTTGAAAAAATTTCTGTCGATATTGAAGTACTTGCCGTGTCCATATTGTATAGTTACCGATTGTTCAACTTTTATCTTACAGCTTTCTCTTCTCAGGTTATATCTCTTGTTAGGATATATGTTTTGGAATTATTTATGAATTGAACATATCAGATATTAGTTAGATATTCACTTGAATTCAAAAGGTATTTGAATAATGGTTCAGTTGTGATAAAATTTTATTTTAAGTGGGGCTATTGGTTGAAGCGGGACTTTTAATATTTGAAGAATTGTGCATATCTCTTATCTACTGCAGATATCTATCTTTAGCAAAAATCTCTTATGCGTGGTTGTGGCAAAGAGTGAAAAGAAGTCTAGTTTTGGATGTATGATTTTTGAGATACAAGATAAAGGAAGTTATCTTGCACAATATGGTTGAAGGCGTGCGTTAGTTTCTTCTTTGGAAATACATTGCATTAATTGAGATGTCAAAGTAGTTAGACAAATCCTCTGACGAGGTTAGTACGAGGCGGTTGTACTATTGGGTTGATTGAGAAAATCCTTTGTTGAGGTTAACACGAGTCGGTCGTGTTATTGGGTGTGAAATTCTTTCACGGTAAGTGAGGTTGAGGGATAGTATCAAGGGTTGAGTGGTGTCGGCTCAGTAAAGTCTTGGATAAAACTATTGTACTTCGGTGAAAGTGATTAAGCTAGGTGAGGGCCCCGCAGACGTAAGCAAGGTGTGCCGAACTGCGTTACCAAATCTCTAGTGTTTTTATTATTTCGATTTTGCTTGTTTTTATTTTGTTGGTGCCAAATAAGTTTGCGGAAAGTTTGCGAAATAATTAACCTATTTCGGTTTTTCATCTTTATTTGATCATACTTAGAATTTAATCAAGGATTTATACAAATTTGACAAATGGAATGTTTGGTCTCGGCATCATTAGCTGTTTCTTCCATGTATAGCTAAATTCAGAGTATTCATTGAGATAGGATGAAGTACAGCCTATACTTAAATACATTGTAAAACTCTGGTCTAGAAGTTCTTGTTTTGATGTCCTTTTGCTAATGCCGGGGGTTTGCTAAAATGGATAAAGATTCAAACTCTCAATGGTAGCCAGGATAAGCTGCGGTTTGGGGGGGGTTTGTTTTCTAGGAAACTGAAGCTAATTAGGGAGTTGATTGAATTTGTGAAGTGTAGTTTTCAAGTTTTCAACGCAAAACAAATGGTTGGTTTTCATTGTCATCTTCTGAGAAACTTTGAAGCTTCCGACTCATCATTTGTGCTCTGATGTTCATATAGCCTTTCATTAAATGTTGCATTACTACGTGCCTCAGGAAGCACTAAGTTCCAAACCCTCTGGTATACAGAAAACCTTGTGTTTTTGTGGCTTCTGGACGTGACACAGAAATTGTATGTTCTGTGGTTGTGGCAGGAAAGGTTTGCCAACTTTCTGGGTCAGCTGTGTGCTCTGATACATTAAAATGTATGTAAACCGGGAATTGTTTTTGTTTGTATTTCTTGTGACGAAGGTACTAGTTTTATAGCGGTTTAATACTGTTTGATCATTTAAACCTTAAACATTTTCTTTGATCGGTTTAATGTCCGGTCTGATTTTTAAAACATTGAATCAAATACAAACATATTTCTGAGGTGAATCACTCGGCATCCCAAAAGTTGCTAATCTACATACATGAATTAGTTATCATTTCTGATATCTGACAGGCACATTATGAATTTGCGAGAATTGAGAACTCTAATTATCATTCGGAACTGTTTTACAGTGTTCTCCTAGTTGAATGACTACAGTGATCAGCACGTACACTTACTGACGAACACAGTTGCGACAGGGGCTTGTAAATTAATGTCAGTCCAGTTCAGATCATCGAATTGGGGATGTCTTCAGAGACAAAAGGCTGTCAAGATTGGAGACCCTCGATTCTTTGGCGCGAGCTGGTCCAAAAATCTCCCAAAAACGTAAAGTCTCGTCCCCTCCGGCTGATAGTACTGTCAATCCATCAGGACTCTGAGCAAAATGATTGGAGGAGGTTGGTTAAGATCCATAATTTTTAGCTTTTAGGGATAGAATAGCTCTTAGATGATCATACCTGAGAAGTATTGAGGATTCTCGATCTATGACCACATAATTGTCCCAGTTTTGTCATGGAAGGATACTTCCACAAGCATAGATGATTTTGAAGCTCACCCATACCATAGCCATGGCCACTCAGTAACTCTTGGTGATGTGTATTCCACTCGAGTCCGCAGATCTGCACAAAGGTAGGATAACATTAGCATTCCAGAACCAGTTTTTAAGTATTAAATTAGTTAGAAAGACCAGTTACACTCTGGACCAAAAACTGGTGACTGCCTGATTTTTCTCAAGTTCCTTAAAATGGGTTCTTAAGTAGATTTACTTATTCAACTTGCCTGAGCACCAGTATCTACTCCACCAATGCATGTCCCTTTCCTTGTATTCCATATCTTAATACACCCATCGCTGGTGCCACCACCTGAGGCTAGTACATTAAATTGATAAGGGCACCACGCAAGGGCTTTGACTGCTGCAGAATGTCCGTTCAATTTATGCAGGAATTTGGATGAACTCATTTTAGATGCTTCCCATATGTATATAATGTTGTCATTTCCTCCACTTGCCAATACACTGCCTCCGCTTGACCATTTCAAGCCACACACTTCTTCGTTGTGTGCTTTAATGCGTACAGTCGCATTTTCATTCTGTCTAACTGTCAATGAGGGTAAAGAAATTAAGGAAAGGTAAAAGCAACAACATGAAGAGTAAATAGCAGTTTGTGACTGTAGGTACCATCATGATGGATCAACAATTTGTCTTTGCTTCCTGAAGTTAGAGTCTGACCATTCCAGGAAATTGCTCCTACCCTTGCTTTATGACCTTTCAGGTCTCGAACCTGTGAGAAATGACAAGCTTGTTTTTACTTGTTCACCGTATAAAATTCAAGAGAAACTCTTTAACGCACAGAGAAAAAACAGAGCCCTTACACATACAGAAGTCTTAGCATCCCAAACCTGAAGTTTGGAATGCATGAAACCAACAGCTAGACTTGTACAATCTTCAGACCAGCATAAACTTGTTGGACGGTCAGTGTCATGCAGCAACTTCTGTACTGTACAGGATTCTGCGTTCCACAGGTACACTGCTGAGTTCAAGGCAACAGCAACGACGTTGTTTTTGCCCCAGTCCATGACTTTAGTGTAGAAATCATTACTGATGGCAGGCGCATCCAGAATCCTAGTTTCCTTCTGCAAGAGCCCTCGAAAATGTACAAGAAAAATTAGAATAATTGGGGTAAGGGATAAGCAAGAATGGGGGAACTATGTTCTTCTCATTAATATCATATTTCTCATTAATATAATATCATACGGAGTCGTACCTTGGGCAACCGACGGGGATGATGTGGCTTGACCACATTACTCAATGCTTCTGAATCATCCTTTCGCATCTCATCGATATGACGGATTGATTTTCTACTCGATTTTGGGCTACCTCTGAAAACCAACATCCTGAACGGTCTCCCTTCTGAGTCCATAGTCAAACAATCCATCAATCTTTGTCTGTATGCTTCCTGCACCGCAAAAATATAAGAAATAAGAAACAAGAATCCCTAAGAAAGTTAATTCCTGAACCCCAAATCAAGAAGCAAAAGCCCATCTTCAAAAAAGCCATAAACAACAGATGAAAACCGGACCAAACGTACACCGAAGTTGGGATTCTGTGCTGCATTAATCCTGTTAGTCAACAGAGTGTGGGCTTGATCAAGATTCATCAAACTCCTATTGGGTATAAAACGATCCCCCTAAACAAAACGAAAAGGCAAGACACGTTCAGAAACAATCAAAACCTGACAAAAACTTGGATAAGAAGCAAGAAACTTTCAGGAAAAAGAAAAACAGAGTTTCTTTACAGGAAAGTCATATTGGGTTGGAGAGTCGTGAAGTCGCCTTGGAGAGTACCAATTTGAATCTACCAACAGTTCTCTCTTGCTTTGATCCATTCTGGGAATGAATCAAAGGACAAAACTCCCCAGAAAGGATCTTGTCTTTCCTTAAAGTTGTTTTATGATGAACCCAGAAAAGTGCCGTTAGAACTGGGGAAGTTACAGTTCTCGTCTCTTTTGTTCGTTGTTCTCGTTGGTTTGAAGGCGCCAACTTAAGTAGTCGGGTTTTGGACAAGGGTCGGATCGCCTTATTCTTTTCGGGTCACCGAATTCGATTTCTTTCGAGTAAAATATCCTTCTGGACTTGGGATTTCTAGCTTCAAAAGTTTTTCAAAGTTTAACAGGAAAACAACTTTGAAAAATTCTGTTTTAGGATTTACTTTGGTTATATTACCAATATATATAATTGAATATAAATCTAAAATACAATAATTCGGTCGGTTCAACTGTAAAAATCTTGAATCGTCCAACTTTTCGGTTCGATTTAGTTTAAAACCTGATCAATTTAATAATTAATCGGTCAATTTTTATAAATTAATAAATTCTTATAAACCAAAATAAATTAATTAAATTTTATTTAACAATATCATTTTTTAAATTAAACTTCAAATCCTTCGATAAGTAATAACAATCTCTTTCAATTATTTTTAAAAATTTTTAATTTTATTTAATTTTTAACCTGTTTTATATCGATCTAATACCTGTTGAACCATTTAAACTTTAAATATTTTGTCTTACTGGCTTAATTTTTGGTTCGATTTTTAAAACATTGTTAAAATATAAATAAAAAATAAAAGAGCCATAAAATTAAAATTGATGAATTGAATACATTTCTTAGACTCAAAATTTTAATAGTGACGTAAATAATATAATATTAATATAAATATATTTAAATTAATTCATAGTCATTGAATAGAAGTTTACAAATCAATCAATTATAACTTGTGATATGGAAGATTACAATGCAAAGAAGTTAATCTTCTTACATAATATAATTGGTGACAAGTCTAAATTTAAGTTATTGCAAAAGACCTATAAGCATAAAAAATGATGATTAAGACTATATACTATAAATGAAAACAAAAGTTAATAAAATGCTTTACTTTTTCCCTAATTTTTTATAAGCTTTCAAGTTAGTTAAATTAAGCCTATATCAAAAAAATATTGATTTCTATGCTTTATTTTACTTATATGATTAAACTTGTGACATCAATTTCATATGCAGGTGTAAGATTCTCTATATGACAAATTGGTTGATGTAACGATTTTGCATGTTAACAATAACAATAACGTTCAGTAAAAATTTCGCTGACACGCGAGATCTAGAAAGATTCATTTAAATTTATCCTTAACTAATAAAGAGACTGTTTTCAAATGACAAGTTCAGTAATATGAGGGTGATATGACTAAATAAGGAAGTTGTGTAAAATAAAGACAACGATCTTAATAAAAGTTTTGCTGATATACCAGAGTGGAGAGATCCACTAGCAATCAATATTACCCTATTTGGTAAGAAAACGGTTTTTGTAATTGTGTAAAATAAACTATACAAAACATTTGTATGGATTCAGAATGTTGTAAAGTACACAGATTGGACATTTTGATGGAAAGACATCAACTAAGCTGTTTGGTAATATTAACTGTTCAACGTGACTAGATTACCTGTTTTCATTATTTTTATCAATCTATCCATTTTATGGCACACCAAAATTAGGAACAGAAGATCTTACATCCTATCCAACACACAATTATATAACATGTATTTGCAGTTTGGTTATAACTGTTGTAACCTCTTGTAATTTTTGTCTCTTTCATGGATATGTGTGTGAAGTGTGCAGGCCAAAAATTAAGCTTATTATAAGTCCTCACACAAGATTGTATGCTTTCCTATACATGAATGAAAGTTCTATTTCAATTATTTATGGAGTTTCTTTGCATTCTGTTCCCAAAATACTAATATTTATAGTGCTATGGACGAAAGTCCGCTTATAATTTTGCTTGGAAAAATATTTTGTGGAAATGCCCAACAAATGTTTTAAAGAAAATCTCGCGGGAACATATTCGGTAAAAACTTACTATTATAAAAATCGGACTGAAAGTTAAACCAGTAAAATAAAAAGTTTAAGGTTTAACTCGATTGGAACAATATTAGAAGTCAAGATTAGAATTCTTCGAACTAATGCATTTTAATAGTTTTTGAGAATCTAATACGCTGATTAACTTATTGAGATGCGTTTCCACTACACAATTAATTCAGTTTATCATGTAAATTCTCTTGAAACTAAGCATTTTGATCATGCTGATTTCTTTTTTGACATTGAAAGCAATTATGAAGATTTAATCACACAGTAAATATTGAAGAACAGGACAGTCAATAGGCTGAGTAATGCCAAGCACCAAATCAAGCAAATGGGGGCATATTAATGGCCCTACATGATCTTCTAATCTCTCCTTGTGTGCCAGTGAGAACTCCTATAGTTCCCAATCTGACCATAGCGGCACCAAACCTGATGGGAAAATCCAATGCAGTTGCCAGCTCCGCAACTATAGGCCTTGTAACAGGATCAGTTCCAAGCTCTTGGTCAATTTGGAGAATGCCCCTGTGTAGCATTACATTCTGATAGTACGAGATGTCCACCATAAATGGACTAAATGGGTTCTGGTCTAGATTAACCGTGCTGTCTGATGGTACATCTTTTGGACACCTTAGTCTCAGTATATTTGCTAGCACGGGTTCCATTGCAGGGTCTGGTCTGCCAGTGCCTTGAAAGTTGTAGAGACGGTTCTTGATGAATGAACAGTGTGCGACTCCAACAGAGTGAGCACCTACGTAGCAAATTGTATGAGAAAATGGTCCGTTTCTTTTCAGGTTATGTTACATTCTAAGCAAAGCTGAAACTGATAAAAGTTTCAAGTACCCATAAGAAGCGCCATGTCTGCAGCGCTGAGACCTTTATCAGCAAATGCTGCAATTGCTTGAGACACTGAAATTGAAGGGCCTAAGAGACTTATATTCTGAGCCTGAGAGACCAAACCATCTCTTCTTCCTGTTGGAACATTGTATCTTCCTCCACCACTCTGCAAGTAATTGCATATCATTACCGGAACTTATCACACTTATGCTTAAGTTAGTGACGGGTATCTGGAACAACTCAAAAGTACGAGTTTTTGACTTAAAAGAGAGACATACCAAGAAGACAGCATCTCTAGTAGCAAGTGCAATGATATCAGCACAAGAGACCACACCAGGGCATGCTTCTTCAACTGCAGCCTTTACTATGTCTATAAGGTCATAACCTCGAACGCTTGCATTGGGTAATGCTGTTTTCTCACTGTTGATCCCATCTATAAGTATTGATGCATCACACCCCTTTCTCATCAATATTTACACAATGAAATCGTTAGTTAAACAGCAACTTCATATAACCGTAAGCTCTTATGGTTAATTCATTAACTTAAAGTTCCGCAATAATGAAGGAGAACATGTTTTACTGAAGAGAGCATATTTTTAGTGTTTGTTATTGCTAATACACCAGAATATTAGCTCATGCATCTTAACAACTACCACCTACCCTTTTAATGGTTAAAAATAACTAGAGGGCAGATGCTTGAACCTTCAGATAAGTTCATACAAAGCTTGCTTACCAACCAAATCATCATCCATGCTTCTTGTTGCTGCATGGATTTATGTTTAATGATTTTAAGTGAACTTAAAAGGGATTATCATGTTAAAAACTGATGATTAATTGTTCTGAGATGGTTAATAATAACAAGAGATATGTAAGCATACATTGACGAAGCAATCATGGAACTGCAAGCGTAAAAGAGCTGCCACAATTGAACGATCCCTGAAGAAACGTGCACTGACAATACCAGCTACTATGGCTTCAACATCAACGAACCCACATTTGCCTCTGTAAAACCCGACCTGAAGCTCTCCTGACAAAGTCCCTGCCAGGTTTCCAACAACTACACCAAGTACTAACATAAACGGAATCTTTGCCTCGACCATCATTTTGCTTTGTCATCTATTTATGACTCTAAAAACATTGATTGAACAGAAGAAAATGGAAAGAGGCCAGAAAAGACGAGAAAAGCTTGTTCTTGGGGCTGTACAAGAGGCAACTACAACTTTCTTTACAAAAATGACGAGGATGAGTAGGAACCAGAAAATGTTAAATGAAACTGTGTTTTACTATGGCCTTTCTTAAATATAGGCTAACGAGTCTTGAACATGCATCAAGTATTTCCTAGTATTCTTCGGTGCTCTTGTTGCTGCTCTTGGAAACATTTAACGTTTGTTAATCCGTATTTCGGTGCTAATCACAGGAGCAGACGATAAGAGTTAATTAAAAGCCGTTTAGTTCTTTTTTTATTTCTTATTTTTTCACTAAATTTAAACACAAGAACTGAAAACTTAAAAGGACCTAGGCTATTAGTGTCACTAGTCTTGGTATATCCATGCATTGCATGATACTGACAAAGTGCTGAGCCAATCACTTTCAGAGGATGCTCAAAGTTTTCATGATCAGCTAACTTCCTTAAACTAAAATTTCGAGCATCATCTAATTCTACCGCTGAAATAGAACAGGGCATTTCTGTAACAGTTTTACAAGATTGAGACACACCATTGGATTTGCAGTCTATAGACCTCTGGATTGAACTTGCCATACAGGTATAAGACAGAAAATATAGGTCCTTTGGCGGAAGTCTTACACCCAATGCAAATGCTTGGCCAAAAATTATCCTATAATTCTACCAACTTCTGTTTCAGGAGTTCACTGTACAAAATTCATAACTTAAAAGGTTGAGAAAAGGAAACTGAAGTCAAAATATTACGACCAACAATGGAAGTCCCCCATAACTTGTGGACTCTGGTATTTGGGTTGCTAAAGATACTACAGTTGAACTCAAATAACATTACTGTTTGTGGCCTTGGCATAACGGTATAGATCATAAGCTGAGCTCCGATTAGAAGCAGCAGTGACTGCAGAATTCGGTGGAACCAAAAAACCGTCTACTGATGGTGATGCTTCATGCAAGCCAGACACAGGTTGCCTGATGAAGCCCTGCCTGATCGATCTTTCATTGAAGGGAGTGTTTTCGATCTCGGTCCATCCATATGACTGAGCATGGTTTACAAGCCTTTGACCATCCCTATCAATCAATGTCTCCCTGTGAACACCAGGAATTGAACCTGCAGATGAAACATCATAAACACCTTGTAGCCCAACTCCATTGGCATACACGGGGCCTCCTGTCATCGTTCCAAGAACGTTTTCAGGCAAATAGCCCGTGTCAGACACATTTGGTACAGTTGTGGCATAAGAATAACTGTTGACATGACCCGAGAATCCACCATCCAGTAAGTTAGTTCGCAGTGAACCATTATACAAGTCCTCCACATGAACAACAGCCCTTTGCTCGTGCAACCCAACAACTGGAGCGGAGATCATGGTCGACCGTTTTTCTGAAAATCGTGGACGCTTTGTTTCTTGATTCATCAAATTCCTTGACAACTCACTCTCCTCTGCTTTTCTTTTCTGCATTTTCAAATCATCTATTTGTTTAGCGAGGTCACTAATATCTTTCTCCAATTTCATTGCCTTTAACTCTACTTCTGGGAGAACCTCTGCAACATCCATCTTGCGATCTTTGAGGAACTTTATTACGGATTTAAGAGCAGACAAATGCTTTTCATTTACGTCTTTCTGTGAAAGGTCATCATGAGATGCACCATTAGCATAACTAGTAGTCATAAGTGCAGAAAAAATATAGACAAATTAATCCATACCAGCAAGAACGGTGAATGATTAACGTCTTTTCTTTTTCTCTTCAACCATTCCTCCTTATCCCGTAAGAATGACGTCAAAAGTTTCTTAGGTGGAAACTTGTCATCAATTCCCAAAATACTAGCTATATCAACAGCTTCAATTTTCATTCCACTCTTCATCCTTCCCTCTATGATATCTGTAAAATCAGAAGCTCATTGAATAAAGGTAATCCAATACTCTGCCCAATGTCGCACATTTTCATTTGACAACACAATCAATTTCAAAAAATAAAAAAAAAATGCTCGGAACTTCTTGTACGGAGGCTATGTTGATGGCCTTTGAGATTTTTCAAGCCTTTTGGTAGCCACTAATTTCAGAAAGGCAACATTTGTAGAAATTTGATATAGTGGCAAAAAGCAAAGGAGACTGAAAGAGAAGCTTAGTAATGTTGTGTATGCAGACTGTTGACTTACAAAATTCTTTTAACATAGGCAGATCTGTGCTCTATACAGAGATTGTACAGCAGTAATAATTAATCATGCATAGCCTCTGTTTAGAGACTGATTTTCTGGTAAATTTGAAACCATTAAAGAAACCACATTTAATGAAGTTTGAACGATCCACACATGAGATATCAAACTGTGTGGTCATCAAAAGCCAAATTTATCACTTTAGGAGTAAACTTCATGGATCGATATATATTGACACGACAAAACTCAGACACGTGCAATCAGACAATAGTCTCCATAACAAACTCAGTGCTTAGCAGACACGTGCAAACTAATAGACATATATAAACAAAAATTACAAACTTAATGGCCAACAGGCACGTGCAAAATGATATCGACACATATAAACAAAAATCCTCATTAAACATGTAAAAAAAGGAAAAAGCAGTCTTGAAATTGAAACAAATCTCAAATGACGAGTGATTGAATAACTTATTGCAGTAACTAATTACTTTTCCCGGCGTTAACCCAATGATTGAGCTGTTGAGAATGAATATGGCATGAAGAATGATCATCATAAATAGCTCAAAGCTGTGAGAGAAAGTCACAATCATTGTTTATCACAATTAACGGGATAGAATAATATCTCTCCATCAATATTTGATGGACAAGGAGAATGCTACTGTTTCCTATCCACTTGCCTATAAAACAGTTAATGGAATTTTTATCTATTTTTTTAACAGATTATGTACAATAATATAATACGCGTGAAAAATGTCAAAAGCCTCTGAACCATATGCAAAAACGAATATAATGTAAATATAACTATAGCAGTGTATATATAGTCTAGCCGTTGAAGTTTCAAGTTGCTGATACTCAACAACATTGATAAGCTCAAACTCCTCTCAAGTTGGTACATTAATAACTAAGATTTCTAGACATCCAGAAGAAAAACAAATGTGAGCAAGAAGAACAAAGAGTAGCCTAGGCACTCTACTCCATGATGCACGAAGAATTGGTGCACAAGAGAAGAACCAAATACCATGGGAAGGTTAACTAGATAGCTAAAGTTAACATACAAAACTCTCTCCAGGAACTTTCTAGCCTCCTGATCCAGAGCCATATTTTAATTTCCTCCAAGATGTTATTTTTTTATTCTCCATATTCTCACACAACTCGAGATGCCTGAATTCCGATTCACTTCAACAAAAAAGTGGCCAAAAAAAATCAATCAAGACAACAGAAGCTATATATAATAGGAGAATTTCACCAAATTAGGATTATATAACAGAATTAAGGATGTTAAACTGAACAATGAACCCAAAAAAATGATAATGAAACCACTATAAATATTAAAAAAGAACACCTAGATGTAAAGACAATAAATTCAAACTCAGAACTATGTGCAAGACGGCAAATTTATCAGCATTAGCAAAAAATCACCTGAAATCCTCAAAACAAGACCCCGAGACCTGCGAAGAGCCGGTGCAATCACCCTTGAATTACAAGACACAACCAAATCCCAAACATCATCATTCTTAAAACCATTCGGAATCCCATATCCACTAACAAGAAGAAGCAAACCTCTGGCGTCAATTTCGGTCGCTCTACTCAAACCACCCTCAGCAACAAGCCTCTTTTTCCAACCAATCGCAGCCTGCTCAGCCTCATGGCTCACAGCACCCTCCACTTTAACTTCACCGTCAATCAAAAGCAAAAATTCCAACACCAAAACACAAGCTTCTCTTCCCGTAACCATAGGAGAGTCTTTATTGGTATAGGCTTTACTTCCTTGCAAGAAGAACCTACCAATACAGTCCAACACTAGTTTCGCCGGATTCGGCGAGCGTTTAAGTGCCAAAGGGACTTCTTCACGAAGCTTAGGAACATTAGACAAATGGGCAGTGATGTATCTCCGAAGCCCTCTTCCCAACATGGTCTCGCAGAGAACCAAAAGCTCCGATTTTTCCGGATTACTCGTCGCTGGGATGTCTGTTTCGGTCGGATTTTCCCTCTCCAACAATGCCTCAGTTTGAGGTTGTTCTTTTCTCTGTTCTTCGCCATTACTGGGCCGGAAAGTGAGGTTCTTGGAACGAGCTTCGATAGCAGTCGCAATGAAATCGAGGTGCTTCTGCAATTCATCGAATTTGCTCTTGAACGCGTTAATAGCAGCGGAGAGATTGGCCAGTCCATCAATTGATTCCAAAAGCTTACTGGGGTCGTTCCCATGATGTTGAGGCTGAGACTGAACGATAATTGGGAGGTCGTGTGCTCCGGCTTTGACGACTGGTTGTGGACCCGAATGCTGGGTCGGTGAGAGAGGTTCGGGTTTAAAGGAGGAAAAGGAGATTTGGTTGTTGTTGGTGGGCATAGGCGGGTTGTCCATGGCGGCGACTGGCGGAGTCTACAGCACTGTTTCACCGGAGAGAAGCCCTAATTTGGACGAGATTTTAGCCGGACGCAGGTGTTTGTGAAGTACGATGCGTATGCGGTTTGGCTCGCGTGAAGTACGAGATTTGATGGAAAGTGCCAAGAGACGGATTTTGAGAATTAAATATAGAATTTTAAGATTTATTAGGATATTTGTTATATTTTGAGCTGTTTTTAATAAATATTCAACATTATTGGATAATTTTAAAATAATGACAACACAAATAAGAATAATGGTTAAATTCATAATAGTATATGATAGAGGTGATAATTGGTTCATACTAAGGTGTTTTTCAATTGAGCCCAATTTGGGCTTGATCCGAGAACCAAATATTCTAAACAAAACGATATTATTTTATATTTTTAATTTTTTTAAAAAATTATATAATCGGCATTTTCCTTGAGTATATCACTTTAAAATCCAATATCAAAAATATACTTGCTCTTATAAATTATATAATAAAAGTCTTATAAGGTTATAAATTATAAGGTTATAAAATTTAAACAACTTAAGTAATTATGTTATTATATAATAAGATATTTTGTGAAATTTATTTGGACTTGGTTTATCAAAGAAAATCCAAGCAAATTAATTTACAAAATTTGTTTACATTGAAAAGTAAATCCAATATATAAAAATATAATTTGATAAAAATCAATTATATTATATACTATATTGCTATAATTTAATTTGATTATAACAATTGATAAAAGCTTCTCCTTACCAGAAAGTCACAAATTCAAATCACAGAAACAATCTCTTTATAAAAAATACAAGGAAAATGTCACGTATATCGATATCTTTCCTAGACTCTTACAAATCGAAGAGCCTTTGAATACGTTGCCTTTTTGACTTTTACTATATTGCAATAATTTAATTTAATTTAATGCAACATGCCCAATCCAGACGTAAAATATTTTTGAGAAATATATATTATATATATGTTATAAGCTTTTCCAAAACAATAAGCTTTTCCAAACCTTTATTATAAATATAATATTGCAGCAACTCTTGTGAGAGCAAAGGGGTCTGCACATTACGATTCCCCAAATGCCTCTTTTATTTTCTTATTAAAAGCTTATCTTGGTATCAAAGCTTTAATGGCTAACGCTTCTTCTACTAGTTCTTCATCAGCATCCGAGAGGCTGGTCACTCCTATGACCATCTGATCATCCTCAGCAACACCCATTACCAATACCCTCTCATTTGTTCTCCCGGTCAAACTGGAAAGAGCTAATTACTTGCTCTAGAAAGCTCAAGTACTACCTGCTCTAATTGGGCATGGCCTCCTCGAGTTTGTCAATGGTTCAAATACTGCAACGCCAATTGTAAACCCAAAGCAACCCAGCGAAGCCTATATGTCTTGGTTGAAACAAGATCAAATACTACTTTCTTGGCTCCTCGCATCAATGTCTGAAGTAGCACTTGATGATGTTGTTGGTTGCATTGCACCACGTGAAGTCTAGACTGCTCTTGAGCACCTTTATGCCACACCCACTCGCCAAAAGGTTCTACAATTAAAGGTACAGTTGCAAAACATGAAGAAAGGTGTTTCTTCTATCACTGGTTATGTTGCTAAGATGAAGTCCATCTCCGAATCAATTGGCAGCCGCTGGATCTCCACTCTCTCAAGAAGATTTAATTATGACGATACTTGCTAGAGTTGGATCTGAATATGATCCAATAGTTGTGAACATTACGTCCAGATCTGATCTACCTTTATTACAAAAAGTACAAGCCTCTTTGGTTAATCATGAATTACGACTAGAACATTTAACTGCTGCAACTACTGTTGATTTATCTCATTTCACTGCAAATGTTGCTGCACTCAATGTTCATCCATCTTCACCTACTTTCTCACAAAGAGGAGGCAATACTCATGGCAGTTATAGAGGTCGTGGTCGTGGAAGGAATCAGAAGCTTGCTTGTCAAGTTTGTCATCGTCCTGGCCACTCAACTATTGAATGTTATTTTCAGTTTGATCCACATTACCAAGGCCCTGCATCATTCCCTTCCCTTCCTACCCCTTCTAGACCACCTCAACCGTTTTTCCCTACTCATTCTTCTCCTCCACATTATCACACGCCTCTCTCTAAGTCATCACCTTCTCCTCCCCCTATCTTCAGTACCATTATAGCTACACCCCAATCGGTCCAAAACCCCAAATGGTATTTTGATTCAGGAGCTTCTGATCACTCTACTGGTTCCACTTCCAATCTTCTAGTTACTCACCCTTATTTTGGTGCTGAGCAGCTTACCATGGGAAATGGTCACGACATTCTCATTACTTACACAGGTTGTGTTCAGTTGCCCTCTTCCCCTCATTCTTTACCTCTTTCTCGTGTTCTTTATGCTCCTCAATTGCATACTAATCTTATCTTCTGGAATACACCGAATAGAGCAATGGGTATTAAACCAGAAAATAAGGCAAGTGAAATGATGTTCTCATTTCGTTTCTTGGAATCTAAATACAAACTGAAAGGAAACCAGTATTCTCAAGAAAAGGGGAATTGAGAAAGAGAGAAACAGTACAGCAGTACTAA
>JAOTBA010000006.1:30964001-30984172 GCA_025629845.1 Erythroxylum squamatum | reverse complement strand
ACCGGGCCGCTGGGACTGGACATCCAGACGGACAACCGGGAAATTAATAATCCGGACCAAACCTGCTCTGATACCATGTTGAATTTTTAATATGGGCAGAGTGTAGAGTCCATTAACAATAATTGGGTTTGGGTCAACCATTGTCCAAATAACTAACAATTTTGTAAAGTATTGGGGACGCACATCAAATCCTCTGTTCCAGTTACTCTGTTTCAACCCTGTTCTTAAATCTTATCCACACATTTACGTATATTAGAACTTACCAATATCAATCGAAAGAGATTTTGTAAAGTATTGGCAGCTTTGACGTACATCAAATCCTTTGTTCCAGTTACTCTGTTCCAACCCTGTTCTACTAAATTTTATCTATACATTTATATAGGCTTTCACATAAATGTGTGGATAAGATTTAATAGAACATGACAGAAACACCTTAACCGGAACAAAAGATCTGATCCCGCCTTGTGTCAAGCTGGTGGTGTTTCCAATGTTGGGAGATTACTTTAAAGAAATCCATGAAGCTTCAGTGGAACTCATGAGCAATAACAGGGGCAGACTGCTGCACTATTTTAATTGGAAAAAGAGCCAAGGTTAAATCAGAACTCTAACGGAGGAATCTCTGCCATGGGTTGTTGCAGTGCAGACTACAAATTTGTCTGACTCTTTCATGGCGGCGTGGCCTATGTTGTGACGTATTTCGATGAACGTCATGTCTTTGTAGAAGAGGATGAATATGATTATACACAGCTAGGGACAGTCTTTATCAGATTGAGTTTGTTAAAACATATGTAGCAGAAGCAACTAATCAACCTCAAGAACAATGATTTAACTCAGGAGTGTAAATAAAATCCTGATGCTGATGAATTGGTTACTGGAATAGCAGGAACTTGCAACCCACAAAAGCTAAACTTTCATTCCATAACTAGACAGGAGCTGTGTTGAGAGAAATTGTGTTTCGTGCTTACGGGAGAAGGAACCTGAAACCATTCCCACATATGCAAGAGGCCACTTCGTCCATCCTTTGAAGGTTGCTCTGGGGGAGATAATCATAACTTTGCAATGAGCTTCTATCGCCTTTTGCTATGAAATTTCATTAGTGAGATAATTATTACAATCAATTATTAAAAAAGAGAGAAGAAATAAAATTTTTGTAAGCATAAAAAAATATTAATTAATTATTTTTAAATATGTGATTGTTTTAAACTTAAAATAGAAATTAATTATTGAGTCATTTTAAACTTAAGATATTACAAATGATTTATAATAAAATTTTAATTACACATAAATGAGGATAAAAAATAGTAATTTTCAGTTTTAATATATTTTTAGTTCAGTTTCATATTAAAAGAGAAGTGAAATTTTTTATATTATGAATAAAACTTGGTCGAGGACATTAAATTTTCAAAAAGAAGAAATTTAAAATTTTATATGAAAAATAAGTGTCATAATATTAAATTAAAATGAGAAAAAATATAAAATTTTTAGAAATTTATAAAAACTACTGATCAATTTTTAATTAATTATTTTTAATCTAAAAATTTTTATCCTAAATTAAAATCGTAGGTGTTTCACAATAAACTGAGTTTTTTCTATTGTCAAAAGTTAAACCAGTAAAATAAATATTAGAGGTTTAAAAGGTTCAATCAGTATTAGATTATAAAAAAAATGACTAAAGATTAAATAAAATTGAAAATTTTGAAATATAATTAAATGAGATTGTCTTTGTTTATTGAAAAATTTAAAATTTAATTAAAAAAAGATATTGCTAAATGAAAATTAATTAATTTATTTTTTATAAAAATCAATCAGTTTACAAAAACGGAACAATATATTAATAAATTAATTAAATTTTGATAATAAATTAATTATAAATTGATAAAGTGTAAAATGATAAGCAACTTTTCAATATATTACATTATAAATCTTTCTCCCAAATAACATTTTACTATAAACCTTTTTATACTTTCCAAATAACAATTTTTAATAATATGTTCACTTACCTTTCATTCTATTTTATCAATCTTAAGTGGAACAGAGGTATGAATAAAAACTTTGATTCATTTTTAGCCAACAATCAAGCGCATCTGGTGTAGTGGTATCATAGTACCCTCCCACGGTACTGACCGGGGTTCGATTCCCCGGATGCGCAATTTTTGCGTTATATTCTTTTAACTCATTTACAATTCTATATTAACTTCCACTATGAAGTCTTTAAATTTCACTTTAGAGTTCGAAAAAACGAAAGAAACAGTACGCACTAGGCCAACAACTTAGAAAGCCTAACATTTTCTTATATCTTGATCAGTTCTTCTCAAGAAGAGAAAGAATCTTCTTGTCAGATATCAATTGCACATGTAACTAGCTATAAAGAAAAAATGGGGGTAAAGAAGCCATGAAGATGTGTATAAGAACCCACTGTTGATCTAAAAGTCATTCCTTATGATGAATTCATTAAACTTTCATGTGATTGTGTTCGTGGTCTTGTGAGCTAAGTTGTTTGGCACTTCCTATGGAGTCAACTTCATTCCTTAACAGATGATCATGTTTATCAAGCAGGATAAAAAAGTACAAGTTGGCCTAAAATCAACGGCTCAAGTTCGAATTTGACAATATCCAATCAACCAATTATGAAAAATCATGCTGAACTGAAGTAAAGTTAACAGGTCAAAACCGAACTCGAACTCGAACTCGAGTTCCTTTCCATGACTAATGTTAAAATCTTTTGCAAGCAATTATAGTTTGATAAATATCACATGACAAGCAAGATTAGAGCCCTGCTCTCAACTAAGAATTCCAATCATGGTGAATAGCATATCCTTCTCTTATAAAAACTTTGAACGTTTTGCAGATTTCAAGTTTTTTTTCTTGAATCAGAAGTATTGCTAGTGTAACTCAAACTGGTGTTCCTTTATACCATTCAAAACCAAATACATATCTTCAGCTCGAGGATGCAATCTATCCCCCGAAACAAACTCATGCATAACCCCATCCAATTGAATGGAGCTCCAAGCAGAGTTCTTTATTACCCCCTCATTCCCACTCATTGATTTCCTAACATTTACTACTTCTTCCCATCTTTCTGCATTAGCATAAATGTCAGCCATAATCGAATAAACTCCACCATCTTCAGGTTTTAACTCCATTACATGCTTTGCTGCCTTCTCTGCAACCTCAACATTCCTGTGTATCCTACATCCTCCGAGCAAACCGCTCCAGACGAAGATATCAGCGTTCATGGGCATCTTCTTTATCATCTCCATTGCTTCTTCAATTAACCCAGCCCTACTGAGCAAATCGGCCATACACCCGTAATGCTTGAGCTCTCTAGGGACTCCATAAACAGATTCCATCTCACCAAAAAGTTTCCTTGCTTCATTTACTAGACCCCCATGGCTACACCCCGCTAAAACTCCTAAAAAGCTAATGCCATCAGGTTTAATTCCAGAGACTACCATTCTGGAGAAGTAATGTAATAGTAACCGGCCATCTCCATGCATTGCAAGGCCAGCAAGCATTGCATTCCATGTACACAAACTCTTACCATGACTCATCTCAAAGACCTTGATCGCTTTGTCAATGCACCCACACTTTGCATATAAATCAACCAACCCAGTTGACAGAAAAGAATCAACTTGAATTGCATTCTTTTGAATATAATCATGAATTCTCTTCCCCTTCTCCAATTCCCCGAGTTGCGCACAAGCCGAAAGAGCAGAAACCAAAGCAACATTACAAGGCCTAATCTCCGAATCCATCATCACATTGAAGAGCTCAATGGCCTCTTTGCAATGGTTTCGCTGAGCATAACCAGCTATAAGAGTACCCCAAGACACAGCATCCCGAAAAGGCATCATATCAAATAGCTCCCGAGCTTTTACAACATCACCAACCTTAACAAACCCATCAATCAATGAACAGTAAGAAACCACGTCTCTAACGGAACTTTCGTCAAACACCTGACACGCTGCCTTCAAACTATCACCCCTACTATACACATGAATAAGAGAGTTTACTACAAACAAATCCGACGAAAACCCAAGTCTCAAAACTTGACAGTGAAGTGATTTAGCCAAGGAAAGCACGCGAACTTGCGCACAGGCCTTAAGGGCAAAAGGGAACGAGTGAGAGTCAAGCGGGACAGACAAGCGTCGCATTTGGGCAAAGAAACGGAGCGCAGCGAGAGGTGAGGACAAAAGTGTGTGGGCTCTAATTGAAACATTATAGCAAAACGTTGACGGGTTTGTGATAGAATTGAATATGGAAACCACATAGCGAAGTAGAGAACTTGACGATTGGATAGCTGTTTCTGTTGGTTTTGGGATGAGAGTAGTAACAGTATAGAGCAGTTTGGTTAAAAATTGAGAAGAAGAAGGAAGAGAGAGGAGGCCATTGGCGATGGCGTGAGCGTGGAGTTGGTAGACTTGGTTGGTGGTCTTGCATTGTTGAATGAGATTGCTGATGCTATAGAAAAGGAATGAAGATGGCGAGTTGTTGGTGTTGATTAGCATACAGTAATCTCCGTTGCGATGTGTGGGGGTCGGCTACGGTTGCAGGTGCGTGAAGGTTAAGATGGTTACTGGTGAGTTAATAATTTTTTAAACTAAAAGCGTGAACGGCAGGATTCGAACCTGCGCGGGCAGAGCCCACATGATTTCTAGTCATGCCCGATAACCACTCCGGCACGTCCACGAAGTGGAATCCAATATCTACTGAAAACCATATTTCTTCGAGCAACATTTGCTTCCACAAAGCTTTCAATTTTTTGCAAAATTAGTTCGATTTTATTTTTTCCGTTATAGGAATTGACGTGACAAAGCACGTTTTGACACGCAAAATAGTAGGAAGAATGGGATATAGCATACACAAAGAATAGGATCCTTTGTCTCAAAAAATGTGTACCTACTCTGTCCTATTAAATCTAAGCCTTTTATTTTTATAGGACCCACATAAATAGAAGGCTTGGATTTAATGGGACAGGGTAGGCAGAGACGTAGCTTCAAAAATTTTTAAAAAATAAATATTATATATAGATATATATATATAAATGAAGTTATTTGGGAGTTGGGCCCCACTAAAATTTAAAAAATTAAACATTGGGCCCTTCTACTTTACATGTCTGGCTCCGTCCCTGAGAGTAGGTACACGTTTTTTGGGAGTTGGGCCCCACTAAAATTTAAAAAATTAAACATTAGGCCCTTCTACTTTACATGTCTGGCTCCGTCCTTGAGAGTAGGTACACGTTTTTTGGGACAGAGGATCTCATGCCACACAAAGCACGTTTTGGCACGCAAAATAGTAGGAAGAATGGGATATACTCTACATAAAATTTTCTGTTTCGGTTACTCTGTTTTAATTTTGCTCTATTAAATCTTATCTATATATTTATGTGGTGTTCAAATAAATATATGGATGAGATTTAATAGTATTAGAAAAATCGAGTAATTTTTCTCTCTAAAGTAAACAATTAGTGAAGTGAACCGATTCGGTAATACCCAGAAAAGACCATTAAACGGACTCCTAAGACAGTATTGTCATTCCACGTAAAATCTCAGAAAAGGATGGAGGGGTCACAAACGGTTCTACTTAAAACTCGACCTTCTAGATAGAAATTATGTGCACGGTGTATTTATCACAACAGAACCCGTATATACACACAAACAGTAAATACACCCAAATAATTAAATAATTGAACACAATACAACAAATATACCCGACAAATGATATTGAATACTATACTACAACTTGAAAAAAAACAAGACAATAAATGCGGAATAAAAGAAAAAAGGAAAGAACGCATCCGAAAAAATTGATAACAGAGTTCAACCAATTGTGCCTACGTCTCCGGAGCACCACTCAAATGGCCCGCTTTTATTTAATATGGGAGAAGAGATACAAATTTTGAGATAATAACAATAGGAGGGGGAAAGCTCCCTTTTACACTACCAACCTCCTCCTTAACCCGTAAACTTTCCATATAAGAGAACTCCTTTTTATAGCTCTCAAACTACTCACCATTTGTAATCTATCAATATGGGTAATCCACTAATGTGGGATCAAAACATTGATACAAAAAGATAACAAATAGAACAGGATTGAAACAGAGTAACTAAAACGAATTTGATGTACATGTATATAGCTCACATAAATGTGTGGATAAGATTTAATGAAACATGATAAGAACACCATAATCGAAACAAGAGATCTGATCTCATATGTATGTTATAATTTTGTTTAAATAATTAATTAACATTTAATAAAACAAAACATTTTGAAACAATAAACCTAATCCATTTGAATTTTTTGTTCCTTTACACATAACCTATCTATTAATGTTGAAACTTGATTAACTATTTATATTCGATAAGCAGAAGTACTAGAAGAGGTGTAGTCCACAAATAGCTCAACCCACACCGACAAGGGTATAAATTGTCCAAATTGTTCGGAATCTAGGTATTAGTTCAGGGAGTCATAAGGAAGAGTTTACCTCCCAGGAGTGATAAGGATGCTGTGTTTTAGGCTTGAGTAACGGAGTGATAAGGTGAAATCTGTAAATATTTTATATTTGAATGTGTCTAGTGGTTGAGATTCTTAGGGTGATTCGTTCCCTAACTAGTGATAGTCTTTTCATTATTTTTAGCAATTGCTGTTATTAATCTTCTTATTTAAAATCGCATGTATACTCTAAAGTTAGATATCTAAGACTTCTCTTAAATAAAAAAAACCACTTCTTTTTCACTTTGTTTTCTCTAGGTTCACCCTTTGACTAATACGATAGCGTGTCCCATCTTCAATTGACGACAAGTGAAATCACCACCAAACTCTTGCAAAGATGATGACCCATTAGACCCAGAAGGCACAGAATCCTTACACTTGTCGCTAAACCGAGCACAGTCAATATGAGCGTCCTGTGTTTTGAAAGCACTGGACAAATTAAAAAAAAGGAGTGGCAGATGGGAATTTGAGGATGCCCAAGAAGGAGAGGATGAGAAATACAACGAAAAGCATGAAACTGACCGTGTGTTGGTGTTGAGAGCTTTGAAAAGCATGTTGGATGGTTCTATTTCAAGAAAACAGTAGCAGGTTTTTTGTTATGGTTATTGCATCTTCGAAATGTAACTAAATTGATTAAACCAACTTGTTCGGACAAGATCATCAATTAATTAAAGTCGGATTGCAAGTATTGAGATGTCTGGTAGACTATTGTGGAATAACTTGAGATTTTTTGTGAACTATCAGTAAATTCCAGGTATGATAAACGAGACCACAAAGCCCCTCTAGCACTCTTTACTCACGGGCATACAACTCTCATCTTTTCTTTTAGGAGTCTTACTCTCTGCACAACTTTTTCGCTAGACAGGTTATTTGTAGAGGAGCCAAAAATTCAAATGGGTTAGGGTTTATTGTTATAAAATATTTTGTTTTATTTAATATTAATTAATTATTTAAACAAAATTAAAAAGTGAACATTTCATTCTATCTATTATTTTACATGTCTAAAAACACGAACAAACCATCTGTTTCGGATCATCTGTTCCCACCTTATATCTTGGGATCATCTATACATTCTTGTAGTCTCACCTAAATGTATAGATGAAATTTAACAAAATATGGTAGGAATTGGTTTATTAGAATAGAGGATTTGTTTCCCTAAAAATATGTTTAGCCTGACTTACCACGTCAGATCTATTAATGCAAATACTGATATCGGGTTAGTTTAAAAATTCGGGCATTTAATTGTTACTTTTTAAAGTTCGGATTATAATTAAAAAATTAAGTAAAGTTTGAGATTTTTTTATAATTAACCCTTTAATTGGGTTTAGATTAGGAACAACTCTACTTAAAATCGAATCTTACAACTAATGTTGTTCATATTTAACCTATTAACTTTAGATTAGAATATTTCTACTGTCCATAATACCATCTTTAGCAAGTGGTTTTATAGTTGACCTCACAAGAAGAGGACAACCTTTGTCCCCAATCAAAGACATCTATTGTTAACTACTACCACTAATACTTTATATGCAGCTTCTTTCCACATTTAGCTTCTAATCTCTCCCACTTTAGAATGGATTAGTGCCATTTGACACATAGATTCTGATCTCAAGAAGAAATGGATACAACTTACAAGACTTGGACGGTGCAAAGCCACGAAAAAGCAAAAAAAAAACAAACACCATATCTGCTTCCATATTCCTCCTTTTGGACTCTTTACCTCTTTAGTTGCTATAAACTAACTTAAAACTACCTTTCTGATTCTTTAGTGTTTTACACGGAAGAGCCTTACACCTTTCCTCTTTAACTTTCCAAAACACTCATTCCATTACCTAATTTGATTATGACTTTGATTGGCTACCTTACAAATGCAATGACTAGGCTCTCTCAGTCTAGCTTCCTTGATTTGGTGGAGGATAGTGCTTGTTTACGTAAAAGTTGAAGCACATTAATATTCTTGGTGGGATAAGCATGCCACAATAAGAATAACACCTTTTGGGACCATTATTTGAAGTATGACTATACTGGGTGGGTGATGTGTCATTCTTTGGCTTTGTATCAGTTAATCAACTTTTCATATAGGCAAGGTGTTTTTGATGAAGTTTTGTTTATTGTTATTTGTCATCGTCATCACACTCAATCCGAAATTTTGCAATAAAGCGAGATCTGGAGAGGTCTGATAGTACACAGCCTTACCCGTATGTAATAGAGAGACACTTGTTACTTGTATGAATTGCAATTATTTCGATATCAATCACCATTAAATAGTCAAAATTGGTAGATCAAATTGAGGCACATTGTAACTTAACTTGATTTTAAAAAGTGACCAATTACGAGTAAACGCATATGACAATTTGGAAACACTACTTAAATTGAGTGTATCACTTAAATTCAAAATATAGTATTTCTTTATTCCACCTATATAAATAAAAGTGATCAAAAATTATTTTAATATAATATTTATAAATATCATAAGAACCTTTTTATTCCGGAGATTGTATGTTTGATCTATAATAAAAAGTAGTATTCTCGAAGTAATAGGTAAGTGTATTCTTTTGCCTCCAAGGGGTAGTCGAGTTAGTAGAATGGAGGAGCATAGGATTAAAAGGTCTTGTGTTCGATTCCCCCTACTTACGCTAGTATTTACAGGCTATTGTGTTAATCTGGAGATTTACCAATTGCGAATCCAAAGAGTAGCAGCCGTGGATTCCTTTGTTTCAAAAAAAGATTAAAAAATCTAACTAGTTTAGTCGATTTTTTAATTCAATTTTCAACTTTTTGGTTCGATTTACTTTAATAATTCTTATTGTTTTCATTTTATTAATTAATTGGTTGGTTTTCATAAATTAATAAATTCTTATAAATTAAAATAAATCAATTAATTTTATTTAATATTTTAATTAAATTTTAAAATTTTCGATGAGTAAAGATGACATCTTTTAATCATATTTTAAATTCTATATTTTTATTCAATTCTTAGTCGAACCTGCAAAGATCTAATAATGATTAACCTTTTAAATCTTAAACCTCTTGTGAGTTTAACTTTCAGTTCAGTTTTTAAACATTAATAAAAAGTATCGAAATTAAACTAAATTATTACTAAACATGTTATATTATTTTTAAATTAGTAACTAATTAAATAATTTATTTAAAATATGTACTCTATAAATTATTATATACACTCGAAAGTTAAAAATAAAAAAGAATTGTGTGAGACCATTATAAAAAATTATTAAAATCTTCATAAAAAGTTTAATCAATGTAATGTCATATAGGACAGGATCTTTTATCTAATATTATGGTGTCTTATTCTGTTACATAAATTTCAACCATTTATTTATGCGAATCCTGCGTTTATTTATGCAGGACTCACGCAAAATTCACATAAATAAATAGTTGAGATTTATGAAATAGAATAAGACAACATAATATTAGACAAAGAATCCAAACTATAGGCCAAACTAGCGGACATGCAACACGCTAACTATGATGAAAAAACCCGAAGTGACACTCGTGTGCCGTACTTTTTATGAAGAATCTATATATGTACATACTGTTATTGCTCTGTTTCTAGACCAGAGACACTCCTTATATAAATCAAATCTCATAGAAAGAAGCAGCATACTTGGTGTGGTCAGTTCTTACCATCCCTTTACCAAGCTTTGTCTCACCAAAAAGATGGTCACAAAAAGGAAGAAGAAGAAGAAGAAGAAGAAGATGGAGAGATTGGCTGAGAGAAGGTACTAAACCTCTTCTTATTCCTCCAGAGAAGTGAAGTGGAGGTATATAGTAAGAGGACACAACTTGAAGGCAAGTCAAAATGGGCAAAGGGAAGGTCACGCCTTTCTTCTGGGTTTGTTTCTTTCACTTTATTTTATCATGTTAAATCTCTTTAGACATAACCAGATGGGGTTGTGCTTCTTTTCACTTCAGGATTTCTGTAATTCGATGGAGTGAAGCTATTTAAAGCAGCTTTCTTAGTGTTCCTTTGAAATTGTTGCTTTTGAATGCTAAGCTTAGCCCTTTTTTATGCAATGGAATGGAATCCTCTGTAGTTTCTTTGCACACCATTTTCATGCTCAGTTTCTGTCCCATGTTTGTGAAAGTGAAGAAGAAGGATCAAGCTGTGAAGGAGACTTTAAGTTCTTTTCTGATGACCAATTACTTCATAATTTGAGTTTAAATTTTAAAAAAAATAGATTCGATTCCAATTAAACATATTTTAAAAATTAGATTCGATTCCGATTAAACATATTTTGATCAATTAATTTCGAATCGGAACGCCTTTTTTATAATTAATCGAATTAAAAAATTATATCAAATTTAAATCCAAAATCGAATGCAATCAAACATTATAATGTTATAACATTGGAAAAGAGCTTTCATATGCACATAGTACAACAGTCTACACTAACTCTTATAAGAAGAAAACATTGCGTGAGCAAGATCCAAACTAGGTCGTGCAATGGCATCAAGACAACTTGGTTAGCTGAATGTGACGGGTTAAGTTTCACTTGCCAGAGACTGAACAAAGCATCAACAACAGGCTCGAGCAGCATTAATGAACGCCATTAATGGAGTTCTAAATGTTTAGGCCAGCCTTTAGTTTGTAACAAACTTGGATGGAAAACCACTTTCAGTGGTAATGAAATCACAAATGCTTAGTTTTCGGAGGTGTTAGTTGCAGTAGACAGCTGCACTAATCCCATAAATTCCAGGAATCTTTAAGGCATCACATAGACAAGAATATAAACTGACGGAACGTAGGATATATATATACTTTTAACATACACCCATGTGTTCAACTTCAGTTTGCAGCTGTCTGCACACATTTGTCATTGTCCTTTCAGACATCTAAATGAATGTGTATCTCCTCCAACTTCAGAACCTGATCTAAATACATGATTTCCTGTCACCGGGTAAGAGATTCAAAGTGTGTTATGAGGTCTCAGACTGTCTCTCAGAGCTATTGTAGTGGATAATATAAGACTTACATTAAACACATCTATAATCACATTGCATTCTCAATTTGCAATTTCATATTAAGCTAGTTACTCAGTACTAGATCGATAAGCCTCGGGAAAACTCTCGACTACCAAAACTATGTGCCCCCAAATCCTAAAGGGCCATTCTGTCTGTTGTGTAACTCAAATAATTGTATTCCCTACATTACTGGTAATTTAGTCCAATTTTTCATCATCAACAGCAACTATACGTGTCAGCTTCGATTCGATCAAGAAGTAGTGTGACTAAGTACTCTTTAATCAAGTTCTAGACTCTTTTTCATAGCTTCGTAAACCATGTATGTTATACTTGCAGCTGGTACAACCTTGAGAAGATTCGGAAAGAGTCCTTTGTAGAAACCTCTACATCCTTCATTCTGAAGTGTTCTCCAAAAAACGTCAGACATTCCCTTGTAAGCCGTTGCAGAATTAGAACGTTGAGCTTGCAATCTGAAACCAATGAATATAATTGACCTCAAAGGAAAGCTCAACAAAGATGTATAAGAAAGAGTCTAACAATCAATAGGGAGATAAAATGGATAAGTTGAAGCACAAGAAAGGGGAGAACAGAAAAACGAGAAGAAATCCTTGATTGTTGAGACTACCTGGTTCTAATAACCTGTAAAGGGTAAACACAGGTTGCTCCCAGAGCTCCTGAGATAGTTCCACATCCCAATTGCACTAGAGGACCAGCCTCTACAGAAAATTTAAGCTACTTAAGAAAAAAGCTTTCATGACATTCAGAAACTTTGGAACAAAAGAAACAAGAAGTGAAGAAACAGAATTATAATACCACTGACAACCAACAAGGAGACTCACCCGTGTCATGTAGAATATAAGTCTTTGACATATCTTTCAAGGTCTCGTAGGCAGCAAGATCAATGCCAGCATAAGGGATGATACCAAGAAGAGATGGAACAAGACCTTTGTAAAAGGCTCGAGGTCCCTCGTGAACCCATATATCCTTTGTTAGCGCTCCCAAGTTTGGAGCCCTTCCACCTTCAGAAGCAGAAGTCTGTAAACGTGTTTTCACAAGGTCTAAAGGATAGATAGCAGTCTGTGCCACTGCCCCCGCCATACCACCAGCAAAAAGTCTCCCACCAGCACCAATATCAGACTTGTCTTCACCCTTCATATCACAAATCATGTTCTTTAACATTTCATAAGCATAAAACTTGATAGCACTTTCAGGAGCCACCTTCACAACATTTAAACCGTTGCCTCGAAAGAAACCCAACAGACCATCTTCCTTGCATATCTTCTTTATTGCAGGCACAAGACTAGCTCGTTTAGTCTGAACTTGCATAACTACCTTCAGGCGATCTAGAGGAGCAGTTGCAGTACGAGAAGCAGCTCCAGCTATCCCTCCCGCAATGAAGTATTTAACCCTATGAACACGTTTACTGATGCCTTCTGGTATAACAGCTTGTTCTCCAATATCAACAAGGCATACCCTTTCCCAGTGATGGTATATGTTCTCAATAGTGGCTTCATGAGGATAAAGTAAAAGAAAATCTCTCCATTCTTCAAAAGTTATAATTCCATTATTATCCTTATCAACATGTTCCACAAATCGTACAAGCTCGTCATCATCCATTTCAATCCCTATAAATAGAAACTGCCACAGCTTATAAGATGAAAACAACAGATAATTTCCAAGCACGGACAAATTGACACTCACAATTAAAACATAATAGTGTATGACAATTATAACTAGCAGCAAAATTTAATTTTATTAGTATAGTAGATGCAAGGAAAAAAGAATTTGGCACACTCCAAAGTGTACTAGCTTAATGCAGGATCAATAAATAGTTCTCTGATGACTTTGCAAACCCAAGATTGTATTTCATTGTTGCTCAGGATAATAAGTAGAACTATGACTAAGAAGACAGCAATTGGAACACAAGAATACTCAAGCATAGAGAAGCGCCTAACGAAATGCTTATTGGTTACAGGAGGTGCCAACAAAACCTCAATGCTTCTAAGAAGGTGAAAATGGGGACTGCTTTCATGATGCCCATCATATTTGTTATTTAGAAGCTGCATAAGAAATCAGAAGGCATTACTAAGGCAGTTTTCTACATCTAGTATCAATAGCAGCTTGACTCAGTCTTTTAACAATTTGGAAGCTGATCCCAATAAGAAACAAACCATTTGAAAAAAGTAACTGGCTTCATCTAACCTCACTTGTAAAGTCAACTATAAGAAGTCTCATCCAAGAGAGTTTGGATAGGAAAGTCACATTACCACAGTAAACTTAAAGAGATCATTCTCAAGACTTAAATGGCTAGTTTAACCTCAGTGAACTGTTAACTGTACAATTTAATTGATTAACGATTTTAACTTTGAATAAATACCACTATCGTGTAGGACCCAGGACTAGGAACTGAGAGGTAAAATAGTAAAAGAAAAATCAGCAGTATCAGCAATCAAACTTGAAAAAGAATAAGTGATAGCGACCTGTAAGAAATTTCCCAAACATTGAAAACAAAACAAGGCAACGAAACACTTCCAATCTCCATGATTGAACTACTAAAGCAAGATCAGGCTAGATCATTCCAACAATAATCTCTAAAAGGAAATGTTTTCACCCATATCCCAGACCATAACTGTACCATGAAGTGAAATTCATAATAACATCATCAAGCAGCATAACCGGGAAACCATTTAGAATCATAAACCATCATTACAGAAGCTAAAGTCTCGTAAGCATTTAACTTGTCCTTCAACCAAATATTCAACTTTAACATCAAATTTTCAACTTGATCAATGGAATTTTCAATCACAAGATCAACAGCTCAACAACAATCTAAAGCAAAACCAAAGTTCACAAGTTATGCTATACCAGCCTTGACAAGCGCGTCCCAGAGCTCCTCCGGCAGGATGCACCCATTATGCTCTACATCAATCGCCTGAAATATCCGATACAATTCAAGCTCTTTATCGTCCATATACCTCCTAAACTCCTGGTAATCAACACGACCGTCCCTATTCGCATCACAGACCTTCAACAAATCTTTTGCGTACTTGTACTCCGCCGGAATCTGAAGCGCCGATAACCCGGACTCGATCTGGGCATAATCCAAATACCCGATATTCGCAGCATCAAAGAAATTGAACAAACTCCTTATTCTCATTTCCCTCTCTTCCTTAGTCTCTCGCAATGCTAGCAGAACGTGATCCATTGACACAGGACCCGATTTCTTAACCGGGTTGCAGCGACCGGAACGGTTCGGGTCAGTCTCCATCTTCGGCAAACCAACATGGTGCTCGACGGCGTGACCCGCCCCGGACATATTATAGTAAAACGAAGAAAACCCACAAAATTTTGCTTTCACAAAAAGCTAAACGTGGCTTTCTTCGAGGAGACCCATTAGTCTTCCTTTTTTTTCTCAACGGGTCAGATCTAAATACCCGGAAAACCAAATTGAAGAAAGCGAAAGCCTTTAACTTTGACCTGATGCAAGCGACTTTCCAACTAAGGAAAGACCATATAAGAGTAGACCCCAATTAATGACAGAACAGGAAAATGAAGTTTGTGAAACGGTGGGTCAACAAAGAATACTGGGAAATGTAAAAGTAAGGATATTTATCATCTGGGGTTTGAATGTGATAAATGATAAAAGGAAGGCTGGTTTCAGACAACAAACCTGAAACAACGTTGTTTCATGAGGTCACTCAGGTTTCTGGAAAATGAAATTTGCACAGGAATTGACGTGCAAGCACTGTGTTTTCGTTTTATGATCGAAAATTATAAGAATGAGACAGATATGATTTGTACCCACTTCACGGAATCTCCTCCATGATTAAGTCATGTTTGTGAAAGAGAGCTAGACTATGATGTTGGCTATGGCTTCTTCTGCAAATCTAAATGGTGTATCTGTCAATTCAAATAGATTCCTACAATTTAATGGGTCTGTTTCAGATGGTATTATTAAAGCGAGAATGGAGAAGAAGCCTTGGATGGAGAGAGGGGATATTCTTACAGGTTCCTCTCTGTTGGTTCGTTTTATGGTTGGCTTACGTTCTATTATAGTTTGGGCCTGTTCGAGAATCAGTGTTGTTTTGTCTGGCTTGGGCCGGATCAAAATTTCAGTAAAAATTTTATTAAAATATAAAAATACATATTGTTACTTTTTTAACCTGCAGTTGCTATCTTTTTTATGGATACGTAAATTTTCATATTGACGCAATAATTTATAAATTACACCAACCAACTAGATACTTTGTACTAAGTAAGTCTTGTAGGATAGGCTCGATCAAGAGAATATAGGTAGGAGGAATCAAACACGGGATCTTTTGACTTTATGCCCCTCCACTCTACCAACTCAACTATATTTTTTATTAATAAATTAGAATCTAAAATATAAAACAACTATATACAACAATAACAGCAAAAATAATAATAAATTAAAAATTCAACTGAAAAACTAAAATGAAAAGTCTAGAGAGATTTAATAGTATGCAATTTTATCCCAACGATTATTTCCGAATAACCCACAAGAAAAAAAAGAAAAGAAAAATGAAAGAAAAAAGTATTAGCAGTAATAATAAATAAATAAATAAAGAGAAATACTAGAAATAAACAAATAAATATATCAAAATTTACATTAAAACAATATAATATCAGAATTAATAATTAAATTTAGATTTTTTAAAATTAAAAAAAGCTATTTAATTTTTATATAATTAAAATTAAATTTTAATTTAATGATTAAATTTATTAAATTTTATATCAAATATTTTATTCTATAAATATAATATTATTAATTAAAAAACAAAAATTAGGTATAATACATTTTATTTCGATATTGTTTTTTGTATGGTACAACTTTGTACTATACGTATACTGTCAGATGCTTTCAAAACTTGAGCTGAAGTCCGTAATATCGAACACATTGAGCACAATTTGTTCCGAAGTTCAAGTAAGTGGCTTCGATTGTACCGGAACCAATCGAAGTAAAGCTCAAAGTCAACAACTGTGTACACGAAAGGTAACGGTCTTATCTTTAAAAGTTTTTCAAATTCATAATTTGCTGAATAAATTGCAGGACAGAGTAAAAAAATCAAAATATTTCGTATAATTTAATAGTAATACTGTAAAGAGATGCGAATCAAAATGCTATTTTTATTTCCTAATTTTTTATTAATTAATAAAATTTTCTTATCAAAATATTATTATAAAGCTACGTTACCTTTTATTTTAATTTTTTAATGATTATTTTATTTTGTCTTATTAATACTTTATTTTTATCATACAAATTATTTAAAATTTAATAATTTTACAAATTATTGAATTTTTATTAGTTATTTATTAAATACAAAGTTTTTTAACTAATGTTTAACAAAATAAATCTTATAATTTCTGAACGACAGAAAGCTTATTTCTTGTTGTTTCTATCTCCTTAAAGAAGTTTTGACCTCTCTTTAAATTTAGTCTCTTCAATTCCTGTTTAATAGCTTTAAGTTTTTGCAAGCAAATGTATTTTTTAAACCCATATATCTCATTTTCCAAACCCTTCATTATTGCTTCTTGAAAGCCCTCCATATTAACCAAAAAATTGTTAAATCTGAAAGGATGATGGATTCTAACAGTAGTAAACAAGTTATCAACCTTAATAAGGGTATGATCGGAAATTCCTCGGTCTAGGAAATTTGTTAAGCTTCATGAGAAAGTATTTAACCATTCCACATTAACCGTTGCCCTATCTAACTTTTTCTTGACGTGCCAAATAGAACTTTGTTTGTTGGAACAAGTAAACATATGACCTTCAAATTTTTAATCTGTAAGTTCCACCTCCTACATACAATTGAGCATATCAGAAGAGTAGTTGTGTAGATTACAGTTTCTTTCCGCCTCTGACCTGAAGAGAGTGGTGTTAAAATCACCACTAACTAACCATGGAACACTAACTGAAGCCTTGAGTCTTTGTAGAGAATTCCAGAGCTCAACTCTTTAGAACACAGTGTTAAAACCGTAGACAAAAGTAGCTATAGCATAAGAATTTTTCATTTTGAAGTAAAGCTTTGTGTGAATAAATTGTTGACTAGTTTCCAGAGCCTTCATTTCCAATAGATCACCATCATAAACAATAATAATCCTTCCATAGGCATGACTTTGGTGGTTAGTAAGAAACTCTCATTTGCTAACCAAACAACTTGGTTTATTCAGATTTACTTCTTTAATTTTAGTTTCCAATAGACAAAACTCCAAAGGCTTTTCCTTGGGAACAAAATCTCTTACCGCATTAAGCTTAGAAAGGATATTTATTCCTCTTACATTCCATACAATGGGGATCATAAGAGACTACTTTTCCTTTTGGAGCCTTTCCTGCTGGTCCTGTTACTTTTCTAAGAGATAACCTTATCAAACTGTTCCTCTTAAGTAATTCCACACTGCAGTTCAGCCTTCTGTAGGTTTTGCTCATTTTGTTGGATATCATAAACTCCTTCACTTGGATTAATTCCACTAGTTTTATGTATATTCTCTCTTTTATTCTTTAGTGACATAATTAAATCACTCGATGGATTATGAAGAACTCCTCCCTGTTGAACTGAATCTAGGCTATTTTCCTCATTAATACTCTCCCCATTTTTAGGGGAATCCTTATCAGCCTGAATCGTTTCATGATTATCAGATACTTGTTTTGCTACCTCACATTCCTTATTGTCTTCTGAATTAATATTTTCCATTCTCATCACCTCCCAATAGTCTACTTTAGTGAAAACTCTTCCAGTAGGTTTTCATTCTTTGCCTTGTGCTTTTAGAGACGATTTCTATTGGCATGTAACCATAATTTTATCCTCTCTAAGAGAGTCTTCATTTGCCAAACTTAGGATAGGAATGTTGTCTTTTATTTCCTTAGAAATATCTATACTCACACATAACTGTGCAAATCTAACTCTTTTCCTCAATGCAGTGTTTTCATCCATACATATTAGTTTCTCCAAATACCTAGCTAGTATACTCAAACCTTTAGTTGTCCAATATTCTAAAGGAATGTTGTGAATATTCACTCATAGAGGAATGTTCTTTATTCTAATTTTTTCTAATTCCATGCCCGGCTGCTAACTTTGAAGAAATAAAGGGAGTTGAGAGATGTGCCAAAGGCCTTTTTTCAATTACCTTTTGAGCTTCCGATTTTGAGGAGAAGGTAAAGATTAAGTTATCCTCCTCAGTTAGCATAACCTCCATTAGACCTCTCCATTTACAGTTTCTCTAGGTCCAAGCTTGTATCACTAGAAAAGCAGGTCTTTTGTTCATAAAAAAACCAACAAGAGCAGCTTCTCATGTCCTAGCGCCTTCTTGCAAAATGTCTAGACTAGGAGTCACCATTAGCTTTCCTTCAATCTCAACAGGTGGACTGTAAACTAAGGAAAAGTTATAATTGCCTCCCACAACCTGTTTCCAGGTCTTTCTAGCCCCTCTAAAATGTTGAATTTCACCGACAAATGGAGCAGAAGGTTTGAGAGGAATGGAAGAGGTTGAGGGAGGAATAGTTGTAGAAGGATGAAGAAGAGGAGTGGGCTGCTGAAGATTGGGAAGGGGATGAGGGGGTAGAATGAAGATCCGGGGAAGTAGCTGATTTAGTGGTATTATTGATTATGCATGTTTGGTATAAGATTAAACCAAGTTAATAGTTATACCAATATTTGGTATCAAATATTAAGAATGATAATAAAAAATTTTAATTCATACTTAATTATTATATAATTTGTTTTGTAAATAAATCATTAAAATACTTTGTATTTTGTAAATAATTAATTACAATTTTTCAAATGATTTATAAAATTATTAATTTTTAAATAATCGTAAATAAATTTATGATAAAATAATAGAATCAATAAAATAAAATAAATAATTATTAAAAAATCAATATAAAAGATTGTAAATAAAATAATCGTTAAAATTTTAATATAAAAGATCATAACGAAATAATTGTTAAAAATTAATATAACTAATCATATTACGTGATTTTAATGATAATATTAAGAATTAATATAAGTCAATAATATTTTGATAGTAATTTATAATATTCTAATAATATTTTTTTATCTCTTATTCTATTTAATTCAAGTTTATATCCACATCCTCGCTTACGATTAAAAGCCTATGCTTTTTTAAAATTTATTGCAATTCTGTCATTTCCTATTTTATTTATTTTTAATAATCAAACAAGTAAAAATTAAGAAATAAATGTTACATTCTCATTTCCAACTTATCCCTCTTTCTATACATAATTCTTCTTATTTTGTATATTTTTATGAAAATACTATACTACTTCAAAAAAATTAAGAAAAAAATCAATTCCCAACAAACATATTTTATCGTCGCATCAAAGTCCACATTTAAATTGGTACATTATAAAATGTTCACACCACCACTCTTTTATCACAAATTCATCATTTTACATTATTTCTAAGGTATTGTTTGATAACTAGTAATAAGTAGATGATAATGAAAATGAAAATGAAATATTTATTTATACATTTTAGTTGTTTAGTTACCGGTAATAGATAAAATAGGGAAATGACAAAGTGCGTCTGTGAAATTTGGATATTCCCCCAAAAATCAAAGATTTCATTTGGCGATGCCTTTGTGATTTTCTCCCATATAAAGACAGACTCCTTCGTAAGGGCATCACAATAGATCCGGCTTGTGACGTGTGTGGACAT
>JAOTBA010000006.1:30934588-30953025 GCA_025629845.1 Erythroxylum squamatum | reverse complement strand
CATCTTTGACGAGTGGACCGATCGGCCCACGGGTCGTTGTGACTGGGCCCAGACCCATCACGACCGACCCGACCATATTCATTTATTTGTTTATTTATTTATTTATTTATCCTCTCTCTCTACGGGTGATGATCATTTTGTATTTGGGCTTTTGAATATAGATTCTGGTAGTTCCTAGATTGAAAATTGGCGCTGGGTTTTGATTCCTCATTTTTTTTAATGTATTTTGTATAAAAATCGATTAAGAGCCACCTGCTATACCTATTCTAGTATTTTGTGGGTGGTTGGTTAGTTTACGTTCTCAGTTTCATACTTCAGGGGAAAATCTGAAGGTTATTTGTTACAGGTATGTGAGAAAGGGAAGGGAAGGACCTGCTATATTTTTCTTAAAGTCCTTTTTTTTTAATTCCATTTGCAAGAATGCTATCATCTTCTTCCTCTGTTATGTTTGCTTTATTCAGAGTCTCTAATAAGAGTTCCTTTCTAATTATAGATTTGGTATGGATTTAGCCACTACCATTAATATAATCGACCATTCTTATATTAGAAAGGGTGCCCTATGCAAGATAGCTGGAAACTTTTGTCATGACGTCATGTCTTTTTTATGGGAACCTCTACTGCTACAATAACGTGGATTTGTTAAAGGCTGAATCGTGTCGTGTAATTATGGGACTATGCACATGGGACTGTTCACTACTTGGTGATTTAACGAACCACTAGCTAGATCAATTGTCAATGTCTGTAACTTATCCAATTTCGGGATCTCAGTTGCTTGGATATTTTACTTCATCATCTTGTGAATTTGTATTGCTTTATAGGGAATATTTGTAAAGATGATGACGGAGTGAAGGTACTGATGTGATGTGGTTTTCTACTGTTCTGGGCTTTAATATTGATCTTGAATTCACCTGTCTCCATGTAATTAGTTTGTGCTACATGCTTCGTTTCTTTGTTATTGAATTAAGTACAAGAAAATTAAGAGCAATTACATATTTTTGCCCTGAAATTGAAACAAGAGGGAGGGTATAAAAAATATCAGAAGAAAAAGTCACTTTATTTATCTGATTATATGTAATTTATATACTGAGTATAACCTATTCTAATACTAGGATATTATATGTAATTTATTGACATTAGGACATGCACCTACGTGCTGCCTGAGAACCTTGAAACATAATGCAATGGTATAGAGATTCTCTTGCCCGACGACACTATATCTATCGTTCTCCAGTTAAGACGCTATGTACACAGCAGCTTCCTTGATTTCCTGCTGAAAGTGGTTTGCGAGGCCCAGCTTTGTGATTTTGTCAACCAGGCCCAGCTCCAACTTAGTTAACAAGTCCAAGGCTCCAGCAAACACAAGCCTCACGTTCGCCTGTAGCTTCTCAGCTTGCTTTTGATAATACTCTTCCTGCAAGAAAACCTTACACATTAATTTCAGTATGCGTGAAAGACATATAGAAATTTAATTTCTCTTTTTCTCCTACGATTCTTGACAATGCAATGTCTAATGAATTAAAAATTATATATATATAACCAAACCCACTGCTGGAAAGAGACCGCAGGGAATCATATTTCCACACATTTGGTTTATAATTAAAAATATTTGTAATTGGAATTTTATATCAGTGCATGCATAAAATTTTAATTGTTAATTAGTGCTCTAATTTTCACTGTGAATTATGATACATTTCGGTTTACTGGTATCATCACACACATTCTGCTATTTATTTCAAATTTGTCACCTTGTTTACAACAGGACAATTTAGCAAAACTATGGGTAAGAAGAAGGGTGGTCGAAAAGGGAAAAAGCATGCCTCCTCGTCATCTCAACCAATCAAGGAAAAGAGAGATCAGGAGGATAGTTCGTCGAGTTCTCAACCCACTATTGCCTTTAAACGACCAACTGTATGAATAATTATTTTATGCATTAAATTTATTATTATCTTGTTTTGGATATTATGAGTTGATTATAATGTAAAACTATACCATTTCAAAAATGGCTTTAATCATAATTTTCTATGTTTATAATTTGTTGATTTTCAAAAAAAATTTACAATAAGTTAATTTGAAGTGTTACAATTGTTTTTTATTAAATATTATATAGAAATTAATAAATTATTTTAAGGTAATTAATTTATTAATTTTTTTGTTTTATTTGTTCCAGGATCTTGACGATGATACCATCCAATATTGTGACTGGTCAACAGAAAAAAATATAATATTAAGTGAAGTCCGGAACCAAGGAAATGAAGGTAACTTTTTTTTACATATTTTATTTTTTATATTATAAATACTTGTCTAATTTATTTTTATTTGTAAATAGTGACTTGTTGGGCTTACGCGATTTCGAGGGTAATTGAAGCAATGTATAACATTGCAATGAGAGGATCAGCTGCACAAATTAAAGTATTATCACCCCAAGATTTAATAGATTGGTGTCCCTTTAATCCAAGTCTGGGAGGAGCTAGAAGTGGTAATGTCTATAGATGGATTGCGGAAAAGCGCTTAGCAACAGAAGCTGCAGCGAGATATACAGGTGGCAAAACGATCAAGCGTAAGTATCCGAGGAAAGTAAAGGTACGAGACTTATATTTATTTAGTAAATATTTTTATTTTTAGAAAGTTTATAACCTTAAAATTTGAAAATTTTTATAAATATTTTTACTCATGCACTTATTGCAATAGTTTTTTAAATTTAATAGTTGAGATTTTTAATTCGGTATAATCCAGGATCATCAAAGTGTAAAGATAGAGTGGTTCGAAGAATTTGGCACATATGATAATCAATCGGGCAAACCACTTCAACAGGTTGATGAACGTGCTCTATTACAGATGGTTAGCAAAACTCCGGTTGTTGGTATTATTCATATATGCCAATCTTTCATGGATTTGAAGAAGGTAAAAAATTTTATATTTTTAATTAATACATAAATGGCATTTAAATTAATATTATATAAAAATATGTTTATTTTAGGAGATGATATATACTGGACCTAGTCCTGCTGAAAGAAAAACAGATTTTCATGCTGTTATGATTGTGGGATATGGAAATGATAATAAAGGAAAATTTTGGATCATCAAAAATTCCTATGGAAAGACTTGGGCAGATGAAGAATTTGGAAAAATAATGAGACAATCTAGTTTGTCAAATCCAAAGCATTCTTTGTTTCTCAGCTATTCATATCTCCGGGTACGTTTTTTTTATAAAAGAATATGAAAAGAATTACAAATTAATCCATAATTTTATTAATCTTCAATATGATTTTACAGATGGAAATTTTCACAAATTTTATAAAAGAAAAAAAAGAAGAAAAAGCGAAAAGAATTCAAGAAGAAGAAGCTAAAAGAATTCAAGAGGAAGTTGGTGATGAAGACGGGCAAGAAACTTAGGGGGTATTTGTTTTCATTTTTATTTTTAATTTTTTTGTTTTTGTTTTTAAATTGAGTGAAAAAATCTTGTTATTTTGAGATTTTAGAATCTGTTTAGTTTTGGTTTCTTCCGGTTTTCAAAAATTATGAAAACCATAAAAAGTAATTTTTGTTTTTTGTTTTTGTTTTTTTCATAATCTGATTTACTATCATTTAAATATATATTATTTAATTATTTAATTTTAATAAAAATTATGAATAATTTAATTAAACATTATATTTATATATTTAATAAATTAAAATTAATTATTAATAAAATTATGAATAATTTAATTTAATTTTTATAATTAAATTTAAAATATATAAATATTCAAACAAAATTTGATTTAATAATTAAAATATATTTCAAATAAATAGTAATTTGTAAATAAAATATTAATTTTGTTAAAATAACAATTTTATTAATAATTTGTTAATAAATATTATATAACAGATTAAATAAATTTATTTAATTAAAAATAATTTATCTTTAAGTTGTATCTAAAATGTAATTATTATCAGTCATAAAAATATAACTACATTAACAATAACAACCAAACAGGTTTTTGTTTTTGTTTGAAAGAAAAACAGAAACAAAAAACTGAAAACTACAACTGAAAAACAAAATTAGAACCAAACATTTTCGTTGAGTTTTAATTTTTCAATCAATGTTGTTGTTTAAATTTGTGTACCTTTAATTTCAAATTCACTTTTTATTCTTAACATTTTTTATTAATGAATTTATAACATTTCTAAATAAGAATTAAAAATAAATTTTAAAAATAAATTTAATATTATATTCAATATTAGTGTCATTTCAAATGTCTCAATGAGATCTTTATAATAATATATTTTGTGTAAAGTAATATATATTTTAAAATTAATTACTTAATAAATTATGTAAATAAATCAATTTGTGATAAGGACATAAAAGGAATATGTTAAAAAGATAACGGATAAAGTTACTCTTTTACAATTTTTGGTACATGAATATAACACTATTTTGGTGTTGAAATTTGGGGTCTTTCTTGAAGTGATTTCTTTATACTAAAACTTCAAATTTAGTGTTTTGGTGTGTTAGTTGAAGATGGCATCAGATCTGTCTTGAATTCAAGTCAAGCTCGAGTTTCAGGCAATCAAGGCTTAAGATTAAGCTTTGAAGCTTCCTCTTAAATTGTTGCTGCATCAATTTTTTTTTTAAAACAGAAAAACCTGCCTATGTTCCCAAAAAAGTGAAGGTTGATGATAAGTTCAGATCCTCTGTCCAATATTATGGTGTCTTATTCTGTCCAATAAATCTCAGCCATTTATTTATGTGGGTCTTGTATGAGTCTCACGTGAGTCTCGCAAAATAAATGGCTGAGATTCCATAAGACAAAATAAGACAGAGTAATATTGGACAGAAAATCTAGATTCGTTGATGATAGGAAGCTTGGACAACAAAAACAATCAAACTTATAGTAGGAATGGTAATTGATTTTCAACTTTTTAAACAAAATAATTTTATTCTGTTTAATTAAGTTGAGTTGTTTAGAATTTAGAATTTAGAATTTTGTTTTAGAATAAAAATATAGTTTTGATCAATTAATTGATCTTAAATTTAATTATTTTATTTATTTATTAACAAAAGACAACATTTTAATTAATTGAATTTAATTATTTTAAATTTTGATTTTTAAAAAATTTAAACCAAAATAAATTTCATTATGTGATTTTGGACTTGATGATCAAGTCCATTTTGATTTCCCTAAGAACTTGACAATACGAATTTAAAATTGTTTTAAACAACGTCTTAAAAATAGACCGGGAGCTAAACCGGTAAGAGAAAATGTTTAAGATTTAAAAGGTTCAACCAATATTAAACTGTTATAAAATCAGCTAAAATTTGAATGAAATTAAAAATTTTAAATATGATTGTACGTGATTGTCCTTATCATTCGAAAAATTTAAAGGTTAATTGAAAATAGAGATTGTTAAATAAAAATTAATTGATTTGTTTTAGTTTATAAGAACTTATTAATTAATAAAAATTGGTTGATTAATTAATGAATTGATCAATTTTGAACAACAAAAATTATTAAAGTAAATTGAACCGAAGAGTTGAAATGTTTAAGGTTTTTATGATTAAATCGGTCAAACCGATTAAAATTTTTAATTATTGGTTTTAAATTCTGAATGAACAAAATATCAATTTATAATTACTAATAATAATTTAAGCGTTTCTCGCACTAATACTAATATGTTAAATGCTATAACATAGTGAAATTTGTCATTAACGATATTAAAATTATCATAAACAAGAACGCATTTTCATATATTATAATATGTATTGTTATACGATTACAATAGATTTTATATTTGATTTATAATTTAGAATATTCCAGCAAAGTTAGTAAAAAAATATTACCTCATTTTTTATTTTTAAAAATATTTTTTAAATAATATTATTATTAAATTAATCATCTTACATAATAGTTAAAGCACTAAAGTTTTTCAGCTTATGTATTAAAATTTAACAGATATTAATAAATGCAGAAAAAATCTAATCAATACGATAAAATAAAAGGCTTAAAGTTAAAAAGTTTTTTTGTAGTTATTAGCGTAGGATTAACTGATACTTATTCCCCGTATACCGATATTGCTTCTTTCCCAAAAAATTCAGTTCGCGACCCGTAGGCCTTTTACCTTCGCGCAACAACCCAATTATAAAACCGATTAAAGAATAAGTAAAAGTAAAGAATTTAAAATATAATTAAAATAAATTATCTTAATTTTGAATAATTTGAAGTTAATTTGAAAAAAATGATTAATAAATAAAAATTAATTTATTTATTTTAGTGAATAGAAGTTATTAATTTATAAAAATTATCAATTACTTAATAATTTAATAATTTTTAATAAACAATTAATAAATTAATAAATTAATTTTTAATATCAAAAGTTATTAAAATAAGTTGAATAAAAAAGGGAAAAAATTAAAACTTAAAATTTGTTTCGGTTAAACTGACGGGATCTTTTATTCAGTTTTTTTTTTGAAAAAGAGAAAAAAAAAACCATAAGTGTCACGTGGATCAAACGGAGCCACACGTGTCCATAACCTTTTCAACGCCATTAAAGCCCACTTAGCCTTACAAGTAAATATTGCGAAAAATGGCAACCTGGAGAAGAGCTTTGGCGAATGTCCACCGTTTCGTCGCCGCTGCCTCTACTCCGAGGAGTCGGACCTCCTTCTCACCTCTGTTGATGACTCACACACAGTCTCCTTTGACGTCTCAATATGGCTTTTTATCACTTTATTCAACTACAAACGGTGGGTCGCTTGAGATTGACCTGTCCAACGAAGAGAGCAAGAGGCGTTTATTTAATAGGTTATTTCCCTTTGTTTTCTGCTTGCTTTAGTTTCCCCGGGAAATTTCATCATGATTGTTTAATTTAGTCGAGTTAATAGTGTGTTTTATTGTGGGGTACCGTGATCAGATTGTTGTATAGAAGCAAACAGAGAGGGTTTTTGGAACTTGACTTGATTCTGGGGAGATGGGTAGAGGAGAACATTTATTCCATGGACGAGAATGGAATTCGAGCTCTTGTTGATGTCCTTGATTTGGTATTATCTTCTTCTCTGATTTCGCCTTTGATTCCCATAGAAGTGTATCTAACTCCATATGTGGATATGGAATGTATAGAACAGGTGTGAACAGCAGAATAAAGAGATTTTATACTCAAAATCGAATTTGCAACATATACAACTGAAAAGGAATTCAGAAATTCCGCCTAACTTAGACTTAGGTTTGAGATTGTCTTGGACAGAGTACATCTTGTAGAAATACCAATACATATTACGAGAAAGAACTAGGCATTTCCTTACCCTAGTTCACGAATTCTGATACATTGAATTGTTAATTTATGATGTTGTTTTAACTGTATGGTTGAAGATGGTTTTGGGTGTTTGACTAGCAATGGGTCGACTAGATAGAATGTACTCAAAACAAATATTAACCAGATTCCTTCTTGTTTTATTATGTATGAGTGGAAGAACAAGGTTCTTTTCTGGATCGAGCCTGAAATGTGACATATTTACTATGAGGTTATAAGTTTGGACCTTCCAGTGCTCTCTGTTCTGTTTGCAAGTGAAAAGGTCATTAATGCAAAACTTGCCTTAGAAGCTTTTGGATCAACATAGCTGATTGGAGTGACCTTATTCTATATTCATGATCACTTGCCTGTGCTATTGAAGTTACTAAGATATCTACTTATTTGAGGGCATTCAAATGCTTAAGCTTTCTTCCTCCTGTCAATTATGGATGGTAGGATCTCAGTTATTTAACCTTAGTTGCTAGGTCAATTCCACACACAAGTCACCAGAAGCATGCTGTAACGTCTATTCATTTGCATGGATATGTAACCATTAAAGATGAATCATGACTGTCTTTGATATTCATAAGAGATCTGTAATCTCTAGTTCAGGGGATGTGCTTGTTAACTGTTGAATTATTCCACTAGAATTTTCTTTCATTTCTTTGCATGTTTAATTCAAAGTGCAAGGTCACGTTGGAGTAAAAGCAGGTGTACCAAAAAAAGATACACCTGGTTTTGCTTTCCAAATCCTATTAGAAAATGCTTTCTATGAGAGGTAGTAAGAGATCTGGTCAATGATCTTATACCCCGAGTTATGTTTTGTTTATGCAGGAGAATCCAGATCTGTGGAAATGGTTAATTGGGCACGAGCAAGCTCCTGAGGCGGTTAGCAAAAATCCTGTGAGATATGATAAGCTTAAATGGCCTTACAGTTTGGTTACTCACCTTCTCTCTTTTAACCATGTTCATTTTATGCTTATGCGACTGACTTTTCATGATAGGTGTTCTCCGCGGTGCACGACAAGATCATGAGCAACCTCAATAGCCATTCTGCCCCTGAGACACGAGCCGTACCTGGTCGACAGTGGGTAAGAGGCTGGGATGATATCAAGAAAGGTCCTGGCAGCCCTGTAGCTGGGAACCAGTAGCTCTCCTGCCAGTTAACTGGAGTTTCTATTATGTGAGTAACATGTCAAGAATAGCTGAATGATATTCAGCTATTTGGCCCTTTTCAAATCCCATTTACTTAGTTATAATAGTGCGAATAATGGCTGATGGATATGTGAAGCCTTGAAAGGAGTCCTGTTTGTAGGCCTTTTTACTCTTCTTTTGCACTGTAAATCTCTATGGTATTTGTATTTGAGATGTATGTTTTCACTTAGGCTTGGGAAAAAGGCTAATTATTCCTTAAAATTTAATCAAATCATATAGAATTACTTTTTTCACTTCTCTTATTGAATGTCACCACTTCTTCTTATTGTATATTTGTTTTGGAATATTTTCCTTTTATATATTCAAAGTATTCATTAAGGGTATCTAATAATTCAATTTGCTTGTGAAAATGTACGAATACTTGTCATTTCCTAAATAATTTGTAAATTATTCCTTAAAATTTTAAAATTTATGAATGGTTGGTATTTGATTTTTAATTATTAACTCGTTAAATAATTTATTTGAAATATATAATTATTAATTTAATTTAATTTAATATTTAATATATTAAATAATTTATTAAAAAACATAATTAACGATTTATTTTGTTTATTTGACATTTTAATCGATGCACATATGAATAATAATTAATAAGGGTTGTTTGTGGCTTGTGGTAAGTTGAAATCCTCTTAAAATAATGTTATTTTAGTAAAAAAAATTAAAATGATATTATTTTAAAATTTTAATTAACATAATATTATTTTAAAAATCAAATTATTTGAAATAATAATCTAACCACAATTTCTTCTTCTTATTATTATTATTTTCAAAGTTTGCGAGTATGAGAGAATAGAGATGGGTAGATAAGTCATTGTGCAACGTCAAATGAAAGGACGACAAAGAGCCGTGAAATCAAAAGAAGAATAGAGCTCTGACGTGACGCCAATCCCACTCCCACTGCGTGAGGGCCGAAGCTCTGTATCCGTCGAAGAATTGCATACTGAGCAGACAAACTGAGAAATTACTCTTATCTTCAATCCAATCATAGACTTATCGTTAGTTGTTTCGACCAAAGTTTCAATCTTTCACTTGCTCAATTCTACACTTGCGTGCCAACATAAGGTTCATATCGAGTTCCTCGCAACTGAAGATTAATGACGGGTGTTTTCTGGATGTGGGCAAGTATATAAAAGTGAAGATAAGAATGGGAAATGATTCAGACTCAAACGGGTGGAGCCGAGCTCGGGGATTTGTAGTGAAGACGCTGTTTTTGATTGGAGGTGCGATTCTCGTGAAACGACTCACTAAGTCTACTACACGTTGGGATCATTCTCGAATCGTTACTCAATCTCTTAGCGGTGAAAAGGTTGAACATTTCTTACTTACCTTTTATGATCTTCCTTTGCTAGAATTTTGTATTAATTCCATCCTTTTTCTTTTTGGTGATGGGAATAGTTCTCAGCGGAGCAAGCTTCTAGGGATCCTGATAATTACTTCAATATTAGGTACCCTTTTTGCTTAAATTGTTCTGTTTTGTCTTTATTTAACTACTTTGATCTTGAAAGTTAAGAATAAGTGGCGAGTTCAGCTGGAGAAAATAGTTCTACTGATCTTCTGCCAATCTCCATATGTTTTTGAATTGAATGTAAAAAGCTGAAACTTTTGCCAAGATTTGGTTAGTTATTAAACTCTGTGAGCTCTACCTTATCTGCAGAATGCTTACTTGCCCAGCAGTTGACATGGTGGATGGTTCAAAGGTTTTATATTTTGAACAAGTTAGTATGATCTACTTGTTTAAAAAGTTCTGTTAGATTCAGTTTTGTGGTTTAAATTGCTGAGAGTTTTTTTATTTTCCCTTAATTTGTTAGGCATTCTGGAGGACTCCTCAAAAGCCCTTTCGGCAGGTAATGAATGAAGTTGTAATACGTTGCTCAGTTCTGCTAGTCTAAACATGAAGAAATGCCAATTCTAAAGGCATTCTCAGTTATTAAATAATGAAACTAACTTCTGACTAAATTTTGGTTATTTGTATTTGAAAATTTTCTTTTCATTTTAGCCAGGGAGTTGGCCTGGAGTCTGTTACCTATAAAGGTTATTGCATGCAGGAGTGAATTTGACTACTAATTACCTTATGACATCTTACTTCTCAATCCTCTGGAATGTCATGTGACTAAAAGTTTCAAATATTTTATTATTGTAGAGGTTTTACATGGTGAAGCCTTGCCCCAAGGAGTTGAAGTGCGACGTTGAGGTGAGCTCCTAGTGAGTAGAGCAACATAACTGTTTGTAGCAATACATTGCAAATTTATCTTTGTTTTAATGTTTAAGTATTTGGAGATATGTTTTTGCTTCATAGTTTTTGGTACTTGGGTAACCACGACATTGATGATGCTCCTAACATAAACTGTTATCTGAATACTTGATTAGCATTTTTTTTAAAAACTTTTTGAATGGAAGTAGTTTGATAAAATTGACTCTTTCAATTTTGGTCCTAAGTAGTTTCAGATATTTTGAGCTGAATGAGAACATGGACGAGTAATTCAAATGTTTTTGTTCACAATATTAATACTAAACCTGGAGATCATACTATGCTTATTCTATTTTTGTTACTTTTTATTCTCATGTATGGCAGCATTCAAGTAATGGAGCTTCATTGATTTAACAAAATTTCTGGGCAGGTAAGTACATATGCCATTAGAGATGCAGAGGAGTATAAGAACTTCTGTGACCGACCAAGGGACCAGCGACCAGTGCCTGAAGAAGTTATTGGAGTAAGTATTATTACAGAAATTATTTCTATATGCAGTTACTTGGTTACTTTTGCAGATTGCATTACTGGTAAGGCCCATTCAGATGGTGCTCCAGGATCCATTCATGTCATAATTCTCCACGACTAATCAATAAACTGCATAGCTTTTGATGGTTAAGCCAATAAAATTTGTCTAAGTTTTGTTTTTATGTAATTCTCACCAACAGAACTTGATTATCTATTTATAGCAAAGGCCAATGATAACCTGTTTCCTTTTCTTGAACTACCTAGATTGTTCAGTTCGTATGTTAGCTGGCTAAATTTAACAACATTTCACTTTTTGACATATGTTCAGGACATTGGAGAACATCTGACAACTATTCACCTTAAACGCTGTGACCGTGGAAAACGCTGCTTATATGAAGGTTCTACACCGCCTGGTGGATTCCCAAATTCATGGGTATTTCCTTTTCATACTGAAGACTGTTTTTAAGGAATCCTGTAGTTCAAATGTTCTGCTTCTTTTTGAGAGGAGACACCACATTGTTGTCATTATTTTGTTTATCTTCTGACAGAATGGAGCAACATACTGCACCTCAGAACTTGCAATTTTAAAGAACAATGAAGTACATACCTGGGATAGGGGCTATGATGAGGATGGAAATCAGGTTATTTTCTGGTCTTGTAAGGTATATATATACATCTACTTATCTGAGCAAGAACAAAAAAGATGATAAGTTTTGTGTTGCTGGTCACAGGTCTGGGGAGTGAAGGAAGGTCCTTACGAATTCAAGCCGGCCCCGACCTCCACCGTCAATGACATGTTTTCACCTTTGAATTACCCTCCCCTACAGTCTTTGGAGAAAAGAATCGAGGGGTCTCTCGTCTTGCAAGAATGATTACTCCTTAATAACTATCGGGTGTAAAGTTTCAAACTTCATATTATCCATAAATCTGGTCTTTACCCAGTTAGCTTTGCGATTGATGAGCATTATCTGCTGATGTAATGGAAGCTGGGAGGGCAGACAAATTTGCTTGCCCCCCATTAGAGATCGTGAGAGTATTGCAATGTAAATGACAACTATCCTATTGCAATTTTGTAAGTAGAATTGAATTATCTACTCCACGCTCTGATCTATCTGAGACTTTTTCAGACTAGAAATTAATTCAAGACGAGTAAGTTTTAAGCATAAGTCAGATCGGCGCCTTGTGATTCCAAGCATAAAAATGAGAATCAGACAATTCTTTCTTTTGTTATTGAAAATGATCAGTAGCTTACTTTTCGTGTTGTACAAACTAAAGAGGAATAGATGTTCCAAGATGGAAGAAGATTACAGGAATAGTTTGTGAAAAGCAGAGAAGTGGCGGCACCGGTTCTAGAGGCAGGAGGATCATCTATAGCTTAACCCTGGAAGGTATTATTCAGGTAGAAGTATAAAGCAGCCAGAGCCACCACTCCAACAACTATGGCAACTGGTAATGCCTTCCTGTCAAAGTTTAACTAACCTTGTAAAAGATTGAATTTGCAGTGTGAAACATAAGAAAACTAGTAGATGAGTGATATTTTTTATTACAGAATTAAGCTTACCCGATTGCGTCATCTCTCTGAAGCTCTGCTTTACGTGCTTTTCGAATATCTGCCTGGTTCGCATTTTTAGCCACTGCAGGTGCATATGGCCTAAATCTTCGTTTTGGAGCCCCACATACTGCAAAGAAAGGTTCATTTCATGCAATTAGCCTAGCCCATTATGCAACTTCCAACTCTCAAACCCATTCTTTAGTCTTATCTCACAACTTTCTGCAATTGCCCGTACTTTATGATAAGATTGCTAGCCTATCAACCAATGGAATCATCAACTATGGATAAGATAGCTTATCAAGAGAGAACAGAAAAACACCAGTTTGTGGTTTTCATGAACCCAGAATGTACTCTTCACTTCTCTGCAAGTATATACATCAACTCCTAGAAAGTGATAAAACTTTGTGATTACCAGGGCAAAAAAACTTGTCAGGCAGCTTCTCGAAGGGAGTCCTATCGTTGTAAATGTAACTGCATCATCAGAAACATACCAAAACTTCCCACATTTCAGTTAAGTCATCGAGATAATAAATTGGACACAAGAAACTGGAAACAAACAAGAAAGTACCCGCAATCACGACATATATAAGCTTGCTTGGAAGCAACACGCATGGAAAATCTAGGAGCAGGAGATGGAGATGCAACAGCCTGGTGCTGAGTGGTGGAAGCAAGCAAGAGGTGAAGTGAAGGTGAAAAGAAAGACGACTTTAAGGCAAAACGATCAATTGGTGCTCTCAGCCCAACACTATTGGCAGTAGGAGCTAAAAGAGGCGATGGTGGTGGTGAAGATTTGGTGGCATGAAGCCTTGTGGTTGGTACACGCAGGGCCATTTTTCTAGCAGCTTCTCTTTGGTCCTCTTCTCAGTCTTTGTTTGTCAAACAAAAGGTGGAGATGAGGAGATAAGAGGGAGAGACATGTAGAGCTGTGTAGTGTTGAGTAGTATTTGGCTATTCTTAGAACATGTGGAAGCGTGGCTGTCATACTCCCCAGTCCCCACACAACAAGGCCCTGTTTTAACCACTTTTTGCATAACTTTTGTCCTTGTCATGCTTCTTTCTTAAAAATTAAAAAAAAAAGTCAAAGACTTGGAAGAAGCCAAAGTCTAACTTGACCCAAATTAAAGATCAATGTTATAATTCAATTAATAAAAAAGAAATAACTTAAATTTAATAAAATTTTAAACTATAAATTGAAGTAAACTCCAATAGACACTGCACTTTACGAAAATAAAAAAAAAAAGATTATTAATTGTACTCAATTTTCTCTTTGCACCGTGCAAAAAAGGCTACTTCCATGACTCAACCGCAACCTTCCGGCCACAAAGGATGCCCCTGCTATAAACAAGACTTCTAAAAAGAACTCATATTCATATGCTTTTTTATTTAATCCTTCAAAAAATTGAACAATTAGTTTGCCTATCAGGGTTCCAAGTTACCAGACAGGTACACACTTCATTGATTCAGAAAATGGGAATTAATCCTGATAATAAGTTGCTATGAGCTTCTTTATTGGTCCTGATTACAAAGTTTCTTCACCATGACATACCAAGGCACACCCCTAAGCCTGCAAAAAGGAATGCATAATCCAAGACATTCTGGTAAGAGTCACAATTTACATCTTTTGATATAATCAGCAACTAGATTAGCCACCTCTATTGACCAGAACAGAAAACAATACTAAACCTTTTTCAAGAGGTAACAATCTAACATGCTTATCCATTCTACCAAGGTTTCAGATCACCAACTGGACCTGCAGTCCAGTTTAGGATCCTTTCACCTGCCCTCAAGTAAATACTTCTGTCATGAGGCAATTTGCGTGCAAGTCCATTCAGAACTTGATGGAAAGCATCTCCTGGTTGAGCTGGTTGTGGGAAAAGCATTGCCTGCTTCATTGAGGGGTTTGCAAGCAATCTCTGCTTCCTCAATATTACTTCAGGTGGGATTGAAGTGAGGACTGTGTCCAGATTAGGAACATCTTTCTCATCGACAAAAACTCCAATTTCTTCCCACGGGATTGCATCGGCAAAAGGCAAGACAATGTCGTCCGCTATAATGACAGGAATACAACCAAATATAACAGCTTCAACCAATCTGGGACTCCATGGAGCCCAACCAAGTGGACACAAACAGAAGACAGCTCGCTGCATGTCTTCATAGTAAGTTGATGGGTGTTCTGTAGAAATGTCGAAAAGTGGATTGTCCTTGAAGTTTTCCCACACTGCCGCACGAGCCCCTCTGTAAAAAACAAGAGAAAACTTCACCATCCTATAAAAGACGAGAGCAAGAAATCTTCTGCTTCATAAAGAAATTAAATAACTCCACCGACATGATTAACATTTTTCAGGGTCAAGATCTATAGCATAATGCTCTCTGCTAACAAGGACTTTCAGTCCCAAGCATAGTTGAGACTTTATCCTATAAAGGTAGACACATGAACAGCTAAGAATTCTTATTTAACATATGAACTAAATGATAAGTACCTTGCATAATAGCCACCTTCAGGATCATTTCCCACATCATAAAACAGCCCGCGAAAGTAAACAAAGATAGACCTAGGAGTTTTCTCTGGAATCAGGTGTGTTTGCATTTTCTGGGGAGGAGCATATGGAGGGATTGTTATTGAGCCCTCCTTTAAGCAGACATGATTCCGCTGTCCAAAAGTTTGCACTAATGTTGCACGTTGGAGCAAATGAAGAATCCCTCTTTCAATTGCCTTCTCCTCCTGTAAAAGAAATGTAGAAACTCATCACAAAGACCCTCGCAACAAAAATTAGAAAACTGAATAGAAGTAAGCAACACCTAATAAGCATAAATCAGGTTGGTTGGTTCAGAATGTACAAAAGGATTTGGTCATGGATCTAAGGAGATCAGAGAAGAAAAGAAGAAACAGTAAATAAACACACACCTGGTAATGGAAGCATGCTCCAAAGTCATGCGGCACTAAGAAAAAGTGATCTGCTCCTTCAGTTCTGTTCCAGTAAGGCCAGTTAGAAGAAATGAGTTGTATTGCACTTCTCATCATTCTTGGTGATTTAAAAGGTAAAGGTAAGCCATTTGGTGTCAAATCACATGTGGTGTATACAGGAGTATAAAACCAATCAGCTTCCTCAGGATTGAGAGTACGAACAGGGCTAGATAAGAGAAAGCGATGCATATAGATCTCAGCTGCAAACATGTGATTGAGGCATCTGGGGTCCTTTTGCAGAATTTTCTTATTGTATTTGCTTGGAAGTTCATAAACAAAAACTTTCAACCTTCCCACAGGATCATCTTCCAAAACATCACCAGCACTACCTACAGCCAGGATAAGATTGACACTAAAAATCTCATAAATTGAAGCTAACAGTTTTATACTATCAGACATTCACTGACAGGGCAAGAATGATCCTTTATTTATCCCATTTCTTTCCAGCTTAACCAAATCAAATGTCCTCTACATTTCTTCACGTTCAAGACAAAAATGTTTGGAGAACCTCTGTAGCTAGATACAGAAAACTTTCGCTCCTTTCTTTGTCATAGATGAAGCTTCAAAACAGTTCAGCATTTTAAATTCCGACTCTCTCTTGATATCAAAATAGTGAGACAGAAAATAAACAGCTTTTTCCAATTTACAAGTAGTTAGTCTCAAGCTAGTATTACCATAGGCTGTAGGTTCAAGTCTATATCATATATCCCAACCACTTTACACCAGCTAGTATAGAAGCCAAAGGCTTTAGACTAAATCATCGATCACAAGTGTTATACCCTGAAACAGCCAATGACCTCACAACATCCAAGCCAACCGAAGAGACAAGATCTAGATCAGTGACTTAGCTTTTCGCATGAATGACTATCCTACAAATTATTACATTCTTCATTTCCCAAAACTTGCCCTCAATAGCACAACAAAGACAGCTGCAAAAGCATCTCAGCTAAAAGTAACCCACGTCAATCAGCAACTCGCACCAAATTACATCAAAATACATACCCATTGTGATATAAATAGTCTCATTTGTTGTCTGTTTGATTACATATACCTTTCAGAGCAGTGCTCTGAGTTCACTCGTAACTCTTACCCTATTAAATACTTACATTTCAAAAGGCCATTCTAATAACTCAATAAATTTAACATCTGAGCGTTCATCTTTAAAGCTTCTCATAGACACAAATAAACGTACTCAAGCAGATCCAAAACTTTAAATAAGCAAACCTATAAATCCGATGCAACACAATCTCATCTGCTAACAAGCCAAAACCCTAACTTCAAATGATTAAAACTTTTTTCATCACTAAAGACCAGAAATTCCCATAACAAAAAATCCATTTATCACCTATTAAACAACTGCATCGAAAATGATTATGAAAACACACCTGAAATCCTCTCAGTAGGTTGACTCCTGCCAAGGCCCACAGAGCTAGTCCTCGTCACTAAAACAGCAAAGCAGATAACCCCAACAAAAACCCATCTCCGTATCTCCATTTCCAATACGAAAATGGAAGAAATCAGTGAAATTTCACCAATAAACAGTAGGAGCCGCAAAGACAATGAAGCTTGAAGAACTGCCCTTAGAAGAAGTGTGATTATTATCAACGAAACGAAGATTGGCAGGAGTAGATTCTGGTTGAAACGTCACAAAATCAAGTGGTTGGGGAGTTTTCTTTGGATCACAAGAAATGGGTTTTGTTAAATCAACTCTAGAGCAAATCAGGAAATTAAAAAAAAAAAAGAACAGCATCGACAGCGAAGACCAAGCAGATTTTGAGAGGAAGAAACAATGTTCTTTAAAAAGCTTTTAATATATATATTATTTAAAACTGTATTGCTTAACTGTACAACGGAGGTTTGATAGTAAGTCCATGTCAGTCCATAACCAGAAGCCATCTATTTTCTTCAACCTTTGACCTGTGGATTTCAAGTTAATTATTGTTTATTATCTAAAAGTGAAGATTAGCAATTATAACAAAAATTAAATAATAAATTAAAAAATTTTAAAAAATTTTAACGTAGGTCATTTAGAAACGGCCTTTCTAATAATTAGGAGTAAGGCTGTGTACTATTATACTCCCTCGTACCCAGCAAAATCAGACTGTGTACTATTATACTCCATCGTACCCAGCAAAATCTTTATTGTATTGTTATTGATATTACAATCTTTTTAAATTTAGACAAATTAAAATTTTATTTTTGTTAATATAATTAATAGATAAAAATTTTCATTATATTTAATAAGATAAGTTACATTAGTATAAATAATATTTTGATTTGATTTTTATATTTTTAATTTAATTATTAAATTAAACATTTTAAAAATTAATACTAAATTACTAAAATTCCAAAAAAAATAGAAAGTTATTAGTGTGTTATCCTTAGGGCCAATTGGTCTTGAATCATTCAAGACAATTATGCACCAAACTTTTTAACACAATTTAATTAAGTGCATCATTTTAATTATAAATTCTTTAATTAGTAATTTGTTTAGTTCTTTCAATCTATTCCATTTCATTATTGCCTATTCTTCACTATTAATTATTTAAAATAATTTATTTTTAATTTTCTTTCTATTTATATAAATATACTCTAATATACTTTTTTATATATATCCTCTCTCTCTCTCTCTCTCTCTCTCTCTCTCTCTCTCTCTCTCTCTCTCTCTAGAACTTCCTTCATCTCAACACCATATTCATTTCTTCCATTTCTTCAACAAAGCAAGA
>JAOTBA010000006.1:30908872-30922194 GCA_025629845.1 Erythroxylum squamatum | reverse complement strand
TTATTTTCATTTTCGTTTAAAGTCAACATTTTATTTCTAAGCTATAACTTCATAAAACAATTATAAGAACAAACATTGTTCCTAAAACGTAAGTATTTAAGAATTTCAATTAGGTTGTCTTACTTATTAAAAATTGTTGTATATTAAAACTAATAAAAATATGACACATGTGATACTTAATTTTAACTTAATTAAAATACAATTTAAACAGTAAAATATTACACAACTTAACAATAGAATTTAAATGGTATAATTGACTTTTGATAATTAAAATTTTAGCTGATGGATGAAAACATTGGCTATTAGTAGCGTTTTCATCTTCGACTGTTTATCTTAAATCACCCAGCATTTTCTGTTGCTCTCAAAATAGCTTTTGTAATTATTTGAAGAGTCAAATAACTCAAGACAACCAATCAATTGAAAAAATAGATGATTGGTTGTCTACCGATTAAGACCCCTATATGCAAATTGCAAAATATAGGAGATTGTAAACCAAATTCATTATAAATTGGTGGAATGTTGTTAAGGATATTTGTTATCATTATTATATTTATATATAAACTGAGAAGTAAGGCAAAAGTAATGAGAAAACTGTTTCACGTTCATGTTAGCTAGCTAGGCCTGACCATACTGACTCATATTTAGTATCCATAGATGTGACGTGTCATGATTCCATTGGCAGGTCCTAAGTACTGTCTGGTTGACCAATGCGTTTCGCTTCCCTATTCTTAAAAAGAATCAATTTCTCTATTGATCTTTTTCAATTTCAGGATTCAGGGGAGCACCATTCACGACTCGATACGTAGGATGAAGCATGAGGCGATCAGGTACAGTGACCACTCGTGAAATTGTAGCTAGCAAGTACACACGGAAGCACTTGATCAAACAAGGGGGCCGCAGAGGAGGGGTCGTCTTGTTCTTTTTTGCAAGTACTAGAACAGGCCTTTTCAGAGACTTGAAGGGAGGGGGTGGTTCCAATCTGAAAGCCCCTTCTGGCTCTGGCAGTTCCTGTACTTTCTCTGCTTGCATGGTTTTGTAGTATTATTTTTATTGTACTATTAGTAACCCGAAATTACCTTCTTGCCCTTTAGGTAATATTGAATTTACTTTTGAGTCTCCAGGAGGTTGTCGCGTCTAAAATTCCTCTGGTTAGTGCAAGGATATAAATAATAAAGATATTTAAATTGTATAAATTTCAACTTATGAAATAATTTATACACAAATTAATGTAAAATTGAAATTCAAACGCGTCAAAGAATACGGGCAAATTCCAATGCACAATATTTCCTACTTTGTAAGATTGCGAAAGGATCATCAATTATAAGCAGCCTTTTACTCGTAACTTTTTGGTCACAAAATAATAATCTTATCAGTTTCAAATCTCTAAAAGAAAAAAAGGTAAATGAAAAAACTCTTATCTATATTAATTTTTTATTTTATTCATAAATTGAAGCTTTACTTAAATTTTATGCTGAGAAAATGGCAAAAAGTCTATTTTGAATCTCAACATTTAAGAGAGAATATAACTTAACTTCTAATATTTTGAAATGTTTAAATTGAGTTGTATTGTTTTTAAAATGTTTAAAATATAACCTAAATGGACAGAAAATTTGATAAGGTTAACTCTCTATTAATATATCACTTTTATATTTTTAAACAGAAACTAGATCCTATTTTCATATAATTATTTTTTAATTAAACAAAAGTGGGTCCTATAGCTATGCGACAATGAGATCACCAATTACACATTTAGCCTATATTTATATATTTTAAATAATAAGTCATATTTTTCACGTGACAGTAAAATTTATTTTTATTTAAAAATTAAAAAATTAAAGTTAATATTGATATGACATTTAAATAATAATGAATTAACCTATTAAAATTATAATTAACTTAGGATCTATTTTTGAATGTTTTAAAAAAATTGACCTCTAATTTGAACCATTTGAAATATTAGAGTTTGTTATATATTTTATTATAATGGTTGAGGTTTATAATTTAATTTTCGTAGACAAAGTTAAATTAATCTGAAGGAGGTAGTGTAATGAAAATAAGAAAAAGAAAAAGAAAAAGAAAAAGCACACTAGCCAAATCCGTACCCCCAAGTTTCAGAAGGTTTCATTTGCTGGGGAACGAACTAAACAAGACCAGGTTAGTCCAACTAAGTTATGAAACTCATGTGCAACTAGAAAGTCCAGGGGACATTATCAGGCACTCTCAGACACAACCTGCTTCACATAGACCTGAACTACAAATGCGTTTAAGCTACAAATCTGACGGTTGATATCTATTGTACGTAGAACCTATATAATATCTGCATGTAATGGCCAGCACCGTATCGGGATGTGATGATCAGTACGGAGTTGAAACCTGAACCAATCTTAACGAATTGCGACGTGTCAATATCTGAATGGATTCAGGGCTGAGGTTAAAGTAGAGGTGATTGACACACAAGCCTGACTGTTTTGATATCAACTGTCAAAGTTCCAACGAAACATCATAACATCTGATTCAGTTAGCTTCCCGATAAAGAAACTACAAAATTCTGACCATGCAAAGGGTATTTTCGGTATACAATAAGAACACAAAAAGTCGCTTTGTCTTTACATAGCGAACTCGTCACTTCCGCAGAGAGAAGCCTAGTTTTCGTAGAAAGCAAGAAGACTATGGATCCAGAGGCATTCACAGCGAGCTTGTTCAAGTGGGACCCACGAACGGCTGTGCCACCTAGCAATCGGATGCTGGAGGCGGTGGCGGCTCCGCCTCCGCAACCGGCGAATACGGTAGCGTACGCTGTTAGGCCGAGGGAGTTATGTGGGCTTGAGGAGTTGTTTCAGGCATATGGAATAAGATACTACACGGCAGCGAAAATAGCGGAGTTGGGTTTTACTGTGAGTACCCTTTTGGACATGAAGGACGAGGAGCTTGACGAAATGATGAACAGTTTGTCGCAGATTTTCAGGTGGGAACTTCTTGTGGGAGAGAGGTACGGTATTAAAGCTGCAGTTAGAGCTGAGAGGAGGAGGGTTGAGGAGGAGGATTCTCGACGCAGACAGCTTCTCTCGGGAGATACTACCAATGCTATTGATGCTCTTTCCCAAGAAGGTTTGTCCCTAACTCGCTAATATTCTACCATGCGCCGCTGTGGTGATAAAATTAGTTTCATTGAGGTTTTTCTCTTTACCTCAATAGTATACATCTCTTTTTCTACACTCCACCGCTTGCTCATGGGTTCCTATGCAAATGAAGTAACGTAGTTAACAACAAAAAGGATTGATGTCTTTTCGTTGCCTTTTCTTTTTGTTGGGTACAGAAATAACAAGAGTCTGTTCTCAGAGTTTTAGTTTTTAGTGTCGCCTCTCTTCTTCGCTGTTTTGCTTGCACCTTCTGCTTAACCCTAGTAATTAGAAGGAAAAACTCATTAGTTGTTTCTGTAACTGATTTCGGTAGCACCCATCTTTTCATGAAGGTCTTACGTGGTTAAGACTTAAGAGAAACTGTTATTCTAATGTAAATGCTTTGAAGATCAGGGTTATCCGAGGAGCCCGTGCAACAAGAGAAGGAGGCGGCGGGGAGCGGCGGAGGGGGCGGAGGAACGTGGGAAGTGGTGGCGGATGCAGTGGAGAGGAACAAGAAGCCTCAGAGGCGGAGGAAGGGTCAGACGAAGTTGGTTGACATTGATCACGACGACGAAAACGACGGTGATGATATTATTGGTGGCGACGCCGGGTGTGAGAGACAGCGGGAGCATCCTTTCATCGTGACGGAGCCTGGGGAGGTGGCACGTGGCAAAAAGAACGGCCTTGATTACCTCTTCCATCTTTATGAACAGTGTCGTGATTTCTTGATCCAAGTCCAGAACATCGCCAAGGAGCGTGGAGAAAAATGCCCAACTAAGGTAAGCATCACCGCATCAGATGAGGGCCGTTTGATTTCGTCAATAGTCGTGGACCCCACAGTGGGGCCATTGGATTATGGTCTCTGTCCCTATCTTATAAGGTCGGGGTTTCGACAGCTGTTCTGTAATAGAACATGACAAGTCACGCACTGACGGTCTCTGTCTGTCGATTTGGTCCCTACTCCCTTTACGACTTACTTTACCCTGTTTTGCCGGTCCGTACCATGACTTGGTACGTGCTCTGATAAGCAGAGGACAGTGGGTTTTTGTGGCATTGATGTGCTGTTTGACTGACTCTTGTTCACCACTCCCTGGATGACTTTGAAATAGAGTTAGCCAAAATACGTTTTGATTTTGAATAAGGTTATTACTAATTAACATTTGGATGCAGGTGACAAATCAGGTGTTCAGATATGCGAAGAAAGCAGGAGCGAGTTACATAAACAAGCCTAAAATGAGACACTACGTGCACTGCTACGCCCTCCATTGCCTAGACGAGGAGACGTCGAATGCACTGAGGAGAGCATATAAAGAGAGGGGAGAGAATGTTGGAGCCTGGCGGCAAGCTTGTTACAAGCCACTTGTGGCCATAGCTTCACGCCAAGGTTGGGACATAGACGCCATTTTCAACGCTCATCCTCGTCTGGCCATATGGTATGTGCCCACCAAGCTTCGTCAGCTTTGCCATGCAGAGCGCAACAGTGTGGCTGCTTCTAGTTCTGTCCCTGTCTCTGTTTCTGTCTCTGGTGGGGGCGGCGATCACTTGCCATACTAAAAACTCCCGCTCTAGACAGCATCTCTCTCAAACCTAGTCGTAGGTAGGTTCCTTCCTCGTAGGCTAAACATCTACGACGGAGCTAGCTATATATGTATGTATACAAATCTACTTTCTTAAAAGGGTTCCTCCATCATCGTTGCTTCCTTTGTGGACTGTTGCTCCATCTATAGAAATTTGTGATTGCTTTGGGAAAGATTTTCCATATTAAGGGATACTTGCATCACCATACTGTAGTGACTAGTGAGGGTGGGGCTTCCCAACATATGGCTCGATCACCGATGGTGTGAAAACTCTCTGATCTTCTTTCCTTCTCTCCTTAGAGATAGTCACCGTGTTCTTCTTTATTGTCACATCTTTCTCAAGAGTGCAGACACGGAATTTGCACCTCCCCGATCGAATCCAGAGCAGTTTTCATTTCCATAGCTTCAATTTCGCTCATAGCCTGCAAACAAACGGGAATTAAGCTTGAAGAAAATCATTTTTGCATTGATTTTGGCAGATTAAGTTAAATATGCAAGTATAGCAGACACTTAAGTAATGGGTTTTTATTTTTACCTCCAATGCTTCAACCACCATCCTTTGATTGGTCTTGAACGCAAGACCAAGCTCTTATTTCGCTGGTGCAATAACTAGTTCCTATAATCGAAAACAAAATTAGTGTCATCTCGGGTTAGAAGAACCTATTGTAATCTGTATCATTGTGATATTAAGTGTTACCTCCTCTTCTCTGGGTTCTGCAAATTTTTCATGTGCCACAAGGGCAACACCACTCTTGTCCTATCGTGAAGTGAGAAAGCATTAATTAGCATGTCAAGTTCTACATTCGTGTTGTAGAATATATCTGGATCAAAGAATATAAACATTTATTATGATTTCCTCATAGACCAAAACAAAGTAAAATGAAAGAAAATACGAAGTTGACAGAGAATACTCACTGTATGAGCACGCAAATCATAAGCAAATCTATCAGCAATAGCAACACACTCAATCTATCCATAAGAGCACTCCATCTCAGCAGCCCAACAGTCAGCTGCATAATGAGCCATCTCATTTGCAAGGTGTTGTCGGAAATGCAATCGTTCCTTGTCAATGCCAAGATATGTTAGGCCAAGGTATACTCTCCCAATGAAGTAGCTTAATGTTTCATTATTAACTGTTCCCTGCCAAGTAATGCGCCATGAAAATATTGTGAGAATAGTTACAACATTAGTCCATTTGCTCAAAAGCACCTCTTTTGTAGAAGGAGCAAATTAGGTTGAGATTAATCAAATCACCCCTGAAACTGCTTCACCTAGCTGCATCATCCTTGCTAATTGGCCAGACACCTGTAATTCCCTTGGGAGGGCACTAGACCTTTGGGAAGAGGAATGAGATTCATAAGATCCAAATAAGACTAAGACCTCTTCGGTCCTGTGTAGGAGTTCCTACAACAGGGTTACTCTTTATTCTTTTTGTTAGTACATGAATGTATAAAAAAGATTGAGCTCAAGAGATCCTGTCACTTTGTAAACTTGGATTGAATAGTTAAATCCATGACTGACCTAATCAAGAGTAATCACGCACAATCGAAGGACTAACCACCGAAGACAAAGGATAAATTGAAACTTTTCTCCAACTATGGAACAAACTGAGATAAATGCATTGACAAGGAAACGAATTAGATAAGAAATGGCTTGTACCTCATTTCTATAAGCCTGACCAATTTGAGCTGCAGCAAAAGGCAGCTTGTTCCCATTGTAGTAGTATAAGTCCTTAAAATTTACAAAAATGCCTTGTGCAGTCTCAGGGCACATATATCTGCAGAATTATACACATAGGCTTACAAATCACAACTCTAACATCTTAGTGAGGAAGATGGAATGAGTTACTAGATGCAGAGACCTTCTTATTTCTGTCAGGAAAAACCTTTGCTTACCCTGGACTCAAACCTGATGGACCTATGGAGGTTTGGAACATCAAATTAAAAGGATATGGAGCAGACAAGGGGTTTTTGGTATCCGGGGCAGTAATGCCATACTGCTTAATTATAGCATCCAATTCTTCAGCACAGAGATCGTCTAATATAGCAAGAACATGCTTCAATTCTGCTGCTTTCTCATGGTTGATACTGACATCCTTCTTAAGCTTATCTTTGCAAAAATCCTTCAGCAATGATCAGCGCGATAGCATGTCCCTGTCTTTTCATCCTTTACCATCAGATCAGTGAACTTGTCCACATGACCTGATGCTTTCAATACAATCTCTGGTGTCAGTGTGTCACACATGGACAATCAACGTCCATCATGTTCTCCTCCAGAACAAAATGCTGTTGACGACAAAATGCTTTCAATTGACAAATGGCATTAATTTGAAGTGTGAGTGTAAAACCCAATTCTGTAATCGTTTTCGCGGGAATAACATAATTTTCTCGGGAAACAACCCAAAATCAGCAACTAACCTGACGCCAGAAAGCTAGGACGTTAGATTTAACGGCGCAGCCAGGGGGGCCGTAATTGTAGAGCCCAGCAACACCTCCGTATATCTTAAACGGCGACACATAAAACAGACGCCGTTCAAGAGTGTTATCACGGAAAGTGATCACCGACGTGTGGTTTAACTTCTTTCTGCAGTTTTCTCAAAGTGTAAGTGCTTTTAACGTATGAGCAACTGTAGGAAACCTTAACTATATATATAGCTTCCATATCGAGCTTCCTCTATCACAAGCTTGATATGATCTGGTCCATACTAATTGAGATCCATTTTTCTCTCAGACTTTGACCCATTAATTTAGATCTGTAGAATATTTTTGTATCTGTATTTATTGTATAGCCTACTATTGTATTGTATCGTTTTTAGTTGAGTTGCATTTTATGTAGTGGAAGTTATCGTTTTGTATGAACATTGATGGTGTATATACCGGCTTGAGATCCTCTGTACCGGCTTTCCTGTGCCAACCCCTCCTATCCACAGATTTCACAATAAATAAATGAGACAATGTGAAATAAGTGGATGGGAGGAGTTGGCACAGAAATGGCACAGGGTAGGTGGTACAAACGATCTCATCCCGTATATACCATCTTCATTTTTTCGTATGAATAAAACGATAACCATTCATTTTGGTTTCTAGTTTCTTTACTAAATCAAAATCCCTAGAGTATTTTTCGGTTTCTTCATAGTATCAGAGCGCTAGGTTGATCCACACATCTATGTAGCTGAATCATGGTAGACGGCATCAGTAGTTCGAAATTGTCGTTTGAAAGTATGAATGATGACGAGAATCCGATGTTTCTGCAGAACCAGATCATCCTGGAATGATTCTCGTTATGACTCCATTAAGCAACAACAACTACTTGTCTTGTAGCCGTGCGATGCGAATCGCTTTATGCGCAAAGCTAAAGCTTAATCTCATCAACGACAAATGTGAAAGACTGGAAGAAAGTTCACCAGAATATGATTGATGGTGTCGAGTCGATTTTATGGTCACGTCATGGATTCTCAACGCCATCTCCAAAGATATTGTGGAGTCCTTTCTGTACACGAGTTCGGCTAGGGATCCCTGAAAAGAACTAAAGCGGCGATACGGAGAATGTAATGGCTCGCTATTGTATCAGATCAAGAGAGAAATTAGTTCGATTTCTCAAAGGGAATGTCTGTTTCCAGGTATTTTACTAAACTCAAACGTTTGTGGGATGAATTGAACTGTTTGGCTCCCATCCCACAGTGTTCATGCGGAGCCCTAAAACAGTGTTCATGTGGATCCCTAAAACAGTTAGTTGATTTTGGGGATAATGATCGATTAGTACAATTTCTTATGGGATTGAAAGAAGAGTATGATGCAATTCAGAGTCAAATACTTGTGATGGAACCTTTGCCTCATGTAGATAGGGCTTATGCGATGGTAGTTAGGGTTGAAAAATAATGGCAGGTTAACATTACCTTTGTTGAAAATACAACTAGAATGGTGCGTAATTCTGGTAGTAGTAATGCAAAAGGGGCTGATAGAGGTGTTTCTAAGAAACAGTTGAATAAGGAGGATATGTTTTGTGATTTTTGTAATATAAAGCGACATACAAGAGATACCTGCTTCAAGATTCACGGCTATCTAGATTGGTATAAAAGTTCTAAAGATAAAAAGGAGGGGATATGAATAAGGAGTTTGTGAATATGATTGATTCACCTTGGATTATTCAGTAGAGAAGGGTACAAAAGAACCACTTTGGAAGCAAGACATGGTTGCAATGATTCAACAAGGTATCGAGAGTTTTTTGAAAAGTCAAGGGAAGCAGATTCAGATGAAAGACAAGGAAGGAGATGTCATCAATTTTGCACACTACAATGACTTTGTAGGTGGCATTCTCAATCATTCTTTTAATTTAGTTAGTTCAATTGAATACGATTCTTGGATAATAGACACGGGTGCTTCAAACCATATGTGCCATGATCTTAGTTTGTTTGATAAACCTAAACTTGTTGCTAAATACACTCCTGTTCATTTACCGGATGGCGCATTTAAGATAGTAGATCTCACAAGGGATATTATTCTTTGTGATAATCTTTGTCTGTCATCCTCTTTAGTTTTTGGCACCAAAGATTGGGTCATCCATCTCTCACTGTAATGAAATAGTTACAAGTTTCCTTCAATGATATGAAATTTTTTGAACAATCGTGTGGTGTATGCCATTTCTCTAAACAAACCAGAATTCCTTTTCCTAAGAGCAGTATTAGTGCATTTGCATGTTTTGAACTATTGCATATAGATCTTTGGGGTCCTTATAAGTAGGGGTTAATCAGTGGAGCTCACTACATTTTCAACATAATAGATGATTTTTCTAGAACCACCTGGACCTATTTACTCAAATACAAAAGTCAGATCTCTACTTTCTTAGAAAAATTCCTTAAATTTGTTAAAAATCAATTTCATGCTATAATCAAAATCGTTAGAACAGACAATGGGACAGAATTCCTGAGTTATAGTTGTCAAGAAATATTTATCAACTATGGAATTATACACCAGAAAACTTCTCTTTACACTCCACAATAAAATGGAGTTGTTGAACAAAAACATAAGCATTTGTTACAAACTGCTAGAGCCCTTATATTTCAATCCCATTTACCAGAGTAGTTTTGGGGAGATTCCATTTGAGCAGCCACATATATCATAAATAGACTTCCAACTCGTGCTCTTAACTAGAAGTCTCCTTATTCTGTTCTTTTCCAAAAAGAACCCGACTACAATTTTATGAGAAGTTTTGGTTGCTTATGTTATGTTTCTAACACATTTTCTCATAAAGATAAATTTGCTCATAAGGCTTTCAAATCTATTTTCCTTGGTTATTCTTCAGGACAAAAGACTTACAAACTTTATAATATGCAAAGTCATCATATTCTTATTTTTAGGGAAGTTGTTTTCTATGAAAATATATTCCCATTTCAATATATTCCTTCGGTTCTAGAGTTAGTTCCTTTGCCTAATCCATATGTCCTAACACCTGTTGTAATTCAAGAATCATCACCTCCTGAAACTCTTACTATTGGTCCTTCTGATTCTTCAGTTCCACCTTCATCTGATACTCCTTACTCCACTGATATTGCATAAAGTCTACCTCCTATTCGTAGGAGTACTCGTGTGACCCGACTACCCAATTGGTTGAATGATTTTATTTCACATGCATCTGTTACTAATATTGCTCATCGTACTTTTCATAATATACCTGATTCCTCTTCTCATACACCTTCCACATATCCTTTTCTAATCTCCTCACATCTTACCTCAGTTTATGATTCTTTTTTTATCAAATGTGTCTAATATTGAAGAACCTAGTTCTTTTGAGCAAGCTCAAACTAATTCGAATTGGTTGGCTGCTATGGAGACTAAGTTAGCAGGCCTTTATAGCAATCATACTTGGGGACCTTATTATTTTACCGGAAGGTAAAAAGGTTATAGGTTCTAAATAGGTTTATAAAGTTAAACTTAAACCTGATGGGACTGTTGATAAATATAAAGCTAGATTAGTAGCAAAAAACTATAATCAAATTGAAGGAGTTAATTACACTGACTATTTTTCTCCAGTTACCAAAATGGTTACTGTGAGAGTTTTTATAGCTATTACTGCTGCAAAAGGGTAGCCTTTACATAAGTTAGACATAAACAACGCTTTTTCACGTGGTTATATTGATGAGGAGTTGTACATGTTACGTCCTCAAGGGTATACCAAGGCTGGTCCCAATCAAGTGTGTTGTTTGCGGAGGTCTTTATATGGTCTTAAGCAAGCTTCACGCCAATGGAATCATGAGCTTACTGTTTCTCTTTGCCAATAGAATTTTGTACAATCTGCTCATGATCCATGTCTCTTCATTAAATTAGAAGGGGCTGGTTATATTGCTATTGTTGTATATGTTGTATATACAACAATATAACCAGAAGGGGCTGCTTATATTATTGTATATGTTGATGATGTGTTAATTATGGGTCCAACGGATACTTGTATTCAACAAGTAAAACAATTTTTACATGAACAGTTTACTATTAAAGATATGGTATCTGCAAAATATCTTCTTAGATTGGAACGTGCTAGGTCTGATAATGGCTTGTATGTGAATCCGAGAAAATATGTGTTGGATATCCTTAAGGATATAGGTTTGACATGTTCAAAAGGGGCAGCCACTCATTTATCTCTTTATTGTCGTTTTGATGACGCTAGCTTTCCTTTACTGGTGAATCAAAATAGATATCGGAGGCTAATTGGGCGTCTCCTTTATCTTGGATCAAATTACCAAAAAATATAATTAATAGTTGTTAAATATTATAGAGAAGGACAAAATTGTCCAACGTAACCCTCTGCCGCCACTCCTACCCCCACCGTCGGCTTCCGCTGCAAGATCGACGTCTCCGATGAGAGCACCTGCATTGTCTGCTAGGCCGTCCACCACTACATCTGCCCAGGCGATGCTGTTATTCTTCTCCATGTGATGTAAGCCCCACATCCGTTTTTTTCAACGCCAACTGGGGTCCTTCCCCCCATATTCCGACCAATTACGTACCAGCAGTCCCACTATGAGAGGGGGCCCCGCCCCACTCCACCTTCTCTCCTAAGACACTACACACTAGTGATGTTTTAGTTTTTAACATTGGCTCTCCTCTGCTCTGCGAACAGCCTCTTGTAATGTTAACGTTATCTTTAAATGATACGATAGAACTTAAAACTTATAAGTTAACGTTGCGGTTCTCATGTTTATAAATAGTCTTAAAATATTTAAGTATATTTTTACCTTCTAATTTTTTTATTGTCATCAATCTATGTATTTAAAATACTCCATCTCAAAAATTAGCGGCAAAAAATTTTACGATTCTGTCTTTTGAGTTCTGAGTATAATTTAAAGGTAAAGTTTCTTATTTAAAGTATATTGAGCAAGTAAGCCCTATATTGGACATTTATGATCTTAGGAATTGGGATAATCTTGATAATAAAGCAAGGGATATTTTAGTTGAAAAAGGGCTTATAAGAGAGTTGAATCTTATGTTTCCTATAGACAATATATCTCATCATTTTTCATATTCTTATTATTATAGAAATTTGAGTAATGGAGAGATTAGCGATAGAAAATGGTTGATTTATTCTAAACATGTAGATAAAGTATATTGTTTTTGTTGTCAATTGTTCAAATCTACTAACAAACAAAGTGGATTAGCAAATAACGATTTTGTCGATTTATTGGGGCCCTTTTTTTTAATTTCGCCCCGGGCCTATAAAACTATAGGAACGGCCCTGGCTCCAGGTATCATTAATTATCACATCAGAAACACGTACTGTGAGCGGAAGCTCTGATCCATTAATCTCTCTCAGTGTAGACAAGGTCTTCAGAATACCACGCTAGTGCCAAGGATCCTACCAGAAAAGAGTAGACATACCATTTCCAATCCTAAATCTGAATTGATGACACAACTTGTCCCGAACTGTTAAGATATTTCTCCAACTCCAAGAACTATTATAGGTAGGCTGAGCACTCCAAAAAATTTTCCTTCGCAATATAATTGTATGAACCCACTTCACCCAAAGAGCTTCCCTATCTTCAAACAAATTCCATATCCGTTTTCCTAACAGAACATGATTCCAAGTAGTCAAGTGTTTAACTCCTAAGCCTCCTTCCTTTTTAGGACGACAGAAGTCACTCCACTTCAGCCTAGCCTGAGTATTTGAAACTAACTTTCCTGCCTATAAAAAATTCCTTCGCTTAGCCTCAATGTCCTTAAGGATAGAAGAGGGAAGAATGAGATGTGAGGACCAGTAGACATGGAAGGATGAGAGTACTGTGATAACCAATTGAAGTCTACCTGCATAAGAGAGGCTCTTATGGGTCCAATGATCGATCCTATTGTCAATTCTGTCAATAAGAGAAGCACAATCCCTTCTAGAAAGACGATCTGTAATGAGAGGAACTCCAAGATACCGAAAAGGGAGAGGGCCTTGCTGGAGACCAGATACAAGTTTCATCTTACGACTCAGATGACTAACATCCGAGGATAAGTAAAACTGACTTTTGGATGTATTCATTTCCATGCCAGAAAACATAGAGAAGTGTTAAGTCAAAAAAAGACTTCACGTATCAAATAATTTTGATGACAAACAAATGAAGATAAAATGAAAAGCAGACAAAGAAGAAAAA
>JAOTBA010000006.1:30886409-30898389 GCA_025629845.1 Erythroxylum squamatum | reverse complement strand
TAAGTGGTAAGGGTTAACTATCCAAACAACTAGTTCTAGTTATTTGGACAATGGTTGACCCAAGCCCAATTCTTGTTCCCTTTAACATTTTCATGTCTAGGCAATATGGGACACTCTAACAATGGACGGTGCGAACATTACCTTCGAATCGCCACATGAATGGTGTATACATGGTGCGCATAAGCATGCATGCATGCAAGACAGCGACTTTGGTGTTATGTTTTTACCTAGTACATAGCCTCCTCCTACAACGTACGACTAGATATGATGTTGCGGTACCACACCTCGGTCGGTTTTAGCTCAGAGAGGAAGTAGAAACGAAGAAGACGGGAGCTATTTTATAAGCAGACTTATACATTTGGATATAGTATAGCTGAGTGAAGAAGAGGTTAGCTTACAGTCGAGTTAGGTTTACGTACCTTGGACATACTATAGCTGTCGATAGGAAAGAAAAAGATAATGTGTAATCTGTTCTAAGATTATCATTTCCTTCTTATGACTTATTTACATATAAGTTTCATGTTTTCTTTGAAAACCATTCAGTTTGATGTTGTTCATTTGACAAAAACTGAACTACTAAGAGATAATCCTTTTCGTATAAACAAAATTACGAAATACATAGCACTTAATAACCCTTTTTCAGGGATACATGTTCAACTTGGATGCAAGTAAGCAACACAAAGGAAAAGAAAACATGGAAAGTATGGAAATTAAAGCAACTGAAAGGAGAAGCACAACAAGTTTTTGCGTAAATTATGATCCCGGGTTTCTCGGATCAAAGTTCCTACTATTCATAGGATTATCAGAACCAGGATAAGAACTTCCAAACTGATGAAATGGAAGTCCTACAAGTTCCGGTGGATAAGGCAGATGTTGAGAAGACCTTGACGAAGAAGAAGAAGATGTTGTTGATGAAGTCCGTTGCAGAAACGGTTCTCTACTGTAAGAACCTGGTAATGCATAGTGCATTCCATAGTCTCCACCTGGGAAAACCTGCTGATGTTGAAAGAGATTAGCGTATGGTTCATATGCTTGTGGAGGAGGGAGAGAAGCAATTGGATTCGCGGGTCCTTGTGCATGCAAATCCTGACGAGTGGTCAAGTAGCCTAATTCACTTTTTCCTTGAACTCTTTCGGGGAAGTTGAGCTTGGCTTTGCTTCCTTTGAACCTAAGTGCAGCTTCATCATAAGCAAGTGCTGCAGCCTCCGCTGTGTCGAAAGTTCCAAGCCATACACGAGCAGCTTTCTTTGGATCTCGAATCTCTGCCGCCCATTTCCCCCATGGACGTTGCCTGACTCCTCTATAATGTCTTCTCCTGGTATTCCCTTCAAGAATCAACCAAGAAATACATGGATTTTTTAGTAGTCAGCGACAAATATAGGCTGAACATTTATAAGTAAGATGTCCATATTCCATTCTATTTTTTTCTCGTAAGATTGCACTTTGAAGTATTGAACAAACGGCTAGAGAAAGATTGTGGAACAAAATCAAAAGCATTAAGGTTGGTTTGGCATTTGGGAGCTTGAAATGAAGTGTAAGTGTAACCCTAGATCAAAGCCCAAGGTGGAAGATGATCTATTTAAAAGGGGATCTATGAACTTAGGGATGCACTTGGAAACAAAGAGAAACGTAGAAGACAATCAGTATTTTACATATTACTGCGATTAGCATCACTTTTGGTATCCATAGTTACCTGCAATTCAAATAAACGACAATAGGAAGTCAAAAGTTGGAACACAAAAGTTAGGTAGCTAGTTCATCAAATCATTATCACATCAGACATACGATGTTTATCGAAACAAAAAAGTTGTAACTTGGATCTGCTAACTAATAACTGCAAGCGCTAATCAGGATGAATACTATATACCTTGATCTTGGATGGGTTGAGCCTGTTCAGGCTCTGGGGTGTTGGATTGCTGTGTAGGTGTAGATGAAGATGATGAATCTTGCAAAACCTGATCTGGGTTATTGGTGTTGCTTCCGATAACCTGAGCTAGGGCTGAAACCATAACGTTCATGTCATATTGAGACCGAGCTGAGTAGACAGGGAAGATGTGATCTTCCTCTTTCGTCTCCGGTTCATCGGATGAAAAGGGCCTCTTCCCATGCCTTCGATCCACCTTGTAAGTTGTTAAGTGTAATATTGAAATTACTCAAACTTTCCTCCCTAAACAGGCATGCAAAAGCTAGGAATCACTCATGGAAGAGCTTAACTAGGTTTTTTACACACGTGAAGATCAAAGAAGTGGAGTATATGGTACGAGTGAAGAAAATAAGAAGGAAAGACCAAAGAAAAAGAGGGATGGGCCTTGGTGTGAACTTGAAGAAGTGTTCACTGCAAGTTTCGAATAATACTTTAAACTGTTGGCACATCAGGGATGCATATCAAAAACTTCATCGTTCATTCAGTGTACTCTTTTATGTTAAATCAGTATGAAATCTCTGAGCTTTTTCATATATGTATCAAAAGCTTTTCGTCCATTGCAAAAAGTGATTCGTGCATATCCTTTTATATTTTTTACCAAAGTCTTATGTTCTTCCATCCAAAATTTGACCGTTTAATATTAAGATCTCTTATAAATTCTATTTCGTAAATTTTAATCATTTATTTATGTAAATTTCATATAGGTTTCACATAAACGAACACGAGATTCGTATAAATAAATGACTAAAATTTATAGGACAAAATAAGACACCATAATATCAAACAGAGGATTCCGTCCCCCAAATTTTACGTGTCCAAAGTTCATCATTCAATTTATATTAGAGGCTCTTTACTTTAATTTATTATAACTTTTGTAAATATATATATTCTTACCGTCAACAATTTTCATAATAATAATTATGATGTGATAAATAATGATCTCTTCACCCTTTTGATGACAATCAAAGTTTATCGAAAGATTAACATTCAAACATTGAAATTGATGAATGTAATTGGAGTTTTGTATTAGAACTCGGAAAATTTACCGCATCAAACCATATATAGTATTAAGAGTGTAATGTTTCAAATAACAACATTACCAAGTAGAAATTATGCTGATACTATGGGTCCTTGCAGTACGCAGCCTTATCCTTAATTAATAGAGAGATTGTTTCTAAATGACCCACCAGAAGAGAAAGAGAAAAATAAAAATAAAAATAATAAAAAAAGTAATCTTACTACAACAACAACAACGTCCAATAAAAATTTCGCATATACTCGAAGACTGAGGTGACCTAACAAAGACGCTATTTTCAAATGACTCATAAATAAAGAGAGAGAAATGATAATAACAATAATAATAATAATAACGACTACGATCAATCGGTAAAACTTTCTTCTAATGCTTAATTGCAACCCTGTTTTTAATTTAATCTTTTAGGTGTCTTTTCTAATTTTTACGTTATTTTTATAGTCATAAATATTTTAATAATTATTCAAGTTAAATTACCAATTAAATTTAGAACATATTCCATTGTATGTATTAACAGTTTTTTCTATGTTTTTGCTGAAATTATGAAACAAACATGATAAAAAAAAGTTCCTAGATTTCATTTGCTTGGTCATTATTATTAAGGAAAAATTTATTTTACAATAAATTTTTTTTTACTGTTTAGGATGAAATTAGCCCCATAATAATACGCGATTCTCTTCCTATAGGTATTGATCGACCCTAAAAATCTGAATAGACTTATTAGGCCTTTTTTATTTGTAAATAAGAGATCCGAACAGAAGAGCGAAAAAAAGAAGTTAGTAATTGATTACAAATCTCAAATAAATTATGTGCATGTAACTTTTTCAAAGGGAATGGACGAAGGATTATTGATTATTGGTTTCAAACTTAGGGTTGAATGACTAAAATAGGCATTATGGCTACTCACACACATGCCAGAAAAAATAAAGAACAATCGTTTTCAGTAATCCGATCCTGTCGGTGGCGATTTTCTTTCTAATTGATAGTGGCAGAAACATTGACTTGAACATTCTCCACTGAAGCTGACTTCATTGCTTATGGCATAGAAAGACTGTTTTAGTCTGACAAATAAAACAGGACCTTGGCATCAAAACAGATGTTTGGCCAACGCTTATCTTAGACCAGCCGCCCCATTTTCTCACGCATTCCGTATGTGAGATAGTTGTTAAACGTAATGAAACAAAAGGCGTAATGTTCTTAGTATTTGATGAGATAAATTGGAAGTGAAACAAATAAATGAGCACTTCATAAAACCGTCACCTTAAAAGTTTCCCATTTTTGTCAGATTCATAACCAAATAGCTCTGTTTCACTGTCGAAAAGAATGGGAGTTGGGATTATAGACAAGTTCCAAACTGACAAAACAATTGCAAAATTGGTCCCACAGATTTTATGAAATCAAATTTGAGAACAATGGCCATTACACTGTATCTTTTGTCCTTACTTCACCTTTGCAAGACAAACTCGCTTCGATTGACTTGGCAATTCTGCCATTTACATGTTTAGTGCCAGTGCATCTGTGATAGGCGCCTTGCTTGATTCATCGCAGAGTCACTCGAGAGTAGTAAAAGCAACTACGCAAAGCTGGAGGTCTCGGAAAAACTTTTCCAGCCATCGGAAATGAGCTATCGTTAAATGGTAGAAGCGTGGAGATCGTGCATATAACCTATACTGACAACATGACATTGGCTTTGTTACCACCAGCAGGTATTTGGCTACGTGGACAAGACGGACAACTCATTCCAAAGCACAGGAGAAAATAAATTGCCATATGTACACTTGTTTACGTGATTATATATTTGGTTGAATGTTTCGGGATCGCATGTAGGTTAAAAACTGGGTTGGTAGTTCTGCTAGAAGTCCTTGAACAACAGAAATTTCTCCACCTGCAAATATGAAGTTTATGACCACCAAACTAAAAACATTGGATTCTGGTTGATTACAAAGTTTGTTACACTTACTTTGAACGTCTCGGAATGGTACAAAGTGAACTATATCACGTGAAGCAACACGTCCAGATACGGCTTCCAGTCTCTCTCCTTTATCAGCATCTAAAATCTGTGGATCAATAGCCAAAGTTCAGAAACCGGAGCTCTTTGAGAAATAATCAGGTTTCTAATCAAAACTATCATTATTCCGGTAATCAGACTTTTGACATTTTCGAAAAAGGTACGGAAGTAAAGAGGTACCTCCATTTCTTTGAAGTCAGCTCCTCCAACCCCAACAATGAGGATAGATAGTGGTAGGTCAGACGCTTCCACTATGGCATCTTTTGTTTCTTGTAAATCAGTAACAACTCCATCCTACAACAGTCAAATACTAAAACGTCTATTTGGATTTCAAAGAAGTGGTAGTTTAGGTCTTTGAAACAGCATGATGGCTAAAGTTACAAGCACTTGATGGAACAAAATTTGGCAATTCTTGAAAGAATGATACCGTAATTATTAACAAGATATAGTATTTTCTTGCTCCATTTGCAAGAGAATGGCTGGCAATTTGTGCAGCTCGGTTGATCACAGGTCCAAAAAGTGTTGGCCCAGCCAGAGAAACATTGTAGAGGGCAATGGAATATGCCCTCATAATTCCTTGGATTCCTTCAACCTGAGAGAGAGAAACTTATGCATCTCAATGGGCGATCTGTGAGTAAAGAGAACAAAGCAAATTGATGGAACACTCACCTCACAGTCATTCATGCTTCCGCTCAAATTGAAACAATGATTAACTGGACCATCAATAGGCCGGGCTCCAAATCCCCAAGCATAAAAGCGCTTGTCAGAATCATAGAACTGCAAGACCTCTCCAACTTCTTCAATCGCCTGAAAATTTTGGCCTTTTAATTGGATGGTCTAACCAGATAAATAAAAAGAAAAAGAATAGGGATGGACAGTAATTATTCACCCGCTGATATTCATTTAGCCGTCCTGAGTGATCAATGTAATGCAAGGAATCAGGGAGTCGAGGATTTCCATTTGAAGCTGAAAATGATATGAAAAAATTAAGAAGATATTAGAGAAACTTTAATGTGTTCGATAATTTCTCATTAATAATTATCGGGATTAATCACACTAAGGCCCATGTGGTATTCCTAACTTTCAAAAAGCTCTTTTGGTTTCAATTTGATGTACAACTTGTCAATTCTGTAGCAAAAACTAAATGAGGTACCAGTAAAATCAATAGCCACCATGAAGCTCAGTTCAAATCCTGCTCTCTGGTAATCCAAAAAAGTATGTTGGTTGCTTTCAGAGAATTTGTCTACATACAGCTGGCTTTTTAGTACCTGCAATGAATCAAGTAAACTCAGAATTTTGATGCTGAAAATAGCAATGTAGTTATAAAACCAATTAACTAATAGAAAAACCTTGTTTTGTTGATTTGGCCCAGCAAAAGTGGGTAAAAACAGATTGCCACCTCCCCCCTTCGAGTGAAGATTTTCAAGGTCTGTCAGAGATTTATGAATTTTTCTGACAATTGAATAACAGAGACCACTGTCATGAGGTGTATAGACATGGGGAGAGAAGGATGAAAGGAAGATCAAAAGGAAACCAGCATATACCCAATCAAATCATGTTTGCCATTGCTATTGAAGTTGAAGCACTCTATGATTAGTGGACTCTCCTGCAGATTACATAAGAGTATAAAACATTTCTGGAAAATAATAATCAGTAAAAATATCTATTTCAGCGTATAGTGAAATTACTGAACTCTACTGATCGTTGCCTACTATTGGACAAATCAAAACAAAAAATGCTCCAACTACAGCAGATCCCTTTATAGATAGTATGCTCCTCAGATGAGAAAGAAAGTCACAAATGCTAGGAAACTAGCTCGAACCAACAACGAATAGGACAGCATATTAAAAATTGGATGTAAGAAGCAAAGATTAGATCCATATCCGGATGCAAGATTCATAACAGTTGCCACCTGAGCCCAGATGAAGACAAACCTTACCTTGCTTCCCACTTGTTGCATGTTCAAAAACACTGGTTTCCATGCGGGGTTGTAATCATTCTTTAGCACTTCTGTTTTGCACACAGGTATGGGTGGCCCTCTCTCAACAGTTTTTGAGATAACCAAAAAAGGATCCTTCATGCAAAAAAAAAAAGACAAAAAAACAAGTAACATATCTAGTTCCTCATAACGTATTTAATTAAAGAAAGAATAATAAAAACCCAGTAGTGCATACAATTCTGGAGAAGAGATCCATGTGCTCCAGATCTGAACACCTCAATATCAATTCTGTTGTAGTTTTTGAGTTAATCAATTCCTCTGCATGTACAATAAATTGACCACAATGTCCGTGGTGACTTGATAAAGTAGAATCTTCTCTACGTACGAGAGGCAAGGTCAGCGTCCGGTCTGGTTTAATAACAATCTGCACAAACAGAAAGATGAAACTAGCTTAATATTCATAGTGATACGTATTCAAAAGCCTATCAGATTATTTAGTTGTTGCATGTGTAGTTCATAACATTAGGCAGTAGTGCAAGGTGTTAGGACACTAAGAATGGTGGTTGTCAATCTATAATGGTACAACAATAAAGGAATAAAAGGACGTCTTCATTTTATACCTGAGGCAATGCACAAGATGCTTCGCCAAGAAACTGTTGCTCTTCAAGCTTAAGCATCTGCATTCATTAAATTGTTTGATTAGTCATATCTAACTTGTGAGGATGAAACATTTTCCACATTCAATAAAAACTATCCATTTCCTAAAATATGCAACACTTACATTGATGGCAATTAAATAGTAACAGAAAAGGCATAAAATAATTGCAGCTCAAATTCATACGGAGGTTGTAATATTCATTAATATAATTTCACATCTCATATTTCTTGATTTTGACTATCAACTTCGAAAGAAAATGAAGTGCAAATAGACTGGACCAAGCAAGAAAATTAAATGCTCTATTGTTGATTTTGATTGGTATAGTCACAGTAAAATATATGCCTCAGCTTTTGTTGGTAGATTATAAGATGACATACATTGACATAAAATAAAAAATGAAACAATTTATAATAAATACATCGACATAAAATAAAAAATGAAACAAATTTATAATAAAGTAACACAACAAGAGGGAAGGGACAGAAGTCCATAGCAGTAAGAACATACCTTTACATCTACATTGTGAAATTGAGAGTCAACATCGTACACACGAAATCTGCAGTAAATGTAACATATTGCACAACAATGAGCAAAGGGTGCAAACTTACTGGAGAAATGTGAAGAACTAGAAAATGTAGACTTACAATAACATCTGATAAACTTGAAACTGGTACGTAAGAGTATGTTTTAAAATCCACGTAGGATTTAATGAATTGAGAACCACTTCCGAGCGGAAAACTTCAGTAAGAGTTCCATCTTTTGCTTTTGTGTAAACAACGACCAGAGGATCACTCTAAAGATGATTTCATTAACAGTAAGTATTGAGAAGCATGAAAATAAGATACACATATCCCCTAATACCTAGTATGTAGATTAAACTAATTGAATAGGCATGGTGTTATGTTCACTGGCAGAGCAACTTCAAGATAATCATATATGAAACACAAGCAACCATCAAATCTGATATGAAGTGATGGAAATTTTTTTAAATGAAATGATGTAATATAAAAATTTTTGAAACCTATACAATTACAAACAGATGGATGGCTCTTCCAAATATATCTGTAGTTACATGTTATGCACAACATCTCCAATTATCTCAGCCAAATCTTGTCGAATTCAACATTAAGTTCCCAATTTAATAAACACTGTCACTGCAGAAGATGAGAAACAACTTAACAAACATGAAGTGGCAAGACACAGAGAATTCTGGACTTTAATGCCTCTTTTAAAAGGGAGCTTCAAATTGAAGAATCAAAAGTTCCAAGCCCATAATGCAGTTTTGACTGACCCCTAATGCATTTCGCCCATTCTCTATTAAGCTACAAATGGAAATCGGATAACTGTTTTGAATAAATAAAACAGCATGGGAGACCAACCTTGGAAAGTACGTCCCGGTCACGTAAGTTTGTAGCAGAAAAGGATAACTGCATAGCCACAGTTCCCAAACAAAGCAGTTAATACTGAAGACTCGAAGAGCAAATTAAACAATCAAAATCTTGTATTCGCATTGAAAGTCAAATTCAATAATGAACAACGAGATAAGCTTAAACAGAATATAACATTTGTTACAGCAACCCTCTTAATGAAGCTTGGCAGAAGGCAATACTAAATTTGAGCTAAGCTCTTTTCAAAAAAAAAAAATTTTGAGCTAAGCTATTGATTTGAAAAACTATATCACACGAATCAAAAACCATGTTTCTTGATCAAATACACAGTAAACGAAACCGAAATTTGAAGGCGCGATATTTTCGTCGCTTCAAGTACCTAAAGGCAACTTAAAGCTAAGCACTAGATGCATTCAAACACTACAAAATGAAAAGCACTTAGCAACCAAAATGCTACTCCTAGAAGCGCCACGATCTTGATTTTACGCACACTACACACTCCAAGCAAGCTACCTTAACTTCTCCAGATTCATAACAGGTCCAGATTCAAATTCTACCGAGTCAAACCCCGAACATGCTCTAGGCAGTACAAAATTAGAATAACTGAAAATCATACACAAACAGGGATATAGAAGCATAGATAGAAGACCTCGATCTGAGCGGAGCAGCCACGAACGCCGTGAGCCTTGAGAAAGTAATCGACAGCTTCGTTGGTAGTGTTGCCGGAAGCAGCGAGTGCAGTACCGCCGACGGCGGCTCTACCGCCGGCGGCGTCGGAGCAACAGTTCCCCATTTCACTCGATTCTAAAAGCAGCGACGCAGCTTCTTAGCTCTCAAAATATCAATCAATCAAAATCCAAACAGAGCAATGTCCAAAACAGAGCGTATACATACAAACACATACATATATATATATATATGTAAGCAGCTAATACCAACACATTTGTGGTCCGTCAAAAGACTCCTGTCAAATTTCGACTCTTTTTTCCAAGCGGAAGAAGGGAAGTTACCTTACTTAAAAAAACGCGTTTGTAGAAAGCGCGTCTAAAGCTGGTACAGGCTTGGATCTGATGCGGAGCAGTCTACTTTTTGTTTGTCGTTCGACCTATGGGAACTGGCAAGCTGGCATTAGATAGTGGCTGGAGGTTCATAAAGTACTCTTACGTTAGTATGAATTTACTTTTGAGCCCCTGAATGTTGTGCTGGCTTTATCAGATTGGTTGGGGCGTGTTAGGAGTTAAAACAAACGTTCACTGCCGGCTTATGACAATTCAACGCGCTTCAACGACGTTGAAGGAAGCTAAAAACGTAAATAAAATAATGACGGTATCTTTGTCTCAACCTTAATTATAATATTCCAATTAAAGATTTTTCTGGGAACTTGATTGGTAATTAACTAAGTTTGGATTATCATTTTTTTTGTTAGATAAGTCTAAGATAAAATTTTATTTGAGCAATCTTTTTGATAATTAGAGGTAAGATTACGTATTATTAGACTTTCTTAAATCACGCGGGTCTACTTTTTGATATTTCAACGTTGATTCATCTACCTCTTAAATAATTTCAAAATTATAAAATAGGTTATTAAATTTTATTTAATTATAAATTAATTTTATTATGATAAAATTTGAAAAATATTATAACTGAGATATTTATTTATTTTACTTTTTCAAATTTTCAAATTTATAATTATTATCTAATATTTTTAAATATTTTTGTTTTTTTTGTTTTAGACCAGGGTATCCACCGACGGATCCAGTGATTAATTCCCTCGCTGGGTTGTAGGCACCTCATAGGGTGGGACAGCTGGCCCAAAGATTTAAGGCTGCTCCATACCCAAAGCCAAAGATCGAACCCCTGACCTTTGGTTAAGGATAGATGAATCCTTGCCACTCAACCACACCCCTTAAGTTAAAATACATCTAATGTCTTTACGAGGGTTTAAATTATGTGCTACTACATACACAATGAAATCTTTGTCTTTATATCTCATCGATTAAGATTGCTTTCAGGGCGGCATTAATTTGCAAGATTCACTTTTCTTTGTCAGGAATCTTTATTGATTTTCTTTAATTGCTTGACTGCCTATTTAACAAAAATAAAAGGTTGTACATGCCCATTTAGCAAAATATTGTCATTTTTTAAGGACATTAAATTATAAAAGTTTTTTTTTAGTTTTTCACGAAATGCCTTAGGAGGGTCTCAATTATATAAAGATACCTTTAAGTCATCTGTACCTAGACTAATCTTCGCTCAAATCTAATAAATCTTTCGTGGGAGACAAAACTCTGACCCAAATTTAATATATGCTTATCAAAACAATTGCAAGGATCTAGTAATCGTGATGGTTCGAAACAAAACCAATTGGCTACAACCTTTTAGGTGTCTTGATTCATCTGAATAATTGAAGTAGGGCTCATTGGCACCAAATCACCAACTGCTTTTCCTTTGCTTTTAACTTGTGAATCTTCTTAATCAACAACATTGAGACAGGATTACAGAATTAAAGCAATGCTTCCATGTGCTTATAACCTTACTATAAACTTTTTGAATCTAATCATTGATGCTGCTAGCTAAATTAATGGAAATGGGTGTGTAATGCTTTTTTTACTAACTTCATGATTCATGGCTTCCTCGATTCAAGCTGTTTTAATTAATAATTCAATGGAAGCGAAGATCAAACAAGATTTAGGATACCGTTTCGTACAGGCTGATGTCGGTCGGTACCTACCATACTGGATCAAAACTAGTACAAAACGAAAAGTCGATTGTATCGAGTTTTAATATCGATTGGTACCAGCCGGTATTTAAAATATCGACGGTACCTGAAATTTTGAAAAATAGAGGGACTTTTTGCAAAATTTTCAAAAAAATTTAAACCCTCTCTCCCGCCTCTTTTTTTAAAAATTTTTTTAATTAGTTATTTTATTTACTTCAATTTTTATAATTATTGTGAATTTTTAATTTTTATTTTTAAAATAAAAATAAATATTGTCATTATTATTAATAATTATAAATTAAATAAAACGT
>JAOTBA010000006.1:30844033-30861193 GCA_025629845.1 Erythroxylum squamatum | reverse complement strand
TAAAACCAAAATAGTGGCTCACAAGGTGTTTCCCAACCTAAAAAATACTAACCTCACTATTTTGTCACTCACCAACCCTTTAGGAAAATTTTTCCTAACTTGAGAGCATTTGATTTGCTCTGGTTTCTCTTTGTTTTTCTGTCTATGCTTTGTTGTGTAAATGGTATGAAGTGGGGAGTGCCTTATATAGGCACTCCAGGCAGCTGTCTTTCTTCTTCTCTTCAACAAATGCTGCATGCGGCTTCAACAAAAGCAGCATGTTCTTCCATTCAACAAAAGCAACAGCATCCGGCGGTGCCGCAAATGTGAAATGGAGTCCCTCCATGTGAGAGGGACCCATATCCATCAAAAGTAGGGGTAACCACTTTTGTAAATGCACCCTTGGGGTGTCTCTCAATCCTTCTCGAGGATATGGCCAGGATTAGTCTCCCTCGATTTGTTCTGTAATTTTAGCAACTTTTTCCTTTAAAAAATAAAAATAAATAAGCTGGTCTTATTTTGCAACGACAACATTGACTTGAGACGGGAGACCCACAAAATATAATTAAAAAAATCAAGTCAGCACTTAACAAACGAAATTAAATTTTTCGTTATACCAGGGCTAATTTTAACATTTTATAAATATTATGGTTATAATTGTTCATTCTAAAATGTTATTGTTAAAATTGTTGATTAGTGAAAAAGTTAGGAATAAAAGTGACCCTTTTGCTTTTTTTCATTAAACCATTTTTAAGTTTTATTTTTCATGTTTTTGCTTATATATATAAAAGAAAATTAATGCTATAAACAAAAAAGTCATTTAATTTCAAAGTGAAGAGCTTGAATGAGAATTTTCTTAATGTTCAGTGTCGCCCAACTCTTATACTTAAGAAGGTTAATATATAAAAACAAATCCTTTATTCAATGTTTTTCAACTTTAGTTGATTTATAATGTTTGTCGTATATAAATTATAGAAGAAGTTTGAAAAACTCAATGTTTTAAAAGAAATTAATCCAATAAAATAAGAATTTTAAAAAGTTAAAATTAATATTAACCGTTATAAAATAAAGTAAAAATTGAATAAAATTAAAGAATTTAAATTATAATAAAAGGGAATATTCTTGTAAAAAAATTAAAATTTAATTAAAACTTTCGTTAAATTAAAATTAATTCAAAATTAATTAATTAATTTAAATTTATAAAAAGTTTATTAATTAACAAAAAATAACTTATTAATTAATAAACTGATTAATTTTTTAAAACAAAACAAAAATTATTAAATTAAATGAAACCGAAAAGTTAAAAATTGAGCTAAAAAATTAAATAATTTCAAATTTTTAAGATTAAAGTAGCCAAATCATTTTGAAAAAACCTAATCAAGTTTTTCTCATTCATTCAATAAAACAACTTTCTTTTATTTCACTCATTCAACAAAATTAACACCATTTTTATCAATAATTTTGAGTTATAAAACCAGAACCTGAACCCAAGCTTAAAATTTTATTTTTTAAGCTCTATTCCAATCTCAATCCCAGTCAAGACAAATTTTATCCGTCTGCAGTGTTTTGCCATCCCTAATATAAACCACTCCACGAAAATTTGATACCTCAATGCTTATGAATGAAAAGACAAGTTCATGTGAATGAAATTTGAAGCGAGAAAAAGGAATCACTTACACGCTTCAATGACAACTCGTATTCATAAAATGGCGCTTATGGGAATCAAACATATGATAAGCTATACATACCAAAGCTCTACAGCATGCAGAGACCACTTTGACTTGGCAGGATTCAACTGCGAGGGCTCAAGACAGTAGATGATACCTATCAAATATGCTGTAAAATGGGATGTTCCGGGATATTGAAAAAAATTTCTATTCGACTTTCACTCGTAAAGTTTTAAATGGAAATTGGGTGATACAATGAATTGAGATTCAGTGGCTGGTTTACTTGAGAGTGCTGTATCATGATCCACAAAACATATCAATTTTCATTCCTAAACCGTGTTCTCTAGCCTATATTGAATGCAAGAACTTTACTGGTCAACCAAAATTGCTCTTGTATAAGTGGCTCCTCTTGAGAAGTTTCAGTACTGCAGATTGAAGCAAGATAGGACAGAGGCAAAAGTCAGAAGCATAGGATTCATAGAATTCTTCTTCAGGGACTTGACTCGATTACAGAATTGTCAGATCTTGTGTAATCCAACATGAAGATCGGATGATATTGAAATCAGAAGTGGAAGCGAGGAATGCCATACTGCTTTAAACACGCGTTTCTGATGGGCTCTTATGGACTGAGAAGGCTTTTGAGAATTGTATCTGATATCAAAGATGTGGATCACAGGGTCTACTGAACCAGATGAGATATATAAACCGTCAGAAGACCAAGCCTGATTTATAAGAGCTGACTGAGAATCACTGCTTTCTTGCTTAAAACCAAAAGCATGGATTTCTGTTCGTCTCAGCCTAAAATCAAACAACCTGAGCTGCTTCATTTGAGTCCTGCAGAGGTGGACATACAATCATTCAAACTTCCAAGCAGTAAACAACCATTGAGAAATCATCATAACAAAGCATTAATTTGGAAAGACAAAATTATTTCCAATCAAATATCCTTCCACAACAATGTTATATTTGGAAAAACAAAAATCACATTTGTCTTCCATGCTTGAAGAGTTTCTGGTCATATGCAATATTGACAATAGAAATGCCAGAGCAGTAGTATGTAAATGTGATGACAAATTCAGTTCAATATATTTATAGGTCGATTCAGGGAGGAAAGTTATAATCAGCAGATTTAGCTGGCAAGAACCAGGTCCAAAAAATAAATGTTTCTTACCCTGTTTGAACCATGAATAGGTTCTGGTCACATGGATTTGGCAGAACACTCATGCATTTACTATCTAACTGATGCTTGAAATTCGCTTTTCGTGCATGAGCATCAAACCCAATGATCCTCTTGTCAGACCCAGCGGACAATATAACCTGCTTTTGATGCATCCCAGCAACTCCCATGACAGCAGAAGAATGTTGATCCCTATGTAACACCCTTGGATTCCATGAGTTCTCTCCATCTGTCTCATTCCAAAGTACAACAGCATGATCACTACCACCAGTGACAAAGGAGGAGTTTTCCCAGGGCAAAAATATGATGCTGTTGATGATGCCCTTAACATGAGGCTTCTTGTCTAAGAATGTTACACGGGCTCTCTGCAAATGTGAAATTAGGTATCAGACCTTGTTTAACAAAACGATGAATTGTGCTTTTAGACAAGGAAGTTCAATATTTATATAGCCATCACTGGACTGACACAAGATACGCCAACTGCTACAACACTAATGACAAAGTACGTCTTCTGATTTAAATCTATAACAGTGCCAGCAAATTATGCAGAAATACATGTTAATCCTGATCCATACCCCCTGTGCTTTATTCAAATTCAGGACTGAAATCTGAGAATCCGCACCATCTGCCGTATAAACAGAAAATAGACTATGTCCAAGTGGATGCCAAGCTATATCTTCTGGCCACCTATGCTTTTGAGACATGCAATCTGTGGAACTAATCATGGAGGCACTTGATCTACAATTCAAGGAAGAAGAAATTGAATAAACTTACAGTGCAAGATAGGCAACCCCACATCACAAATTAAAAGTCCATTAAGTGAAATTAAATGCTATTAATACTCAGCATCAAAAATAGGACACTCAAAAAACATAGAGATAAAAGAGATGAAGTTGTACAAAGACTGCTCAATTCAGCATAAACATTGTAAAGTTCCACCGTTGGTGATGACTCATAATTAAAACATATTTAGATGCCCCTTAGACAAAACCTTCGTAAGTAATATAGTTCAATATGGTAGCAAAGGCTATCAATAGATTTCTAAAAATGTATGTCAACCCAATATTTATATTTTATCCAGGTGATCCAAAGTTATCAGGTAAATAGAATTTTCACTGGCTAAAAACTTAAGTAGCACCTTTCTTCTTGCATTTGTGCAATGTCTTTTTCTGAAAGAGAATATAGTTTAACCACTGGACTTGTCAAATAGTGTCAGACATTTTTGTTCAAATCCAACCAATAAATATCCACTTCACATAGTAGGTAAACAATAAGTAAATACAATACAAAATTCCAAGAGTATTGTCTTAAATTTAACAACAGATTAGACCTACCCCCGACATTGAATTTGCCATAAGTTGACCATTCCATCCAAAGAACTACATGTATCAAAAATATGAGAGAAGTCAGACACATTAAATTACCGAAGGAGAACAGTTCTACAAAGTTCCTTCTGTGTGTGTTCGCATATCTGCACAAGTTTAAAACAGCAATCTCCTTGGCATAATGGTCAAATTTGTACAGAAACTGACAATATACATATTCAACTACTTCATTAATAATTGTATGTCATAGGTTGTCAGCGGCCAATTGAATCTACCCTACCTTTTGACCATTTCCTAACACCTTAATACTATCACATCTAAAACAATTGGACGCAAATCTAATGGGAATTGTCCATTTGTTTGCATCTGAAGAATAACATAAATGATCCATTTTAATACTATTCTACAGCTTAGCAGAAGGTACCACCAATTCCAATCTATCAGAAGAAAACAAAAACTATGTTTTTTATAAAGGAGCATAAGTAATCCATATCATTATCATCTCAAGGATAAGCGGAAGAAGCATTTTTGTCAACATGCTATCCATTTATGTCTTGTATTTTCATCACATAAGCCATTTAATTTAAGAATTTTTTTCCCCGTAACCAAGTGATCAGGTTCAATACCTTGTAACAAAAAGTTCATAATTTGTTGGACATAAAGCGATACTTCTCAGCTTCCTCTTGTGCTGACTTGCGATGTGATTGCTTGCATGGCAACGGATTGTGCAGGGGGAAGAGCTACTACACACCAAAGGAATCAATTCCTTGTGTTCTTGCTGTTCTGAAACATACATAAGCATTCACTAAATCCCAGAAACATCTAATCCAGACCTTGAAAGTAAGTAATATGGCAAAGTGACTCGAAATGCAATCTTAGATAAAGTAATAAAAGCACACAGATCATCAAAAGTTGAACTGCTTTACCCAAATTCCGTTTTCTTCCTCTATCCTGGACCTCCAAAACTTCAACATCAGAAGAATTTCTGCCATCATTTTCCAATTTTACTTTTGCAAAGGTTTTGGGGTGGGTAGACGGACTTGGATGAGAATTAGATCCAATGGGAACTTTTGCAGGTGACCCAAACGATTTCACAGGGTTTGAATATTTTGGTTCAACAGAAGGAATAACAAGCTCAGTTCTGGATTGAGGCTGGTTCCTTTTGGGGCCATCACCAACACGTATGGGGCTGTTCGATGCATTTTCCACCCTAACACTTGTAGATGCATTCCCTGAAGAAGCTTTCTCAGATAGCACACCCTTGTTTCTAGTACGTATACGAGCCAATTGCAATTGTGAATCACTCAACTTCTTCTCCGCTTCGGCAAGCTGCATTACTCAAGTGATTAGCACTGCCGCTTTCAGATATAGTGCAAACTAACTCCTACATATAAATTTTATAAGCAACATAAAAGCTTTTAGGCATATGAAATGTCCCAAATAACCACTAAAAAATGAAAGGCCAATTCAGAAATAAGAAGTCCTAACTTCCCACTTCAAGAAACAGACGAAATCAAAATTGGGCGAATTAGAAACACAAATGCACGGCATTAGCCCGGTAAATAAACGATCTTACTAGTAACGAACAATGAAATAGACGAAATAAACACTCGGATAACCTGAGATTTGTAATACGTGATTCGTCGCTTAAGATGTTCAACTTCACGAGTACGGTGCTCGATCAAGGCGACGACAGCCTCCTCTGGAACTTCCCCGTCGTCGTCGTCAGTTTGGCCTCCTTCTTTAGTCTCGTCTTTGGGCACCGACTTCGGTTTCTCCGTTGGCTCATGGCCGTCGCCGCCGCCGTCGTTAGGCTCCGGTTTGGGCTTCTTGAGGAGTGGAGGAGTCATACTCATTATGGCTATTTCTTTAGTCTTGTGTCGCGCGTGAGTGAGCGTGTGTGTAAGGTTTTGTACAGTGCACGCCTTTCGTTGCGGTTTGCCTGCTTCTCGGCGACCGCGAGAAAATGGGGGAATGGACGAGCTTTTGAAACACTAATGTAGAATAACCACGTTTAGGAATGGAAATGAGAAATGGCTACTACTAATAATATTATTAATTATTATTATTATATTATAATATTTGCCAATTACTAGTTTTTCTTTTATTTTAATTTTTAATTTGTATTATATGACATAAATAAGAGAATAAAAAATATTATTTTTATTTATTCTTTTCAATTAATTCTGTATATTGTTAATTCAAAATTTATTTTAATAAATTAATATTCTAGTGAAACTTATGTTATAATTGTTTACAATAATTATTAGAGTATAAAATCATAACAACAACAATAACAACAACAACAATACTCTGTAAAACTTTCGCTAAGACAAGTAGAGAGGTCGTTTCCAAATAACCACCGTATAAGATCACATATTTTGCAATTTGATGTTCAGAATGTCTCGAACATTCATCAACTTTTGTTTCTCCAAAGAGTAAGTACATGACCATGTCAGAAACAGAGCTGGCTTGATTAGTTTGGTGGAAAAATAACAAAACAAGTTCATGGAAATCTGTCTTCTGACTGTAATCTAATCATTTTTAAAGGCCTTTCGTAATTATTTATAGGGACATAAGAATCACATAAGTTCATACATCAAATATCCAGAGCATAACCCAACACAATAACAAAGAAGGATTTGTTAGGACAATGTCTTTGGGCCTTCGATCATACTCAAATGGCTAATAATAGTAAACGGATTCATACACATCACATATAAAGTCCAAAAATGGTAACTTTTCTTTAGTTAAGGATGGCAATGGCTAGTAGCAAGATGGGTTTTATTAGCTTAACATCAAGCAAACAGAGTAAAGCTGTGAAGTACTTCAAAAATAATGGCAAGAAACGTTATTTCATTGACAGCATATGAGCACTTCAAAAATTTCTACAACCGGGATGTTACAATGAAAATGTATTGCTGTTCTTCCTTGAGAAAGAGCATCCAGGCGTAGGATCAGAAACAGAACCAGCAAATGACTCGAAAAATCATAGTAAGAGACCAAAAAAGGAAGAAATAAGATACAAAATTGAAACCGAAGTGCAGATCAATCACCGATCAAGTCATGCATAGTTGGAGAGAACTTCTGTACATAATTCTGTTCAGTCATGACAATCCAAAACTTTCAGCCTTCATTAAGCCATTTTCTCTACACTCATAAGTGGAAAAAAGGTAGCAGAACTTCTTGAGGAATAAAACAGACCTGGAAGCAACTCGCTTGGCTCCAAATGTGATTCATCAAAAAGTGCTTCTCTATAGCCAAAAACAGATTTGTCAGGCCACCAAGAGATATAGTCCGGGTGGATGCATTTTTTCAATGCTGTAGAGGTTTATATAGTTAGTGTCAGGTGGAGAGCAGATTGCTCAATCGCCACCTGATGATGAGTCTGTCGCATTGGAAGAGTCCTCCCCACCGGCCAATGTTGAAGGGTGGTTCTCCTCACTGCCATTTGTTCGAGGCTTACCCAATCTTGGTCTAACATTTGCACCCATAGGGAAGGGCTCCTGCGCGGCAGAGACAATTTTGCTTCAGTAAATTATGAAGAAATGTAAATGGCATGAAAAACCAGATTCACAAAGGAAATTCTTTGAAATTATCAGAAGGAAACTGCAAACATCTTACTGGATCACCAGCATTTGGACCATCTGTATGGAAGAGTATTGGGCGACAGCGTTTGTCCTCATTCATCAAGCTTGAATTCTGGAAGTGGGCAATAAGAGCAGCTTTCCCTTGAATCCTAGCATAAGCAAGAGATGCCACCTTCTCACTGTTAAACTTCTCCCATTTTTTGCCATTAAAAGCCTGAAAAGGAGATTTTCTTATCATGTTAACTTTGTATTCTGAATGGACAAAGATGGAAAAAGGATACGATATTTTGTCACAGAGAGGAATAAAATGGAACAATTAAATTGACTAAAGCCTCAACCGTACCTTGTAAAATGGAATGATCTGTTGAGGATCGATCATGTTCACAAATGCATATCCCACGTTACACTTATTCTGTTTAATCAATATTTGTCAGTGGAATAAACTGGATAATGATGGTTAATAAGTATATATGTGTGTGCATGAAGGGCATTAAATGAGTAGCAGCAATAGCCCAGACCACCTGAACAACTTCACCAAAAAATTGAGGAAAAAACAACAAAAGAGACACCAAAGTGAGAAAGGTTGATCCCCCAAAAAGTTACTTGCCTTGAAGTCAATTGGAAGATAAAGAAAATCGTAAGTTCCTCGACAATGCTCATCAATTGCAGCCAGTAGCATCTTGGATGTGTATCTACACAAACCAAAAGTCAACAGATGGAAATTATAATTTATAAGGGAGGCCAAAGAGCAGAGAAGCAGAATGTCCAAAATCAGTACTTAGACGTCTGAATAATTGGTGACCACAAAATGATCCTTTTATGGAAACTTTAGTACTTTACTATCACCCTTCTGTAGTAAAAGGACTATGATGTAAACCTGGTCAAATTGGATACCACGCCAAAAGACCATGATAGTCTCAAGCAATTAGATTTTTCAGAAATATGATTTCCAAATGGTACTAACGAATTAGAAAACCCTGGATGAACCATGCTTTTAGAGAGGGAAATGAGGTGAAAAGGAAACTTCCCATCCGGTATCACAGTACATACAGATAATTACTATCAGTTCTTTATCAGAACGCCTAACTGAGAGTCATAAAACAGTTGAGAATTCATGAGTCAAGTTTGACAAAACTTCAAGAGATAGCATAACTTAAAGGCTGTGAAGATCCTTAATATACACAGGCAGGAGGATTTTACTTACTTGTTAGGAATATTTTTTATCATTAATGTTGTTCGGTTATCTTCACCACGTATAATACGGTCAATGTCAAGTTCGAACTGCTTCTTATCTGAATTATATGAATTTGATTCCCTCCGGTGGGAGAGATTTCTCATGCGTTCATTAGAAGAATCAAAAGAGGTTGGACTTGAAATCATTGGGTTACGCCCAGGGAAAATATGACGAATCTGCTGAGTGTGCAGACCAGTGCTTTTGGTCATGTCCAGCCCATTTCCACCAACATGGGAGAACATGTTGCGGGATGCAATTTCCATAGGATGTGGTGGAGAGCTACCAGGAAAACCCAAACTTCCAAGAGAACCCAGATGAAAACTAGAAGCTTCAGGAGACTCTCCTGAATAAGCATGTCGCATGTCCCACAAGGAGGGATTCACAGATGGTGCAGATCCAACATGGTGTTGTGCATGTGCCGCATTCAACATCATAGGAGGTGCTCTAGGAAATCCAGTCATATGTGGAAACTGATGAGTATGAACACCATTAGTAAATGTTGATGAGTTCTGCCAAATCATGTGATTTGAATGATGCTGCTGGCTTGAGTTGGCACCGTTCCACATGTACTGATGCCCAGGAAGAGTAAGACTTCCATTTCCAGAAGATCCAAAAGCTAAAGAGAAGTATCATTTATTAAAAAATCAGTGACAACAAAAACAACATAAAAATGAGGGCATCAACTTGAATGTCAATACCAAATGTTATTGTCAAATGAGAAAGATGACACAGAGTTCATTTTGAGCACCCCAAATCAAAACCCAAAAACAATCCCCATATTCTTTTAATGATTGCTTTCATGCCTTGCTGTATCACGTTTCATTACTAACCATCTACCCCCTGCCATCACAGTGAATTCTTATTTGAATAGGCAGACCAATATATTACCAAGCCAATCAACCTGTAAGTTGATTGCATACTCAGCATTCTAGATATCAATACCAATAGTAATAACATCCAAACACGTGCATATCTGATTATGTCAGTAGAAATGCAGCAGTAAATGTGAATTGTAAACAAGGGAAATGTATCGGTTGCAAACAAGTACTAATAAAACATAATATTAAGTTCATATTTTTTGTGTTTCCTATAGAATTATACCATTTGGCATATAATCACTACCGACTTTAGAGCAAGTTATGTTTCATAACTGATATTGGGCTTAAAGGAGATACATGAAATGCATAATTATGCATTTTAACATTGGCATTAGGCCCACTATGTCTTTCCTCCTGAAATAATGATTAAAAGAAGCGCATAAAATGAAGCACAGAGAAAATCATAATCATCTGTCTTTACCTCCTCCACTAATCTCAAAGAGTTGCCCATTTAAGCCCATGCCTCCAATGCTTCCGTTGTTGATCCCTTCTGTCATTTTCGAACCGACACTGCTAGCCATGCCTCCAATACCACTTGAAGAGCTGTATGCGAAACCATTTGCCAAACTGTCATGATACTCTGGGAGGGAATGAGGATGGACATTTAGCATGTGTTGCACACCAAATTTCATTTCATCCAATGAGTGATTTGTTTCATGAAGGTTGATTTGTTTGCCAACAGATGCAAATGTTGCTGGAAATGGCAAGTTGTTAGGCACACTAGAACCCTGACGAGCCTCCATGAATGCAGCAACGGGAGACTGGACAGCAGAACGTAAAACCTGAGTAGATCTATTATCCATGCTGCTGGATTGAATTACACCACGAGAAAATACTGCAGGCAAAGATTTATTACAAGGACAAAGAAAAATTTTGAGATATGTGAAATAACTTGAGCTCATTCACAATGAAGGCTCTGAAAAAAAAGTATCATACCCCTTCTCTTTGAGGAAAAATCATCAACAGGGCTTTGACATGGATTGCATTCCTCGTGCTCCAAACTGCAAAAGAATTCTGATCAGTTTTTAAGCAACACAGAGGTAAAATAAGGAATAGAGAATGAAATCAAAAGTCATCTTGGAAAAGCTGCCACTGAGATATAAGTCATAACAAAGATAAAAGCTATAAATTCAAAAAGACATCGAGCACAAAGAATATTTTTATAGAATAAAGAATGGTTGAGAAGCCCATGAAGTAATAACCAACAAAGCCCAACTAAAAAACAAATTTCACTTGGAGGACCATTACCAAATAGAGCCACTAGTGTAATTTTACAGTACCATTTAGATCCAAATGGATAGCCTAGTTCAAGCTTGATCTGCTTCCCAGCAACGTCAGTCCTATTTAATGCAGAAAGGGCTGTTTCCGCAGCTCTAACATCACAATATTCAATAAATTTCTGATGAGTGTGTGGGCCTTTGTGGACCTGCAAATAACACATAATAATTATAAATTGGAATTTCTTTTACCCATTATAAACTTGAAACAAAATGGTGTCCACTAAACCTCTTACTTGTTTAATTTCTCCATAAGCACCAAAAATGTGGCGAAGCTCGTCATCTGAAACAGAAGGATCAAGGTTGTAAATCACTAGAATGCCCTGGTTTGTATCCTTCCACAGTAGATTCTCCTGATATAGAAGCAAAGCCAAATAACCCAAAGTTAAAATCAAAGACAAAAGGCAGAATTATATAAATAAAATAGTCCGCAACAAACACGCGAAGGAAACCAATAACGGCACTGCTAAAACCCAAGATGTACATTTTGAAAAGAATGATGTAGGTCAACTTTCGTAGACCTCGGCGGAAGTGATCCCCGGGCACTTTGGGCGGTCTTTTTATCTCCATATCCCTGAGAACAAAAAGTAAATGTTAAACAAGCTTGTAAAATAAAACAGGTTCATTGACTCAGCAAATTGAGGTAAATTGTAGAAGAGTATGGAATAACATGCACCTCAACAAGATCCTTCAGATCAGAATCTTCAGCTTTATTATTGATATCCCTGATAAAAACTGATTTGGAAGGATGCCCATTAACAACTGAGCCACTAAGAAACCCTCTGCCATTGGCAGCCATTCCAATTAAAGCACATTTCCGTTGGCGCACACTTGAGCTTTCATCCCCTTCCAATTCCATGCCACCAACACTGCTAAACATATCAAAATCTTCCAAATCATCACGATTATATACAGAAATATTATGGCCCAACTCATCGGTCACCCCAGAAAACAGACTATCTTCCGCAGGAAGAAGATCACTGATAGTCTGTGCCTCAATTTCTTCAAGAGGTCCAAACTGTTCTTCTTCCTTCTGCTGAGATCGAACAGTTTTAACAGGTTGATAAGATTGAACATCAGTCCCCAATCCTACTGCATAATTTGGCAGAATGTATTGTCAGTCCTCTAGTTATAGAAACAACATATAATTACTCTCAAATTTTAATAAATAATGAGGTGCAAGGGATGAAGAGATAGGATAAAACAATAGTGACAAAGAAATTGAAGGAATACTATGTGCCGTGTTGATTGGCATGCACAAAAATTTGCCGAGGAATTGTAAGTTATAACTAATTCAAATGTATGCTTTGGTCTGCCATATGTAGCCTCACTGAGAATATGACAAGGAAATTACAATTCAAAATGTGACAGTCTCATATTTGGAAAAAGAGCCTTACACTTTTTACCAAATACATCAGATAATGAACTTGAGAATAGACTGCTCTCCCACTGAGTGCAACTATAACCAGCCATAGTTCTTCCCAAACTATATGATGCATGTTGTCCAGACAAACTTGACCAGGACTCTGAGTGATGATCCACAGAATTACTTGCAGTTTTGTATGCACTGCCCCTCATTTCATCAATCTGTAATTTTTCTTTCTGATCTTCACCAAGAATTGATTGTGGCACTTCTGAGCAATCAATTAATGTTGACCCAGTTACTGAAATTGAGTCCAAAGGTGATGAAGCAACCAACTTCCTACCATGAGTTAGAACCATTCCATCTGTTTTCATTAGAAACAAAATGATATTTTTAAAATGATTTACACAAAAAGTTTCTAGAAGCATCATACAAATAACCGCAAAAAAACATAAAAATCTGAGAATAGTTCAAAAGAAATATGCAACACAAAAACAAAGAATCAAGGTGAAAGTTTATATCTCACTTTTGAAGCTTGATGTTCAGAAGTATTAAGGAAGAGACATGCTAAGGAAATGGTACTCATATCACCAATTCACCACAGATCTACTACCCCAGGGAAACTAAATTGTCAATCTCAGACCAATTAATTTGAGAAGTCATCTTCATGATCTTAACCATTATGCCTAATCATGAAAATAAATTCAAAGTTCTTCCATTTGGCAGCATTTAGAGCCACATTGTCAGAGCCCACTAACAAAACGAACTTAATGATCAAGGTAGAGAACTAGCCCAAAAGTAAGCATGCCCAGTGGCACTCACCTTGGTGACTAGGCATTGAATGATGTTTCCAGAACCCAACTTGTCTCTGCCCACACAACCAAACTACTTTTAGACAGAAACAAAAGGCGGAAACACTTGTCTCAACAGGAACCTAAAAATATGAAAAACTAATTGGGATGGACTAATATACCTCAGTAGGAAAAAGAACGTCATCAAAGAAATGGGAGGATGCTGTACCATCCCTATGATCCATTATCTCAAACGGCATGCTGCAGCCTCAGTAAATGTATTATCTATTGTAAAATACAGCTTATGAATACAAAATTGCTGGCTCTGTCCATTGCTCATATGTATGCTCCTGAAAATGAAGTCAAAAGTTAGTCACTTGTCATAATGGAGAAATCAAGGAATGTCAAAGAGATTTTAGTAAAAACTGTCTGAAAGTAGGTTAAGGATGGTGGAGGGAAAACGGCCTTTTGGCGCATCAAATTGAACATAACGGGTAAAAATTGTAACTTCAAGATATGGGAACAGTTATTCCATGAAACAAAAAAATCCTAAAATTGGTGACAAAAGGCCAACTTCTAACCAAAGGAGAAACGGAGATCAACAAACCAAAGGAGAAAAAAAGCCAAATGAAATCCATTTTCAAGTCCGAGGAAGGAGAAACGGAGAAGCACCAAGTAGTATTCTCTGTTGGAGGAGTAGCTCCACTTGCGTGGCGCTCAGGCTAAGGGCGTATTTACGACCGTCCATCTTTAATACGATACTTGGATGGGCCAATCAAATTCATCGGCAGCAATTCCGAGCTGCCGTGAATCCCTACACCGTAGTTACCGTTCTAGACCCAAATCAGTTTTCACCATCGCGTCGATGCAGATAGAAGAGTTGAATGATGATGAGCTCACGGACGGAGTCCGTGATTATATCTCGAATCTACCTGGCGACTGTTTGGCTTGCATTTTCTAGTTTTTGGGCTCCGGTGACCCGAAAAAATGCTCTTTGGTTTGTCGCCGGAGGTTAGAAGTGGAAGGAAAGAACCGTCAACGTATCTCTCAACTATGAAGCTAAATTTACATAACAAAAGGTACGATCGCCAATAACAATCACCATAACAATTTCCTCCCCATTTTCAGAACTCGATCCCAAAGTTAACCCCCAAAAAATCCCCTCTTTTCACACAACAGCAATCCCTGAAAAATTAATTTAAAAAGTCACAAACTTTCTACAACAGAATTAACCGAACACAATTGGGAAAAACATACATACCTCTCGAAAGAACTCCGTATGCATCATCTCTATCTCCAGTTCCACTCTCCCCCCGCCAGAATCTCGCAATATCCAGAATTTGCCGAGGGAGAGAGAGAGAAACAAAAGGAGCAAACAATCCGACAAAGAAATGAAACTAAACCAAGCCAGAGAGGATCAAGAAAGAAACTTGTTAATGATTAAAGATCGAACAAGAAGATAGAACCAAGGATCTTCGCAGGAGTGACCGAAACTCGAACCTCTCTTTAGCTTTGCATTTGCGAAGAAGCTATTATTTGCTCAACAACCCACGACAGAGACAGCGAGAGAGAATTTTTTTAGTAGTACTTTTTCCCCCTTTTTGTTTGCTTCTAATCACAATCCCTAATTATTAATTAACAACAAAACAAAAAATCATTCAGATGGAGAGAGAAAATTTTTTAAGAATTCTCCTTCGCTTCAACAATTTCCCCACTCTGCAACACTGGCGACGATTCAGAGAACCGAAACCAGAGACGACGTTGACTCCGCCGCGACCTGAGCGAATTTCCGGCAAGATTTCGCTCGCCGGTAACTCGACGTCGGGTCTACAGAGTAGAGAGAGGAGAGACAAAGAGAGATTAAAGGTTAAAGTGAGAAGGATAAAGAGATATGAGTCTTGTTGCTGTTGTTAGTTGGCGTTGAAATGAAGGCAAAAGAAAGAAAGCAGGAAGAAATAGTTAATATAACATAAAAGAAATAGGTGAGAGGTGGGATTGGGTGTTTCGGGTATTGCTGGGATAATTAAAAGAGACGAGATCGGAGCCGTTCGATTGAATAACGAGTGCTGCTGATTGCTCCAAAATGTATGGACTCGAGTCCGTTAGTTGTTGGCTCCAGCGGCTGAGCTGGTCTTGCCATTATTAGTTTATTACAATAATCTAATTTGGTTCCGACACTTCTCCAAATTAGCCATTTAAAAAAAGCAATTATCAAACTTAACTCCCTAAATTATTCCAAATTAAATAATATACTTTACATAAAAATAATAAATACTTGCCTGTCTTTTATGATATTAAAATATTTTATGTAAAAACATATATCATATGATAAATGAGATATTTAATAATAATAACAACATTATTCAGTAGAAATTTCGCTAAGACACAAGATCTGAATAGGTCTAACAATATACAGTCTTACTCTTAACTAGTAGAGAAGTTGTTTCTAAATAACCCACATAAATAGATGAAAATAAAGATAATAATAAATAATAAATAAACAATGAAAATAAAAGTAAAATAAAAATAAAAATAAATAATATGGAGAATAAAATAAAAGCATTAATAATCACAATAAATGAGATTTTGTGAAAAAATATATAAGCAAATAAATAAGATGATTTTTATTGTTGTAAGTTCAAAATTGTTTGATATAAATTAAATTTGTTTTAGTATTTTCTTAATTTTATAATTATTTGAAATAGGTTATAAATATTCTTATTTTATTTAAATAGATTTTTGGATAAGAAATGTATGAATTTTTAAATCTACTGACTTTTCAATATAGATAATAGCCGAGAGAGGCAGATAAATAGAAGAAGCCCTCAACCCAGGAGCTGCTAAGCCAAAGACAAGGCAGGGAAGAGAAAGAGACGAAGTCGCTGTCAGAGAGTTCTGTCTCTGCCGCGACAAATTTGAATGCCTGGTCGCTGCGCAAAGGATTAGAGGACCATTTACATCGCCACGTGCCTTCTTATCATTAGTTGGAGCCCCTGGTAAAGCTGTTTAAGAAACTCTAGTGGACCCCCCAGTTCATGCTTTTACATATTTATAAGATTTTAAAAAAATTAATTTCAAGTTTAAAAAATTTAATTAATTTCACTTTTTTCCTTTATATCTTTTTCTTTATAAATATATTCGTTCACTTTTTTATTTTTAAATTTTCTTTACATAGGCAGCCCCCGGGACCTAAATATTTAATATTAATAAAGTCAGGTGTCTTAATCCATATCGCCTTCCGATAAGCCAGGACAAATTATGGTTATAGTCAATTTAAAAGTAGGTCGTTTTGTATTTTTAATTTTTTAAAATTATTTTAAAAAATTTAATAGGCCTAGCTTATCATTATCGAAAAAATATCAGAACTTTTATTTTATTTATGATATTTTTATTACATTTTATTAAGTCTTATTCACGTATTTACTTAGATCTTACATAAATATATAAAACATGATTATATGTTTGGATGAGCTTTTGAGAAGCCAATAAGTATTTTTTTCTTTAAAAAAATTTTTTTTAAGAAAAATAAGTATTTGAATATAAAATAAAAAAGCATTTTTTAATATATATGACTTCAGCTTTTTAAGAAATTTAAATTTGGAGTTTCTAAAAAACCATTTTTCAGGTAGATTTTTCAGATCAATTAATGAGCCTATTTTTAGTCCCTTTTGTCCTTATGTTTTACACATAATTCTCATAATACTCACAAACTCATCTTCCCATTTATTATGTATTTAACTATTTACTCAATACTGATTGTGACTTTTGTGGTAATTTAGAAGATCTATATCATGTTCTTGTTGGTTGCCCGAAATCTCACGATGTTTGGGCGTTAACAGGAGGGCATCTCCCAAGTCATGGGATGGTTTCGGTTTTAAC
>JAOTBA010000006.1:30812413-30828599 GCA_025629845.1 Erythroxylum squamatum | reverse complement strand
TACATGTAAGCCTTGAAACCTTAATGCTTAAGTGGTCTTCCCAAAATGCCCTCATGCAATCTTACCACCTTAATTTAGTTTAATCCATGTCATATGATCTTATTCAAATTAACATGCTAATTAACTCCCATTAATATGCTAATTAATTCCACACAAAAAATACTCTATTAAGACCTCAAAATTCATTTAAATCCTTGCCTAACTCCTTCCAAAAATCATGGCATTTTTCTAATCAAGTAATTGAGGGAATTTGATATCACTTCCTTAAAGGAAAATGTTCCTCATTGTCTTAATTTTCTAATGACATCAAAATCATTCAATTTGGTTCCATAGTCTAAAAGTTATACACCAAACATTTCAGACTGTTCTTATGCTGAAACAATATTCTGTGCTCAACTTCCATCCGAAAATTGATATTCCTAGAGACCGAACCAAAACTCAATTTCATCAGACAATTTGTAGCCTTATCTCTCTAGTTTAATTCAAATTAAGAATCATCTCATTTGGATAACTAGAGAAAAGGTTATGGCTAAAACACCGAAGCATACTCAATGAACATATTTCAATTTCATTTTCCAGCTTTTGACTTCCAACATTTCCTATATAATCCATCTTGTATCTAAACCATCTTTTTCATTTCATTTCAAATTCATGAATTATCCTTTTCTTTATACATGAATAATCATCAACAATTTCTCATTTAATAGAAAAGTTCGGGGTCCAACAAAAGCTCACGTGGAAGCGCTTCAAACTGGCTACTCAAGTCACAACGCTTTTATCTGAGCATGCATTTTATGAAATGCATCACATACTGATCATGCCATATCACATATGATGTTCAATCAGAAACTTATATCATCGGATCTTCTTCTGGCATTCCACATTGAAGTGGAGAATTCAAAAGTTCATTCAGATACAAATACAAATACACATTCCTGACATATTTAACAATCACATTCATAATTATTCATGCTCACTCAATTCATACATAAACAAACAAACAATAAAGTAAGACCATCTCGGTCTACTCACAGTACGCTCCAGATTAGCATTTTCTTTCAAAGTTTAGGAACGCCTAAATGTGAGCACTCGACCTGCAAAACCCATTTATGCAAGACACACATTGCACACTCATCAATAATTGCACACGTATAAACATTTATTTATGCACAATTGTGTAAATGGACTATGTACAATGCATGCTCAATGACAATCCCAGGTATATGTTCTAGAACACATTTTATGCTCATTCCTATTTCATAATTCATATATGTCCAATTGAACTTAGATTTACACTTTATTTGTACATGATCTTTCTAAATTCTCCTTCTACTCCTCATTTTCAATAAAATCACATTTAATATCATTTATACCCGGAAGTTGTCAATGAATGTATGTACCACTTTTTATACGAAAACATTCAGTATTTAGGTGCATATATTCTAACATGATGCATGAGCAAGAAAATGCATGTCTTAATTTCTCTTTAAGCTCACATGTACTGAAATTTTAAGTCCTAACCCTTAATATAGGGACGGAATGTTACAAAAAGTGTGAAAAATTGTAGAAAAATATCTCCTGTGAACTTACGAGAAGGATCACTGATCAATCCACGCACAACAACATCGAGCGATCATGAATCAAATTATCGTTTCATCATCGAAATGTCACAAAAATATAGCTACACCCTCACACATGTACTATACGTTTTTCCTAACAAAAGCAATAACACTAGTCCAGAAATTCACGCAATTACGCTAGAGCATAGCTGTCAGAGATAGATTAAATCACTGATAAAAATTACAAATTATTTTATTTATAACTAATCTCTAAACTTCATAAAAATTTTCATCCGCAAACAACTTATTTTATTTATAAAATTACAAATTATTTTGTAATCCTTTTCTTATTGTTTACAAAAGGAATTAAGGAATATTTTAGATGTGGTAAACTTGATTGTCTCGTTACTTTTTCCAATATTTTGTCTGGTCAAAATTTTCCAATTTTTTTTTTAATAATACATAAATTGTCTCACTTGTCATTTCCATATTTCACAATTATAACATCATGGAATTTTGTTTTAACTTCACAGGGACTAGTAAGTAGTAACTAGTTTCCGTATATATTATCCATTAAAATAAACATTTTTTATATAATATTAATTCAAATATCATTTATATATGAGTACAACAAAAATTAGATAGAACTAGTTAATTATAATTTTGACACCTTAGACTAAAATTGAAATTTTAAATAAAGGATAAGCATTATCATTTCTTAATTAAAATAGCAAAATACAAACAAGACTAATGAAAAATTGATAACAAATACCTGAAATACATTTATAATGAGTTAGACATATGCAACTAATACTTAAAAAAAACTAATACTTAAGAAAATAATTAATAAACATGGTAAATTAAATGCGTAAAATACGAAATGGGAATTTTTAATTAAATTCACCCTAACTAATATAATAAATTAAATTAATTCATTAATAGAATAATATTGACAACAAAATTTTAGCATGTTTTCAATTTTTATTTAAGCTTTAAAATTTAAAATTTTATATAAAAATAATATTTGATACAGAAAACAATGATTCCATTTATAAGATAATGAAATTTCTAAAAATATAAGAATTAATCAAATGAATGTAAGTTTGATACCTTTGTCCCGTCATATAATACAAGACCTTGTTGACATAGGTTGTCAAGAACATTTAAGCTTTTTTTTAATAATATAATATATTATCAATTAAATATATATTATTAAATTGTTTAATATCAATTTCTATAAAGAATTATGATTAATATAATTAAATTATTTATTTTATTTTTATAATTAATGCAAATTTTTTGAAAAAATATGTTTAATTTAATAATTATGTAATAAATATATTTTTAATTTAAAATTGTAAAAATCTTAAAATAAAACTATTACTTAATTAATAAAATTAATTTATCTCTAAATTTTATCTAATAATTAATTATTATTAAGAATAAAAATATACTTATAATGATATTAATAAGAGAATAAAATTTCCTTTTTGTTAATTAAAAAACATCTTAAAAAATTCAAAAACTACAATAAAATAAACCCCGACGACCCCTAAATTTCGGGACGGGATCTTCTGTTCATTTTATCCTGTCCCTATTTTATCTCATGAATCTCAACTATCTATTTATGCGGGACCTATATGGGACTCATATAAATGAATAGCTGAGGTTCATAGGATAGGATAGGAACAGGGTAAAATTGTCGGGAGAATCCTATCTCCTAAATTTCACATAACCAAAGATAGTTCTCAAGTATCAAGCATATGTCCGTCACTGGTCATAGTATCATCGTCCTTCTTCGATTTTTTCTTCCGCTTCCTCTCGGATTGAGGTGCTTTGGCTTTCAAATCGTTGCAAAAAGACCTCAATGAGGCTGCCAGACGTTCATTTCTGTGAGCTGAAAACACAGTGAAGAAAGCAAGCTTAATTTCAAGCTACAATCAAAGCCTTGCTTTCAATTTCAAGAAAACCCACCACAAAGTATGACATCTTCCATGTTCACAGATTTTCGACCAGCATGCTGCGCGAACAGCTCTAGATCCTTTGCCACTTGTTCTGCGTTGCATTGTCAGGATCCGAATTAAGCTTTGGAGTTTATCGCGTAAAAGCTGTTCAATATGCATTGCCTATGCAACTCATCAAACATTCTTATACATCAACATACATACATATATTTCACGAGTTCTAAGATGGGCAATTTGAAATGATAGTCCAAAACCCTAATTTCACCTTTGATATTACTTTTAAGTCCGTCTAATTTTGATCCTAAGATTGCAAATTTTCAAATTCATCACAATAGATTGAAACCTAATTGCATTCACATCAAACTTCCTTCATAACAAGCACAAATCCAACAAATAAAGACTGGAACTTGAAGTTTTCCTGTTGTAAGTAAGTAAAAGATTTGACAATCTTAGTGCGGGAAGAATTTTCTTTACCTGCGTATTTATACGCAAGATCGACAATGCAAGCAGTAATAGGTTCGGGAATCTCCATGCCGTTGCTCTTCGCTGCTCAACACAAATCCATCACACGACTGGACTTGAAAGGGATCTAAAAATCGAAGGAAAGTGAAAAATGACATTGAAATTGAAACCTTGGGATTCGGCGATAGAAATGGCGGAGAGCCTAAATCGGTCTTGTAGCAACTTGCTCTCTGAATCGTCATCGTGTTCCCTCTCCGCTTCGCTCCCGTTGCCACCTTCCATAGTCGTCTCTCTCCATGGCTCCATTTTCTCGTTTCTTTCCATCTTTTCTAGGTGGCGGGAACCGATGCCATTGGTGCCAGTTATACGCAGAATAGTTCGCCGTTTCGATCATCTCGTGCAGGAAGCTACGGTATTTCTTCTGAGTCCAGATCCTCTGTCCAATATTATGGTGTCTTATTGTATTCAATAAATCTCAGCCATTTATTTATGTGATCCCGAATGAATCTTGCGTGGGTCCTGCAAAATAAATGGCTGAGATTTTATGAAACAAAATAAGACAGAGTAATATTGAACAGATAATCTAAACTTATTTGTTCTTGAGTTTCTTAAATAGATGGCCAGCCCAGTCAGATTTATTTATTTTTAAAAAATATTTAAAAAATAACGTAGTTTTGTTGCTCTCAACCGATTAACAAGTTGGGTCTATTCAAACCTACTTATCATTCCAACTTCAAAATTTTAAAGTTTATATATTGAAAAAGAGTAATTTTAACCGGATAGGTCGGCTGGCCCGACTCTCCCATAACCCATCTAGCCAGGGGCTAGGCGTAGGTTGTTCCTACCCGGCCCAGCCCAGTCTGACATGCATAATATGGACTCATATATTAGTAGTGAGCTTATCCAATTAAAACTTATAAAGTAAGTTATCTTTTTAATTTTTAGTTATCTTTTTAATTTTTAATAATTAAATAAAATATTAAAAGTATTTAATAATATATTAGATAAAACAATATCTATCATGTTATATTTAAATAAAAAAATCATTTATTATATTATATTTTTATTTAAATAATACTATAAGCAATATTTTAACATTTGCGGGGCTTGGTTTCGGTTAGATTCCATGTTCGATTCTATGATAGCTCTTCTTATAAGAGCCTGGAGCAGCCGAACTTTTACCTGTAAATGAAGAATTAGTTGGGGCTTCAATGATAAGGTGCGCCTGCTTAGTCTGCCTACGAGATTTTTTCGAATAAAAAAAAATAATTTTAACATTTAACAACACCTAGTGAGTGTACCGTTAAAACACAAGGTATTCAGGGATCTAACACTACATAGTCTTAATTTTATATAATGGAGAAGCTATTTTCGATAGTATAAACAATACAGTAACTATAATTAGTGAAAATTTTAAATTAAGCAAATAAATAATTTGACGAACTAAACACACACGGAATCGGGATTAGGAACTAAGCGCCAAAGTCCAAGGTCTAAAACAAAACCTATTAAGAGTTTTTTCTGCAGACCCCATAAGTTGATTATTATGGCATACAAAAATTCCATATCTCGTCATCGAGCAAGCACACAACAAAACCAGTTGTCTCTGTTCTTGTCTTTTCTTTACATCAGTTCAATATTTAAACTTGGCCAATGTTCAAGGGTGTCCCAGAAACTGATTTCCAAAACATAGCTTTACCTCACTTCACATGGAATTCCAGCAATGTTGGCCTCTGTTGCTGCTGTTTTTGGTCACAGGGTTGCACATTTTGTGCGCTGAATCTAAGTACATTGCTTACAACACAACTTCAAGAATTGTTCCAGGGAAGATTAACGTTCACTTGGTTCCCCACACGCATGATGATGTCGGTTGGTTGAAGACTGTTGATCAGTACTATGTTGGCGCCAATAACTCCATTCAGGTTTCCTTTACCTCTGTTTCTTTTGATCTTCCATTAATGTACCAAGTTCTAATTTTCAGATTGACACCCTTTAAGTGGCTGATTTCAAAGGAAGTTAACTATGTTTGAGTTGTGTTCTTTGTTGGTTGGTGTCTTCTGCAGGGAGCGTGTGTCCAAAATATACTGGATTCTCTGGTTCCTGCTTTAATGGCTGATAAGAACCGCAAGTTTGTATATGTTGAACAGGTTTTCACTAGTTTTATTGAACTCCAATTTTCACTCCTGAGATAATTTTTTCGATTTGTTTTGCTCAAGTTTTATTCCCGACAAAGTCATGAAAAAGCTGCACCTTTTTGAATGTTTCAGGCATATTTCCAGCGCTGGTGGAAAGAACAGAACAAGAGAGTTCGAAATATAGTCAGGAAGCTTGTCAGATCTGGTCGTCTTGATCTAATGTACCTTAAAATCAAACAAAATACATAAGTTAGGATTTGGGGTATCCTGGATCAAATTAGGATGTAAATTGTTCTTCTTGTTGTATTTTCTGTTGCAGAAACGGGGGTATGTGCATGCATGATGAGGCCACATCACATTACATAGACATGATCGATCAGACAACTATAGGACATAGGTTCATCAAAGAAGAGTTCAACGTAACTCCAAGAATTGGCTGGCAAATTGATCCCTTCGGACATTCAGCATTACAGGCCTACTTGTTAGGTGCAGAGGTACCTAACCCAATAAAGATCTCTTCTCAAATCTGTTTACTGATAAGTCTGCTGTATCATTCATCAGTACAGATATTCGATCCTTGTAGATTGGTTTGCATAAATGGGAAAAACCACAAGCAGCTTCTTACCAAGCCTATCTTGCTAATTTCATTAACACAGTGTCTGGCTTCACTCTTCAGGTTGGGTTTGACTCTGTCTTTTTTGGACGAATTGACTACCAAGACTATGCTAAACGAGCAAATGAGAAAAGCCTTGAGGTTGTTTGGAGGGGCTCTAAAACTTTTGGGTCATCAACACAGGTGAACCTTTTTAACCATTTCGTGTTTGTTTATAATGCGGTATGATATTGATGAGGCGAGATGACATAGATCATATATGTAAGTCTATCCATTTTATTGAGAAGGGTGAGGGTATGGAAACCCTGAAACATAGTTTCTTCGTCTTCCTGCGAGGAGTGAGCTGAGATACCTGCTTGAGAAGTGAGGTGAGTCATATGTGAAGGTGTATCACAATGCAAGTAGCCTGATTACACAAGCAGACATAGACAGGCAGCCATATTTGTTGTTTATCTTCTTTTATAACATTTGTTGTAAGTGGTCTGATTTCTTGTTCTTTCACCTGTCTAGATATTTGCAGATGCATTACCTGATGGTTATGGACCTCCGGGTAACTTCTACTATGAAGTTAACGGAAATTTTGATTCCCCTATTGTACAGGTAAATAATAATCTCAAACCCCTCCTTTCCCTTTTCCTGATGCTGTTAGCCAAGCATCCTTGACAATTCATTGTAACTCATATTTCTTCAATATATGATTGTGTTCTTTAATGTTGAAGGATGATGCCAATTTGTTTGACTACAATGTCCCCCAGCGTGTGAACGAATTTGTATCTGCTGCAGTGAAACAAGTAAGAAACATAGTCTTCATTTGCTCATCAAGCTTAGTTCTGTTGTTCTCTGAAGGCTCTTCCTCAGTTTCAAATTTCAACACCAAATAGCCATTCTGAGATTTACGTTATGACCTGAAAAGAGAGGACTGCTGATCTTACCATGTGTCTTCTAGTCAGATCTGTGTAGCTAACTGATTAATTTCTTTCCTTTTCCAGGCTAAGTTAACTAGAACCAATCACATCATGTGGACGATGGGGACAGATTTCCAGTATCAATATGCTGAGACATGGTTCAAGCAAATGGACAAACTCATCAACTATGTAAATAAGGTAAATCCGTACTAAGATAGCTCATGAAGCTTAATGAGGTAAAGAATAGCTAGCTTGGCATATTTATGGCATATTTTACCTCTAGAGAATTACAGAAAAGCATATAAACATATATTAAAAGAAAGAAGATTTTATCATCTGCTGATCCTGAGTTACTGATATGCATTAATTGGCTAATGCCTAACCTCGTTATTCAGGTCGTCTGTCTTTCTGATACTTTAATCTTCAGGTCATATTGATTTCATAATTCCTGATGCTAATGTAAGTACTGGATTGAAACATTTGCAGGACGGGCGTGTCAATGCTCTATACTCAACCCCTTCAATGTACACTGATGCTAAACACGCTACAAACGAATCCTGGCCTCTCAAAACAGATGATTACTTTCCGTTAGCTCCAATACCAATATAGTTTTGCTTCTATGTAGCTTCTCCTCTCAATTTTAACCTGTCCAATATGGTTCAAATGTATCAGGTATGCAGACATGGAAAATGCTTATTGGACAGGATATTTTACAAGTAGACCAGCCCTTAAAGGCTATGTTAGAACGTTGAGTGGTTATTATTTGGTAAGACCAATGTGAGTTGCCTGGTGAAATACTTGAAACAGATTATGCTCACCTGAATGCAAATTGTCATACAGGCAGCAAGGCAATTAGAATTTTTTAAAGGAAGGAGTAAAGTAGGACCTAACACAGAATCTTTAGCTGATGCTTTAGCAATTATTCAGCATCATGATGGAGTTTCTGGCACAGAGAAGCAGCATGTCGCTAGTGATTATGCGAAAAGGTTGTCAATAGGCCACATAGAGGTTTGTCTTCACCTTTTCCTGAATCTTTTCTAAATTTGAATTGCTCCAAATCTAAATACGTTTCTTGCAGGCTGAGGAAGTGGTTGGAACATCTCTTTCTTGCATGGTAAATATGACATCAAAAAATGATTGCATGAATCAAGACAACAAGTTTCAACAGGTAAACACATTCTGGTTAAATGCTGGTTTGTTTTACTTTGTATCAGCCTCTCACTGCATAGGCTTTACTTAACATTGAACCATTTCATCATTAGATTAATACACACTTAAGGCAGAGTTAGTAGCAAAATTTTACAAATGTATGAGGGACGAAAGAAATATCAAGTTTATAGACTGTTTCTCATTCAAAATTTGGAATCCTTTATTTGGTTCTTGATTAATATCTACACGTTGGATCTACTGTAATTGTTGTGTCCTTTGAACTGTTTCAGTGCTCCCTTCTGAATATAAGTTACTGTCCAGCATCAGAGGTTAATCTATCAAAAGGAAAAAGCTTGGTAAGGACTTCTAAGAAGTTTTGTAATCATTCGCAGAACAGTTATTTTGTTTCACCAGATTTTATATAATCATCTCATGCTATCTGTTCTACAGGTGGTAGTCATCTATAATTCTTTGGGATGGAAAAGAGATGACATCATAAGAATTCCTGTCAGTACTCCTTATTACTCGAACTAGCGCCTAAACTTTGAATAGAAACATCTGATTCCTGTATGATGCTCATTTTTAACAATGAGAAAGCACATAGAAGTGGAATATATAATAATTATATAGTTCTCAGGACTGGATAGACATCTATTTTGAAACATAGATATGGTTTCCCCAGTAAACTCTAGGTAAAAGCTGACAGCTTCACTTGTATAGTATGTATAGCATATGTGTATCTTCTAACCTTCCTAACTTGCTGTAGGTCCTGAATGAGAATGCCACAGTTAAAGATTCAAGAGGAAGAGAAATTGAGTCACAGATTTTGCCTCTGTTGAATGCTTCCTTAAGCATAAGAAAATACTATTCTAAAGCCTATTTGGGTATCGCTCCAAATGTGACTCCTAAATACTGGCTTGCATTTTCGGCATCGGTACCTCCTCTGGGTTTCAACACTTACTTTATCTCCATTGATAACTCAGCGGCTAAACAGGATGGTAATGATGATTGGTGCACCTAAAGTACCTCTCACGGAGAAGAAAGTGTATTCGTAGCTTTTAATATGAAATTTTCGTTATGCTTGTTCTGCAGCTACTACTTCTGACATGCAAAGGCCAAGTACAATATTAGCACAAACTGATGGAATTGAAATAGGACCTGGGGATCTGAAACTAATTTATTCCAGGAAAGAAGGAAAGCTTACTCAGTATATAAATAGCAGAAGCTCGGTACATTGCATGCCACTTACTTCATCACAGCTTGTTTATTATTCGTGGAGGTTTTCTTTGATGTTTTAAGAAATAAAGTATTGCTTTCATTTCGGAAAAGAATTTGCACCTAACTCATTTCCATCTCAAGTTATAGGTAAAAGCATCTTTGGAACAAACATATGGCTATTATGCTGGGTACGAGGGCGACCAGCATTCACAGGTTTGCCCATTTCACTATTACTGTATTGTTTTTCCATCATGCATGGAAAAGCTTGTTTAAGTTCTGTGGAACTTAACTTTCTGCAGGCCTCTGGAGCATACATCTTCCGGCCGAATGGTACCTATCCCATCAAACCCGAAGGGCAGGTAGGAAAGCTTCTGAACAGCTTGACTCACAACAATTATGTGTTTGCTGTTCAGCAAATATGGAGCCTATATTTTAGGCTGACTTTACAATTTTGCGGGGTCTATATTTCAGGCTGACTTTACGATTTTGCGAGGACCTTTGCTTCACGAAGTACATCAAAGAACAAATTCATGGATTTATCAGGTATTTTACCTCATTGTACAATCATCAGCACCCAGTTGTTAGTTTCCCGAAGTCCAGGAACAGTTATATGACGTTATGTACAATCCCTGGAAGATTGCTTCTTGACAAATGATACCATCAGCCTAAAGGGCTGACTGGTCTGCTGGGGGATGGTTGCTCATTCAATTTGTTTTCAAAAGATGAAACTATCTCTTCCAATTCACAACATAGCATCACGCTAAAATTATCTGCTGGTATCATACATTGTAAAATTATCTGCTGGTACTCTGTCTGACCCATTCTTGCAGGTGACCAGATTATACAAGGGAAAAGAACATGCAGAGTTTGAGTTCACTGTAAGTGTAACAAAATTTTCATCAAGTAAATCAATCTTTCTGTTTTAAGAAGTTGGTTTGAAGAGTTGGTAAGGGAGGAACAATTGTCACTAACAATATTCTCAACGTCAGGTTGGACCAATCCCGATTGATGATGGAATTGGCAAAGAGGTTATAACTAAACTCAGGACAACTACAAAAAACAACAAAGAATTCTATACAGATTCTAACGGACGTGATTTCCTCGAAAGGGTATGCTCCTTAATTGGTCTGCTAAAAATGTTCTGAAAGGGCTGGTGCATGTTGCATCTGTGTCACAGAAATACTGTTATGCAGATTCGAGACTACAGAAAAGACTGGGACCTGAAAGTAAATCAACCTATTGCGGGAAATTATTACCCGGTAATAATCTACCTTTATGAGTATGCTCACATAATCAGTTACTGCAAGATCATTTTTTCCCACTGTAGAAGGTGTACAGGATACTTTACAAGTTTCAGGGTGGACAACTTGTCAGACCATAATAAAGATTAACATACTTCCTTTTCTTCCAGGCCGCTTGGACAATAAGTGACTCTGCAAAGAATGCATTGAGATGCAACAGATGAAGAAAAGAGTTAATAGTAAAGTAATAAAATTGAAAATATCAGACAGTAGGACAGTAGCAATGTTGCACCCTTCTAAAGTAAACTGACATACTAAAGTTTTGCTTGCACATACCTGTGTAACTGATAATTGTTTCAGGCATCTTATGATATTCTCCTCAATCCAGATTAATCTTGGAATGTACATAAAGGACAACATTTCAGAGGTATCTATCCTGGTCGATCGAGCTATAGGAGCATCAAGCATTGTCGATGGACAATTAGAACTCATGGTCCACAGGTGCTTCCTAAAATCCAATTCTAAAAGTGAGGTAGCAACCATTTTTGGTCATAATTTGTTATGTTAATTAGTCATTTCCTTTCCTACAGGAGGTTGCTTAAAGATGATTCAAGAGGAGTGGGAGAGGCGTTGAATGAAACAGTCTGTGTTCACAATGAATGCACAGGATTGACTGTAAGCACAAACTCATTCACCTCAGAGTTATAGACTTCACAAACATTCAGTTCACATCCATTATAATTGTATTTACAGATTGTGGGGAAGTATTACCTCAGAATCGATCCTGCCGGGGAAGGAGCCAAGTGGCGTCGATCATATGGCCAAGAGATATATTCTCCATTCCTCCTAGCCATCGCAGAGCAGGTGAAACTGCGGGCACTGAGACATTTCCTTTGGCAATGCGGTTAACTGGTGTTGAGGTATCATGTTCTGTCAACATATTGCAGGATGCAGATAGTTGGACAAAGTCTCATATTACAACCTTTTCTGGGATGGATCCTTCTTATGTTTTACCTGACAATGTGGCAATTGTAACTCTTCAGGTGTGTAATCTTCTCTTCCATTGTAGAAAATCTGCTCAAGTAATTAACTGTGCTAATGGTTGACAAATCATTATCTGCATCGAAACTACAACTGAGACGTAATTGCTCTTTGCTCATTATTAGCATCTTGAAGGCGTATCTTAAGAAATTGTACAGGAAAATCCCACTTAGAGTTCAACATCTCACTCATCATTAAAATTACAGGAATTGGAGGATGGAAAAGTTCTACTTCGGTTGGCACACTTATACGAGGTTTGCACCAAGCAGTTCTCTCCTGTTTTCTACACTTAACGTTCTGAGTTTCATCCCCATTTCAATTTCTAAGTATTTCTCTCTTTTGGCGCATCAAATACTAGATTGGGGAAGACAAGAATCTGTCGACGATGGCAAGAGTAGAGCTAAAAAGGGTCTTTCCTTCTAAGAAGGTAAGACAAAATGTTCGCATAAATATGACATCTTTAAGGCTTACTGATGCTCCAAAAGTCTGATAATATTTCAATCTTAAATGAATTATCAGATAAACAAGATAACAGAGACTAGTTTGTCCGCCAACCAAGAAAGAGCAGAAATGGAGAAGAAGAGACTGGTTTGGAAAGTAGAAGGCGGTTCTGAAGAAGAGCAAAAGGTGGTAAGAGGAGGCCCTGTAAGCCAAGAAACACTAGTTGTTGAGCTGTCTCCAATGGAAATTCGGACCTTCCTCATAGACTTTGGTTCTAAATGAGATCGATTTTGCTTCTGGTGCACAAGTTGCTTCAGTATAGATGGCATCAACTCCCTAAAAGTGGGAGACCGTAGTTTTACAGCTTATGTGCTGACATATTTCTCCAAGAAATAAATAAAGTTGAAGCCTTTTGTCTTTAACCATAAAGATTCAAGCTTTTACAATTGAGTGGTCATCCACGACCAAACGATGAAAGCACATCACTTTCGAATAACAATGGCTTCATTCCCTGATTAGAGTCATTTTTTCACCTCGTGCATATTTGTGGAAATTCCTTCTCGAGGCACTTGATGTATACCAGCATGTCGTTACCAAAGCTGAGTTCTTTTGAATTTTATACTGCACTCTTCTGAAAGAAGGTAAATGGTCGCGGATGGCATTAAAATTTAATATTTAATATTATGCAAAATTAATCTATTAATTTAAAATATTAAACATCAAACCCATTTATACTTTAAAACTATATAAAAGATGTGATTAGGGTTTGAAAGTGGAAGAAAATGGTGTTTGATTAATAGGTTAAATAAAACTCAAAGCTAAAGAAATTGTTGAGTTGTTGCAATTAATTCATTAAGATGTTTATGGCTAAATGGATGTGAGAGTAAGGCATGGAGGTACTTATTTCATCGACTATACTCGGTGTAGTTATATATTTAAGTTCTCAAAATTGAAAGCATTATGTTGTTTCCCAAACTATATAACTTTAGTTGAGAATCAACTAGAAAATTTGATTAGGTATAAGAGGACTTATTTATTCAATTCAAGAGGTTATGTGATGAAAACTAATTAGGTGGACAATTGACTATTCTATAGACCCATTGATAAAATGGTGGTGAAGAGAGGAGAAATATAAATTTTCTCAAGATGGTTAGGTCGATAATAACATTGGCTAGTTTGCCTATCATATGCTAGATGATATTTACTAATCACCAAACATGTACTTGATTGGGTGCTATCAAACCAGTTACTAAAACCATAAAAGTTATAGATAAGTAAGAGACATGATTTATCATATTAAGTTTTAAAAGGATGTGTCACCAATATCAATGGTTCCTCTCATAAGTATATAAAGGGAGGTCCTTAAGGTAAAAAAAGTATCTTTAAAAGACATTCTGAACACTCCAAAGGATAAATGTTCAAAGGTGAATGAGGTAACAAATGTGTAATCGAATTTGTGCCACAAGATATTACATTCTTATAGACTGATTTTCTAAAAGTAAGAAAAAGAAGGTTCAAAATTTTTCTCTATATGAGATAATGAATCAGAATGATCTAGTAAGACGATATTAATCGGATAGAATGTATTCAAATGGGAGCAATTTAGGAGATAATAAATTAGTGTATGATCAATGGCAATTGTAGCCTAGTGGAAGTTCTTTACTACTATTTGATTCCAATATGAGAACTGTGAACTTAGAGAGATAAATGTCCCAAAATTTTCAATTGTTCCCATATTATGAGTGGATTAATCCTTAGACAACCATTTAACGTTGAAAAAAAACCTTTATAGTAGTTCCATAAGAAACTTATAAGTTGCAGAAAGTGAAAAAGGCTCTATCAAGTTTTGCTAAGGATGAATAAGTTATATCAATAGAGAAAAATGAACTTTATTAAGCTCGATATAAGTCTAAGACTTAGGTAAGCTCCCTGAAGGGTGTAAGGCCATCAAGAATAAATGAGTTCTCAAATGTTAAGTGAAAGACTAGTGACAATTTTGAAAGATATGAAGCACATCTAGTGATAAAAGGATACACACAACATAAGAGATTAATGATTAGAAAACATTTTCATTTGTTGTGAGGTTTACATTACTTTAACTATAATGGATCTTGATGTGCATTAAATGGATGTAAATATTGTGTTCTTAAACGAAGAACTAAATAAAAGAATCTATATGAAACAACCACCTAGTTTTCTTATCCATCAGTAAGCTCCCTACCTACAACTTGATGTTAACTTTGTTGATTATAGCATTGTTCATATTATGATTATCCAAAGTTATGGTTATGAAATTCTTATCAATGTTCCTGTCTATCAAGCAATTGGCCAATACATTTATTAACCACTTACTTATATCTGGTGCCAGAACATAAATAAATTTACTAGTTTAAAATATAATTAAGTGTCAATTACAACATTATCAAGAAAATGATAACAAAATTTTAAAAAAGTGCAAGTATTAATATTGGATACAAGCATCTAAGTGTAATGATTATCAATTAAATTAGGTTAATTACAAAAAAATCTCAAACTTTACTCAATTTGGCAATTATAGCCTGAACTTCAAAAAGTGGCAATAAAATGCTCAAACCTTCATTTTTTTTCAATTCTAGCCCAAACTTCAAAAAGTGGCAATGGCGAATAAGATCATAGTGGATGAACATTAGCTCTAAGAGATAAAGATCAGGTGGAAGGATCATCTGAAGATAGAAGAGATCTTTGTGGATATAGATAATCATTCCTAGATAGTGTAATCTTTTATCTTGTTATTGTGATGTAGCTTAATCCTATTAGATATAGTCCTAATTGGATGAGGATGTCATATATTGGTTAGTATAATGTAATCTGATAAGGATAAGATAGGATAAGATTGTGATCTTAGCTAGTAGAGTTTTATTAGGATTCTAACTTAGTCATCTAGAGGTGCCTATAAATAACCCATTTGGGCCTTGCTCTTCTCAAAGAAGAGAGTGTGAGAGAAACACTCTAAGCAGATGAGTGGGGAAGACATTTAGGGATTGAAATAACCTTTTCGTCCGATTGTCACCTTGGGGTTACTTCAAAAATTTAACCAAGGATTACATATAGCGCAACCTCGGGTTGTTCTCTTAAGGAACCAAAAGATGAAATTAATTCCTAAGTAACTAAATGCAATGCAACCTAAACTATAAATTGGGGTTTGATTTGAAAAATTACCGCTAAATTTGCAACGAATTAAAATAACACTAAGGACTTGTTTTTGGTTTTTTTAAAAATTAAAATGAGTAATATGAAATGACAATGAGTGAATTAAAATAAGAAGACAAACATTAATAATTAACAATGATAAACACAATCCTCCAGTTCAATAGCGCAGGCAATCATCACTCAAACAGATACGGGAGTTAAAACAATTAAACCAAGAATTAAAATCGAGCTTTTAATCTAACAACCGAGCCACCTCGAATTGTTACAAA
>JAOTBA010000006.1:30793310-30803983 GCA_025629845.1 Erythroxylum squamatum | reverse complement strand
ACAGGGAACAGGATCACTACAAATCTGGTCCAAAAACTACCAATTAGGGACAAAGTCAACTATGCCATATATACGAGGTCTCCAACATTAACCATAAAGACTCAAGCTTTTACAACTGAGTAGTCATCCAGGACAAAACGATGCAAGCACAGGCAAGTACATGAGTACCGAATAACAATGGCTTCAGTCCATGATTAAAGCCATTGTTTTACCTCGTGCATATTTGTCGAAATTCCTTCTTCTGGAATTGTATACTGCCCCGATTTGAAACACTTTGGCTATTAAGTCTCGGAATGTTGTGAAATATTGAACTTTGTTAGTTCTGTCAACTCCAACACCCAGAAAGAACCTGGAATCTTGAAACTCAATCTAATATTGTCCTACACTAATACCATCCATGGCTTTTAAGTTAGTGAAAGTCTGAGAAACGAAGAACCCATAATGTTAGTAGAAAGACGACGAGCGTCTTCTCCATTATCTTTTCTTTTTCCTATAAAACCTAAGAGCTGGAGCACGAAGGGCCGGATCTTTGGAGTCCAGATCCTCTGTCTAATATTATGGTGTCTTATTGTGTTCAATAAATCTCAGTCATTTATTTGTGTGGGTCCCGTGTGAGTTCCGCGTGGGTCCCGCAAAATAAATGGTTGAGATTCTATGAAACAGAATAAGACAGAATAATATTGGACAGAAAATCTGGACTCAGATCTTTGTGACGAAGAGTGGTCAGGCGTGTGTCATGAAGAAGGCGACAGAGTAACAAATTAATGTGATGGCATAGTTTAGTTTGATAGTTTTAATTGTAGAATGTATAATACTATTCTGCAAAATTCAAATATATGATTACTATTCAGTAATTATTATTAAATAAATAAATAAGATTTTTATTATTTATCATATTAATGACAATTGTTAGTTAAAGATTTTTTTAATTCCAAAAGAGAAAATATTGATTGAAATGTGAAAATGGAAAATTTTATAAAAAATACAAACTATGGAAATTATATAATTTGCACAAATAATTAAAAAACTCAACTAGTTCAACGATTCAACTGCAAAAATTTTAAACCGTTCAATTTTTTATTTCTGTTTTTAATTTTCTGGTTTAATTTTTTTTTTTTCACGAGGTGTCTTAGAAGGATCTCAACTATGGAAAGACACCTTTAAGTCATCCACATTCAAATTAATCCCCGCTCGAGCCTGGTAGGTCTCTTGCGGGAGGTAAAACTCTGGTCCCAAATTTTAAACGGCTGCATACACGAAGGCGGTTCGAATCCGCGACCTCACTTAATCCATAAGAGCCCCTTACCAACTCACCTGCACCCTTGATAACTCCATACTTGATAATTTTTGTTGTTAAAAATTAATTAGTGTATTAATCAATCCGTCATTTTATAAATTAATAAATTATTGTAAATTAAAATAAATAAATAAATTTTATTTAGTAATTTATTTTTAATTAAACTTTAAATTTTTCAGTTAAAAAAATTCTTTAATTATATTTTAATTTTTAATTTTTTTAATTTTTAACCTAAGCATGAATATTTGACCTAGTAAACGTGCATGTAACTGGCAGTAGCTTAATCACAGATTCACGACATACTTACGTTCTAATCTAACGAAACCAAAACCAAACTAAAATTGGGCTTGGGGTCTATATTCATCCATGAAAAGTCGCAGACAAAACATTCTCATTTTCTCCTCTGATGACTATTTAGAAATATAACATAAAGAAGAAAGAAGAAGACCAGAAACGAAAACCTTTTGAAAAGTTTTAAGAACGACCAACATTAACGAAGTTCTTGCCGAAGGAGAATTGAACATGCATTTCTCGAAACTCGACGACTCGCCGATGTTTCGGCAGCAGGTGCATGCTTGCTTCTCCTTTTGAAGTTAATATATGTATCCATGCACGTAAATATATGTATAGATGCATGAATGTGGATAACGTGTTCATGATGAGTTGGTGGTGAACCAGATGCAATGTTTGGAAGAAAATGCTGAGTTATTACGAGGAAGATGCATGAAGTTCTACAAAGGATGTCGCAAGTACACGTTAGTCTTGTCACATCGACTCTTAACATTTGTTGTTCTTAAGGAATTTATGGACATTTACCATGTTCTATGTTCTTTTACATTAATTTACAGAGAAGGGCTTGGCGTGGGGTACGATGGAGATATTGTTTTTGCCTCTGCTCTTGAGAATTTCGGGGGAGGGCATAATGACCCTATTTGTGTTGCATTAGGAGGTATGCGTTTGCTCAATGAAAACTTTTGTGTTCTTACGTTCTGCTGGGGTTGATTGAGTACTATGTTTGGACGTTGTTTGTTTGATCTAGTTAACGTTAATCAGGAATACCTTTTTCAGTTGAGGCCGATTCTCTGGTTTTTGCTTATTGCATGAGTTTTCTGTTAATAATGAAGCAAAGATATTGAACTATTACGATAATGTTCTGATTCTTTTATCTCAGGTCCTGTTATGCACAAATTTACAATTGCTCTGAGAGAAATCGGAACATACAAGGAGGTTCTTCGGTCACAGGTAGCGAATTTGTATCATCAAGTAAATCTGAGTTCTGCACAAAGCATGGAGTCCGCCATTAACTTCATTAATTGAGTTTCTCAGGTAGAGCACATGCTAAATGATAGGTTGCAGCACATTGTCAATGTTGAGCTTCAAGACATTAAGGTATAGAATCTCTAAGCCAATTGCGAATTTATCAGGTAGAATGCCTTTTAAGAACAAGGTATATAGATTAGCTGAAATGGTGATTCAATCACTTATCTGAACATAAACTGCTGTGTCATTCTTTAAGTGACTATAATGAAAACTATGAATATGAAAACATAGAGAAAGTCCTTAAAGATTTTAATTGACAGAGACCAAGTGCTTCATGTGAACTTTCTGCCTTAGACATTTACTCCGCTCTTGTTTACATTGTGTTTTTAAAAAGTCCTGACTCTTAGCTCTGAGTGATCTCATATTATTGTAGGAAGCACGAAAGCGTTTTGATAAAGCTTCCCTGGCTCATGATCAGGTGGGTATTACATTTACTGTTGCTTACTGCATCATTTGTTGATTAAGAAGAAGATCTATTTAACTGGGTTGTGTATAAACTACAAAAAAGAAAGTGAATAGTTACATGCACAAGTCATCTTTGACCATGTAGTTTCCTCATTCTTGTGAAGGTAAGACGATCTGCCGTTACCAAGCAAGGCTGCAGCTACTAGTTATTAGTTTTGGAGTTTGTTGTTACGAATGAGCATGTCGTGGAATGTTGTTTAAAGATCTTAGAGTTGTTTCTAGTGAATGTTTGGTCATGGCACTTAATGCCAACGTCAAGTTGTACTGCAGGCACGAGATAAGTTTCTGTCCTTGACAAAAAGCACGAGGATAGATATAGCTGCCGCCATAGAAGAGGTATTTCCCATAGCACCCTACTTCTAACTTCAACAAACTCTCCAATGATATAGTTACCCATCAAGTGGATTTTGATTTCTTTAGAGATATTCCAGGAACTGCACAGTGCAAGATCCACCTTTGAACAAGCACGCTTCAATTTGGTAAGTCATTCAGATAAAGTTAAGCAGTCCACATAAATTTTCAGTTCATTACTCGAAGTTTATGTGGGGGTTGATTTCTGTATCCAGGTTAGTGCGCTTTCTGTTGTTGAGGCCAAGAAGAGATATGAATTCTTAGAAGCTGTAAGTGGGACAATGGATGCTCATCTTCGATTCTTCAAGCAGGTATTCCCTATGATCATGTGATGATAACTTGTTTGATGCTTGATGGTACTTGGTCCTGAACCCAAATTCACGATCTTTTCAGGGTTATGAACTATTACATCAGATGGAGCCTTTCATTAACCAGGTCATTTTCCCTCCTTAAACTTACAACGCCACCTTCCTACTGCACTCTGATGAGGAAATTGATCCTTGTGGACCTCTGAAGGGGAACATTAAAGCTTTTAACTTCTCTGATTACAGGTCCTGGCTTATGCACAGCAATCTAGAGAATGCTCTAACTATGAGCAAGAATCTCTTAACGAAAGGATGCAAGAGTACAAAAGGCAGATTGACCGGGCAAGTAAGCAGTCTTTACAGGGTGGCAGCAATTATTCTCCTCGAGCTGATAGTACCCGTCCTTTCCCTAGGAGCTCACAAAAAGTGATAGAAGAAGTTATGCAATCTGCTACAACCGGGAAGGTATAGCTCTATGTGCTTAAAACTTTGATGGGTTTATGTCTGCGTATAGCAATCATCTTATGCAAACTAGATTGAACACAATTGTGCAGGTTCAAACCATCAGACAAGGATATCTCTCCAAACGTTCATCAAATCTGAGAGCTGATTGGAAAAGAAGGTTCTTTGTTCTTGACAGTCGAGGGATGTTGTACTACTATAGAAAACCATTCAATTGGACATGTGTAAGCCACCAGCTGGACATAGCTTATGCTGTTTTTTTTTTTCCTACAGATCGCTTAACCTTGACAGCCTCGTTTCAGGCTGGAGGTAGTCAATCTTCGCTGCAAAGGACTGTTTGCACTGAAAATGGTCCCGGGTTGCTTAGTCGATTGCTATCTTCTCATCACCATGGCGGTGTGCATGACGAAAAATCTGTTGCAAGTCATACTGTAAACCTATTAACATCTACAATTAAGGTTGATGCAGATCATACAGATCTAAGGTTCTGCTTTAGAATAATTTCGCCAGTGAAAGTCTACACTTTGCAGGTGCTTTTATGACAGTAATGTTGATTTCTGATACAGTTTAGAACAAGAGTTTGGTCTTAGTGGAATGGCGTTTCAACAGTTCTCATCTGTATTTGCTTGAAACACAGGCAGAGAATGCAGTGGACCAAATGGACTGGATTGAGAAGACAAATGGAGTCATTGCTTCGTTATTGAGTTTTCAGAATCCAGAAAAAGTAATTCTCCAAGGTCTTCATTTCTTAGTATTTTAGATACTTCCAATAAATTGGTTAGGATAATTCAGAATCATTTTTCAGCTTCTTCCTGCCAGTGCCAAGGAAAGTGGTGATTCTAGCTCTCTCAGTGAGAGTAGCTCAATAGTAGATTGTATTGACATGGATCAGAAGGAGACAGAAGAGTTCATAACCAAAACTCTTGCCACGGGAACTAATTCATCCAAAAACTTGCAACAACAAGAACATTTAGTGAAAAGCGAAAAGCCGATTGATTTACTGAGAAGAGTACCTGGAAATGACAAATGTGCTGATTGTGGAGCACCTGGACCAGACTGGGCATCTTTGAACCTTAGTGTTCTGATTTGCATTGAATGTTCTGGTGTTCATCGTAATCTTGGCGTACATATCTCAAAGGTAATTTCATTTTTTTTGTGGTCAAAACTACTTGGGTTACCACATATTAGGAGCACGTTCACTTCATTGTTTCTTAACAATGGCCTGAAAATAAACATCTGTTCCTTCAATTTCAGGTAAGATCACTGACGCTTGATGTCAAAGTTTGGGAGGCATCTGTTCTAAATTTGTTTCAATCACTGGGAAATATTTATATCAACTCAATTTGGGAAGAAATGCTGCAATCCAGCTTGTCTTCTTCTAATGAAATGGCTGCAGGGTACGTTATTCGTAACACGTTAATGCTAATATGTTTCGTTTAATTGGCCAATGCTAATATGTTTCAAGTCTTAATGATGCAGTTTTCCGAAGTCAGATAGACAGAGACAATTCAGAATAAGAAAACCTGATCATGATGATCCTATTGCAGTCAAGGAACAGTTCATTCATGCCAAGGTATTTCACTAATCAATGCCTTTCCTTCTTTCACCCCAAGCCAGTGGAATTCAATCGTCAGGATGACCGCTTCCGCCTTGCGTGAGCACAGGCATGGGGTGGACCGTGTAGCGACATCCGTTTGCCAGGCATGCCGCGGTTGGGCTGCTGTGGTTTCATCATTCCTTGATTCTCTCTAAATTTTAGACCTGTTTCAAGCTTGCATCATAAATTTTCCCTTGCAATGCAGTACGCAGAGAAAATTTTTGTCCGCAAAACGAAAGACAATCTGCATCCCTTTTCTGTGGCACAACAGTTGCAAGAAAGCATCCACTCTAATGACATGAAAGCGGTTTACCGCCATATTATCTGCTCTGCTCCTGATGTCAATGGCATTCGTGGGTCAGCATCTTTAGGTACACCGATTAACTCTTGCTGAATGCTGTATCAAGAACACAAAGAATCTGGATATTGAGCTTTGTTGTTTCCAGGTGACTCTTTCACCAATAAGCCCCCAGAGGAATGTGCAAAGTCAGCAAATAGAATTGAAAATATAGTCACAAACGAAAATTTTGATGGATGTTCTCTGCTTCACCTAGCCTGCTTAACTGCAGATATTGGCATGGTAGAGCTACTACTCCAATATGGTGCAAATATAAATGCCTGTGATTCGAAAGGTCGGACTCCATTGCACTATTGTATTATCAGCAGAAGATCGGGAATGGCAAAATGGCTCCTTATGAGGTGCTCTCTCTTTGTTCTGTTAAAACTTTTCTCTTGCTGATATGATCTATTGTGTAAATCTTTCTCCATCTAGGCATCTAAATTACCTTCTTGTTGACTGTATTTCTTTTGAAAAGTTTATGAAGATCACTCACCATTTTACCAATCAATTCCAGAGGAGCTGATCCACAAGCTATTGACGAAGAAGGAAACACTGCTCTTCTACTTATAGGAGACTTGGCCCTTGATGACTATGACCTTCTTGCTCTGTTAAACGACAAGCAAATGAATTGCTAAGTCATAGCATCAAGAATGTGGGAGTCCCAAAATCCAGATGAGGGATTATGTGTGTCATGCTCAAAATCGCGAGCTCTGTTCCAAAGTAACAGAACCTGGTATTTTGGCTAGCTAACCCCGTTTTCCAGTTTCAGAATTGTTTAGTAGTCTTGTAAATTCTGTATATAGGTTCCACTCCAAGTTCATATATTCCCCAGCCTGAAGTCTTATCATATATATCAATTAATGAACATATTGTTCATGAGAATGTTAATCTAATCATACAAATTACAGTCTGTTCATGATTCAATGCTTTCCATACTGTTGAACATTAAGAGAGGTATTGGCCAGTAGAGCGCTTGATAATCGCCGTGATTTTGCTTCACTGCTTCGCATTTGGGGTATTAAACCAAAAGGATTCATTAAAAGTAGCATTCGATATCTAGGGTTTGAATGTGAATTGCGATTCCTCGATGGTAGCTTTGTACCATCCTGATTGCAGAGCAGAGCAGAAGAAACAGAGACGGATCTAATTGACAGACAACGAAGCATTTTGCAGTGGCACTAGCTTCAATTGTTAGTTAAATATGACAAGAAGTAAACTTATCCTCTTTAATGTAAAGTCTATCAAAGATGAACTCAAAGATCATAAGCACTGGAGATGCTAATTGAACCATCCTCTAGGAAACATTAGACTTTTAGGAAAAGGAAAAGTTGATTTACCTTGACCCTGTTTGGTAAACAACGGATTGCATTAACTGTTTGTTGATTCTATTAACGATTAGCTGATAACTGGTCAAATCAGCTATGATTCTATTAACGGTTAACTGATAGCTGATCATATCAGCTGATTTGACCAGTAGATAATATCAATTATTTATTAAAGATGTTTGGTAAAATTAACTGCTTAGTATTAACTGTTGATATGTAAAATAACTTATGAGAGCATGATTTTTAAAAAAATTATAAGGGCATGAATATTATATTTCTTAGTATTTCGTTGAATATTCTTATAAGAATTTAGAATTTAGATATTTAATTTTACAAAAATTAAGTTTATAACTTTAATAAAAACATAATAATAATAATAATAATAATAATAATAATAATAATAATAATCTAATGTTAAATTATTTATTAACATGAATGATGTACCGAGCTATAGTATTTTTAAATAATATATATGCATTTTATTATTTAATAAATTAAAAATTTATAATTATAGTATGATATAGATATGATAATATTGTAATTAAAAAATTATGAAAAAGAGTATATTTGATTTTTTACCTTTTAATTTTTGACTGATCATCAAAAAAAAATTCTCTTATAGAACTTTTAAAAATTAATTTATTGGGATTAAATAAACTAACTAATAAATTATTTACTTCAATAATTTTTAAAATAGATAATAAACTACAAAACAGCTGATAAGTCGAACACGTTATTTTATGTCTTTTCCTCTGCATTAGGTCTCCCCAGGTTCCCTTGGTTTACCTTTGTTTTTGTTCCACTCCATCCTATCCGTAATGGGTGTCGATTCTAATAACTTGAATTTATGATTTCTTAAAAACAGTTTCGACAAAGTCGTAACACATTTTAGTTTTTGGTATTACGATCTATGATTTTTGTAAGTCTTTTTGGTACACCCAGGGTACCCACCGACAGAATTAGTGACTAATCTTTTCACTGCGGGAACATCTCCAATATGGGAGGGCTACAGCTGGCCCAGGAGCGTGCTGCATTCCCAAGGGTGGAGTTCGAACCCCCAACCACTTAGTTAAGCGACGAAGGCATGTACCACCTACGCGAACTTACTGGGTTATTATTATTATTATTTTTTAAGTCTTACTCACTGGGTTATTATTATTATTATTTTTTAAGTCTTACTACTTGACAAAACTTACTTTTATATATATGTAGGGGAAAGCAAGTACAAACTAGTTTAAAATATACCGATTCAGACTATGCTGACTGCTTTAGGGTGTCGTTTAGTTAATTCATACATGTAAGATGTTTATGCTGTATTGTTATTTTCATTGTGCCCTCAATTTATTTCTTTTTTCCGGGAATAAGTGTAAAAAGTCCATCTTTCTCTGTTGTCTAAAATCCCATACTTTTTCTCTCTCTTTTCTGTTCCTCTCTCTTCCTCTTCACTTACTCTGCGTTTGTTAAGCTAATACGTATATATACATGCTAGGAACTAAAGGCTAATTCTTTCTTGAGAAACTACTAATATCACTTCTGTTACTGTTTTTATGCTTGTTGAGCAGTCACCTGATATTGGAATCTCTGAAAGTGGAGTGGGTTGGATAATTTTTGTTGTAATTGGTTGATGGTGAATGTTTAGGTGAAGGAAATGAGCAAAGAAATGCCTCCTGAACCTCTTGATTTCTTCATTTGGACTGTTGAGGTAAAACCTAATCAACCAATCCCTTATTTTACTTACATGTTATTGGATCTTGTGTTAGATCCGCTATTGCTCCCTACAGATTTTCCTACTTTGAACGCATTATTCCCTCAGCTTATTTTGTGTGAATGTCCGTACTGATTTCTGTGTTCTTTCATCTAATTGTGCATTTTATGCTAGTTCTTGTGCGCAGCTTAATTAACCTATTTGGAAAATTTTAATACAAGTAAAATTGACTATATTTTTTCTATCCATGCCTATCAAAATACTGCTAAAGAGGATGATGGGAATTTCTGGAGTCAAGTTGTTTATAATTGATACCCAGTCTTAGTGTGATCAGTTCATTATTGAATCCTTAATCCTTGAATAGCAGAATGCTGAAGGGGGGTTTTTGTTATATTTATTCAGATAAATTAGATTCAAGTAATAAGGTTTCTGTTACCAAATTGAGTACTGTATTAAGGTCTTTTGGTATTTCTTGCCAAATTTCCCGCTGTAGTCATCTATTATATTAGACACGCCAGAATATATACGCATGTAGTTGAATTATTTTGTTTACCTCGTTTAGATTTCCCTTGATCTGTTCTCTTAATTATTACTCAATAAGTTGGAGATATGGAACTCGTAGTTCTCACTACAGAAGTTGGGTAACATTCCATATTAATAATTACTACAAGTATGATGGTAATTTTCATGCCTTGTCATTTTTCCAAAGCTGGGTAAAAATTGGGCCTTTGCAGCTGCATAAGCTCTGTATGCTGTTATTTTGTAGCTCATTACTGTTACTGGAGGGAGCATCTTCTTACATTGATTGTAACGTGCCATAGCAGTTACTTGTCAACTGTGTATTTGCACTTTATGCAACTCCTAATGTGTTGGGATAAGCTTTGATAGATAATGATGACCAAATTGTCATTCTTTCTTGAATTAATGTAAAATGATGTGCTTGGTGCCATATTTTACATGCTTGTGCTTCTGCGGACATGCATGTAATGAGCAATTGCAAACACCATCATTCCTATATGGTTGCTCATGAGTCTGCACTGATTTTGGACTTGTTTGGAAGATTGTCAATTATAGAAGCATTATGTGAAGTAGAGATGGAAGAGAATCTTTTGCTCCATTTATCTGTAGAAACATTTTGGGAAGAGAATCTTTTGCTCCGCTTCAATGTTCACTGCCAACATCTGAACAACCACATGCAACTGCAACGTTGAACCAAAAACTGGCATGGAGTCAAGCATTTCTCCTATTTGCTCTTGGGGTCATTTGCGGATTTATTATTAACGGAATTCTCAATAAATTTTAAGGCTTCAATGTAATTAAAGCCATGAATGCTTAGATGTTGTTTAAATTATTATGTATGACAAATTCTTAGTTGCCGAAGCTATTTGAACCTATTATGTAATTAATTCTATTAATGTTTAGATGTTTGGTTAAATTATTTTGTCCTAACTAATGTTTATAATAATAATCATAATAATAAGAAGATAAATAATAGTCATAATTACA